>JBBJLS010000039.1:15268621-15285699 GCA_037577275.1 Bryconaethiops microstoma
AATATTGGACTTCCATGAGGAAAGAGGTCTGGAAATGGTTAGAGAACACTTTGCCACACATAAAACCACTCTTTACTCTAATAATGTTAATTGTATTTATTGTAATATTAATGTTTTAACACTAACTTAACACTACTGTCCAGTAAAAAACAGGTTTTAAGCATAATTTTCCCAGGTGCCTAAGACTTCTGCACAGTACTGTATATGGGCCCTTTAAGCATGTGAATATTACTGTATTACGAAATATCACAATATATATTGTCTATCCAAAGTCACACTCTTCCTTCTCCTGTTTCACCGTTTAGGAAAGACAAGGTTTTGTTCCGACACCAGTGATATTAAGTCACCAAACCATACGTTCAGGTCAACAGCTGGGTCTTCTATTACAGGATAAAAGAAACTGGACAATGGTCAAACACCAGCACTTTTTGATCATCGTAGAACGTACTAATGTAGCCGAGTGATGTATCGTGCATCTAACTGAACAGGCTATGTTGTGCAATGCTTTTTTGATGAACTACATGACTGAAATAATTAATCTAGGTGTGATGCACAACACTTGATTTGGTGGGATGAGGTCAGTGAGGCTACTTATTAAAACAAAAGCCTGTCCACATTGTCTAGCTGCCTGCATCTGGCCTTGTCTCTTTTCTTCGTAACCAAAATCATGATTTCTTTGTTTCATATCTCTACAAACTCACAAACGTGTTGAGGGCTTGGGCCCCATCCATGCTTATGTGAAGCACAAGCTGCTATCATCACTTCAAAATAGATTCTACCATTAAAAAAAGCAAAATAAAAAAATTATTTAAAAAAAAGGTGCATAACTATGTATATAGCGCATTCTTGGGCTAATTCACATTATGCTAGGCAGGAAAAACGAAAACAGAACCAAGCCAAAGATGGAGCGAAACATAGATCAAGGTTATTCACGACATGAAGACATAAAAAATATATCCAAACATTTTCTGCATTTGTCTGTGCCATCTTTTCTTTCAAACAAACACTACTGAATTCTGACTGCATTTTTGGTTTGGAGTACGACGTACCGGGACGCTCGCTACGAAAGGATCCCGGATACACAAGATAATACATCATTTACAACACACATCGGTACAGCGGCAGCGATGAACGGAGCGGAAACGTCTGCTGTTTTTGGTATCGAAGTAATGACTGGGCTGATTTGAATGCTCAATAGCGGAACAAAAAGTCAAGAGAACCGTGAACTAAACAGTTTTTCACATTTTAGATCGCTTTCTTCATGGGACGGATGGGAAAATCAAATGAGACTGCATGAATGAAGGCTTCTCGAACATCCAAAACACCAAGTGAATCGAAGCTATTATGCGTCCAGCACTGCATGCCTCAGTTTTCACAAAAAAAATAGACCAAAAAAAAAATTCTTATGTAAAATACCTTAGCACCAAATAATAAACTTTGGAAACGGGCGCAAAAATGTGCACGTGGTTACGTTAACTTTTCGCATTTGTGGAACTGAGGAATTTAGCAATGTACATTTCAGATGCTTGCACTTATTAAATAAGTGATTTTGGTTAGCAGCAGCTTTTGGCTCTTCAGATGTTTTTGTCATTCGTCGAGTCTTCCTGTCTTTTTCTCTCTCTTTTTTAAATGTCACCAGGTTATTGGCATAAACGTAACAAACTATTTTCTTCTTCTTTACTTATACTGCATTGCCGCTGGTGTAAGTCGCACAGGGAAAGAACAACGTAAAATTTGCTGCAAATGACAATAATAAAGGAGTTTTTCAAAGCAAAGCTATTTTGTCAAGCCTAATTAAGAATCATTTTCAAGTACCCCAATGCATAACTCAGAGAGGGAGATATCAAAGAAGTCTTTATAATACAGTATGTCCTATATTACAACACGAAAGTGTATGAAAATGTCATCATGTAAAATGAAAGTGTAAATCAAAGGACTGTTAAAATGTAGAAAAATACTTTGGCACTATGGACAGAAGAAGGGATGAAAAGGTTGCAGTATATCACTGGGAAATGAAGAAATGAAAGGTTCATTTAGAAAAAGAAAAACGGTGCAATGTCATGGTATGCATTACAGAAATCAGCGTTTTCATGGATGCCTATTTGCATTTTTATTTGTTCCTTTTTCGTTGTACTTTGTTTTCTCAAGAGGTAGAGTACATATTGTACAAATATATTAATCCAAGATGCGAGCTGTGTAGATTTTTCTTCTTCTTTTTTTTTTTTAAAAGATCAATTACACACAAGATATGAGAAAAGTAATTAATGCAGGATCTGTACACACACTGGTAATGCTGCTCTCTCTGTGTGTGTGTGTGTGTGTGTGTGTGTGTGTGTGTGTGTGTGTGTGTTTGTTAGGGTTTGGAAATGCGAAAGCAGCTTCCATTAAGAACCAATAAGAAAATATCTGGTACTGGGTACCCTTTTTTTTCCTTCAAATTTCGATTCTGTATATCAGTTCCTAAATACTACAGATCTCCAAGGATGTGCATGGCGATCTAACGTATGAATATTTATTAACCACAAACTGCCACGCCTTAAAAAATGGGCTAGAATGTGTGACAGTCTCAAACATGGATTGGGACAAACAGTCAAAAGTGTGGCTTCACTACTCCAGTCAAGAAAAAGATAAACCAGAGTGCAATGCATGAAACTAATAAGCTGCTCAAAGGGTTGTACAAGCAAACAAACCAAACATTTAACACACCATCTGTTGTTGAAGCTGACTTTGTGTTTTGGTTTGGTTTTGGTTGCAGGCAGATGTTGCACTGAATGCACTTCAATCAGAATTTTACTTCCATTGCTGCTAGGATATTTGGAATAAAAAGAACTGTAATGGCGATCTGATAGGCAGAACCAGAATTAGAATTGATCAAATTCAAACAATACCCAACCCTAGTAGTGTGTGAGCGTGTGTGTGTTTGTGTATTGATATATGTGTCTCAGTGTACTGTGTGTGTGAAACCATGGTCAGTACACTCCGATAAGACTGCACTAAAAAAAGTAATGAATTGAACTTCCGTCACTGAAATGTGTTCCTCATCCTCCCATGAATGTCATATTACGTCAACACAATTAATGCCAAGCATTAACTATGAGCTACCAGGCAAAATGGAGCTGCTGTAATAGATTTCATTCACGTGGAGACAACATACACTTCTGAACCAGGTCAATTCAATGCAGCACTGTTTCGCGACCCTGGTTAGTGAATGCGTTTTTTTAAAACGGAGAGTCAGGACGAGCGAAAGAGGCGGAGAAAAGGAACGAGTCCATCTTGTGCAGTAGTGAGAGAATGAAAGTGATGACGCAGGGATCAGTTGGAGGTGTCTGAGTGGACACTCCCAGGTCCTTCTGTGGGTGAGGTCACTGAGGAAGGGGTAGTAGCATCCTGCCAGCCACCGTTGGCCTGCAAAAGAAGAATAAACAAACATTCAAGAGAAGTGGAATACCAACGCTTTAACATAAGTGAGCTATTTCTACGTCTAAAACTCTCCTCTACAGGAGATCAACTACAGAATCATTAGTTCGTACACAGCGGTTGTACAAGAATACATATCTGTTACCTGACTGATAAATGAGTGGCCTGTAAAAGCAGTCTGGCACTTTGCATGGAATGTATTAAAATAAGAAGATAAAAATATGATCCTTTTCTGCCAGCTATTTTTTTATGGTGTAACAAATGTACTGCTCAAAGAATTAACATGTCATATTCTGTCACCTATGTTCTGGATGTATTTATATAGTATATACAATGAGAGGATACAGACATGTTACATTTTTGTTATTTAATATACAGAAAGAGTATATATTCACACATTTGATTGCTTTTGAGTGTACTTATAAAGATTAAGAAACATATGTTTATAAAAGGAGAGTATTCAAAAACACACATATAAATATATAAATATATATATAAATATATATCTTGATTGGAAATGACACAGGTGTCTCTCAGAAGATAATAAGATGATGTACAAGAGGCAACATTGTGAAAAAAATATTTCTCAGCTTTCATTTACATTTGAACAAAAAGTCGCATGTCCAACATTAGTCATACCTTTTGCAAACTGTCATAGTATATGACAATTATAGGAAACGTTTGATTGCTGTAATAGACAAAAAAAGGCTTTTCTATTGATTATTGAGAAGGGTATGAATAATTTTGGACATGCCACTTTTTGTTCATTTTTCTCCACAATGATGCCTCTTGTACATCGTCTTATTATCTTCTGGGAGACGCCTGTGTCATTTCCAATCAAGAAGAAACTTGCTTGTAACTAAGCCAAAATTACTAAGTCAAAATTTGCCAGGGGTATGAATAATTTCGTTTGCGACTGTATATCCACTCATTGTTTTTGTTCCTGTGCTGAGCAGTGTGGATTTGGTCTGTGCTATTTTATTGGAATCCCATTCTCACACACACACACACAAACTGAAAAAGAAAAATATAAAGGCGGGCACACACGTCATGTAGTAGAGGGGACAACTGCAAGTGTTCATGGTCCCTGGGACTGGATGGGTCGGAAAAAGGGGCATTTCCCAGGCCCCTGGCATCACCCTGTCATACCCTGCCCCTGTCCTACCAAGGCCACATCAACCAACCCCCAACGACCCTGAAACTAGGCAAAGCCTCAGCAGGATTAGAAACACTCATCACTGCGTGCATTTACTGCCATCCATCCTCTCTCATATGGACACATACTTATATGGTCAGCAAATATAACAGCATGATCTGACAGGTGGGACCTGACAGGTGGCACAAGCACACCATTTACAATCAAACCAAACAATCCAGGGCTGGTTCTGTGTCGATACCATGAAAGCTGTGGGACTTTTTGGTGGAAATACAGCTCTGGAAAAAAATAAGAAACCACTGCAAAAATATTTAGTTTCTCAGGTTTTGTCTTTTATAGGTGCAAGTATTGAACTGAAAAGCTTTGCCTTAGTTTTTAAGAAGTGCTGACAATATTTCTCATAATTTCCAAATAAAAATATTGCTGTTTAAAGCATAATTTTAAAGGAAATGACAAAACATCAAAATAAGAGAAATGATGCAGTGTTTACAGAATTTGAATAATTAAAAAAAACCCAAATCTTTTGTTCACTCTTAAACAAAATGGCAATCATTACCTTTCAAGTACTTCTAATAATGTTTTGCCATCCAGCTGGTCACATTGCGAGATATATAATAATATATTGATATATAATAATAATAATGATAATAATAATAATAATAATGAGAAAAAGAAGAAGAAGAAAAAAAGAATATACCGTCATATAACAGTAGTGTTTCAAAGTGAAAACTGTCCATTTTTGACAAACGTGAAAACATCACTGCACGCAGTGTTAAAACTGCAGAATTATTCTCTGAATTTCACCTATTCACCTGAGTGAAGCGGCACTGCTCCCAGGGAGCAGTGTGTGGGGATGGCTTCTTGCTTAAGGGTATTGGAACACATGACCTTCCAATCTCATGGCAACTCCCTAACCACCATGCCACCAGCTGCCTCCCTAATCTCTAATAAAAGGCCCTTTGAGTAAATTATAAGTATAGAAAATAACAAAACTCACACTGAAGTAGAATACATGACAATAATTACATAAAACACTGAAATTAAAGAAGCACTTTTAGGGGAACAGGAACCTAATGCAAAGGAGCTTATTGGAACATAAGAAACAATTTGAGTTTATTTAGGTTCGCTTTTCTTCCAGACACATGCAAAAAAATGGAGTATTAGTGCCACCTGCAGATCGAACTCAACATAAAAGAGAGCAAGAACTCATGGTAGGAGCCCTTCAAGATACAAGAACGCATCTGAATAGGGTCATGAGTATTTTGAACTTTTGTTGGCCCTTTGTACAAAACAGGAATCAGAAAATAACCAACAGAAATGTTCTACTCTTGCTCGGCCTCCAACTCCTTTATTCCTCTAATCAATGTAGAGAGTGAGGGTACAGAAATATAACCATTTCACACTAACTCCCACACCAACAAACACATAAATGTGAGTTTTGGACTGGAGTGCCACTTTAAAAATAAGAGTGTCAAGTGGAACTAAAAATGTTTCCTGAAAGTGGTTTGGTTCTCTTGAGACCCAATAATTCTTTTGTGTACCAGAAAGAAGGTTTAAGATTCTTCAAAGAACTCTACATTATTATTCATAGCACTTTCCTTAGAAGGTCTCTCCTCAGAAGATTCTTTATGGATGTGTAGATCAGGGGTGTCCACTCTTATCTGCAAAGGCCTGGTGTGGCTGCAAGATCACCTGATTTAAAGGGAACTCCTTCATTGTTGCACTGTAAATTTAATTTAATAAAATATGCCCATGCTAAACTCATTGCCTTGAATCAATGAAGTTAATAAAATTAAGCTTGGTTTAAGTCATGCAAACAATTCTATTAAGTAACTTTATTAGTAACTTTATTTAGTGGTTCAAGGCACTGAGTATTCTTGATTTTTTTAAGTTAAAACATTTTAAGCTCACAAATGTACTGAGTGGAATAATGAAGTCCTTTTCCTGAATGGCTCCTCCAAGTAACCAGATTAAACAATGAGCAACACCAAAACAATTTATTGTCCTTCCAGTGTAAAAATAAAAAAGTTCAGGGTCATCAGAATTCTAGGTTTATTAATTAGGTTAACTATTACTTTTCTTTTACATTTCTACACAGTGAAATTTCTTTCACAAGCCTACACAGTGTTAGCAACTTATACTGTAATACAAGCATGTAAATAGTATCAGTGCTTTTCTGTCTAGGTAGATAGAGACAGGTAGACAAAAACTGGCACAACTACTACTATGTCTACCAATCAAGGGAAGAAATCTAAACTAGGATGATGCACTATTGCATTACACACATACAATTTCTGATTTCTTTCACTCTTGATGTTTTAATATGTTTTTTGTTTCAGTTTTAATATGTAATTTTCACTTTTTTTGCAAAAAGTGAAGAGCTGCTTATCAGACTTTTAGCATCCTCATTACTATCCCTTTCCTTACACTTGCAAAAGCAGAAGAAAAACACACCATCAGGTTTCAAATAAATTCAAATAAATCTGTGTGCAAGTAAATTGAAAAAAAGCTATATGTAAATAAGGGATAGTGGAGTGTGTGTGTGTGTGTGTGTGTGTGTGTGTGTGTGTGTGTATGACATGACGCAATGGCTTTTACATAATATAAACAAGGACATGAATTAGCAGGGTAAAATGATCAGTTTAGTTTGGGTTAATTTTAAGTGTCTGTGCTTCATTAAAAGCAACATTTTCTTCCTATTTCTCTCAACATGCAGTCAGAGGTAGAGGGTGAGTGAGTAAGCAGTCATGGGGGATTGGAGCCTTCTGGGAAATTTCCTGGAGGAGGTGCAGGAGCACTCCACTTCAGTGGGAAAAGTGTGGCTCACTGTGCTCTTCATCTTCCGCATTCTGGTGCTGGGCACTGCCGCAGAGTCATCGTGGGGTGATGAACAGTCTGATTTCATGTGTGACACACTACAGCCTGGATGCACCAACGTGTGCTACGACCATGCCTTCCCCATAGCCCACATTCGCTACTGGGTTCTGCAGATAGTCTTTGTCTCCACACCCTCACTCATCTACATGGGCCACGCCATGCACACAGTGCGCATGGAGGAGAAACGCCGCCAGAGGGAGAAGGAGGAACGTGAGACCGAAGAGCAAAGAGGAGAAGCAGGTTTGCACTTAAGTTTCAAAAAAGCTGTGAAACACTCTAAAACTTAATAAAGAACAGAATGAAAAATTTAACACATTAAAAAATAAGGTAATTAATTATTGGGCTAATATCCAGTCAGCTCCTTGCTACTGTGCAGTTTTAATTTGACAGTGTGGAATCATTGGCTTTGGGTCCTCCTTGTATAAATTTGTATAAATCTCCTTGTTAAATTTGTAAAAATGTTATGATTATTTTATGATGTAATTATTTGAGATAATGCATATATTTAACTTCAAACATATCTTCATACAATTCACTCCTAGGAGCAGGTGAGAAGGAATACATGGAGGAGAAGGAGAAAGGCTCAGAAACACCAGCCAAGATCCGCCTGAGGGGGGCACTGCTGCAGACGTATGTATTGAGCATCCTGATTCGTTTGGTCATGGAGGTGACCTTCATTGTAATCCAGTACATGTTATACGGGGTCTTTCTGGATGCCCTGTATCCCTGCAAAGCCTCGCCTTGCCCCAACCTTGTCAACTGCTACATGTCGCGGCCAACAGAGAAGAATGTCTTCATTGTGTTCATGTTGGTAGTGGCAGGCGTGTCCCTGTTCCTCAGTGTCCTGGAACTCTACCACCTGGGATGGAAGCAGTGCAAGCGCTGCTTTAGGAAGTATGCTGAAAGCCACGCTGCCAAGAGCAATGGTGGTGCCAAAGACAAAAGTGGCAAGGCTGTTTCTACAGCAACAACAACCATGGCAGCCATCAGCATGGGCCTTCCAGATTCCCCTCAGTCTCGTCCTTCCCAAACCTGCACCCCACCTCCAGACTTTAACCAGTGCCTCGCTGCTTCAGGACAAGGGCCCACGTCACCTCAGCATCTCCATCGCCATCATCATCTTCATCCCATCCACTCCAGCTACCAGCCATTCACCAACCACTTGGCCCACCAGCAGAACTCAGTCAACCTTGCCACCGAGCGCCATCACTGTAGCCATGACAACCTTGAGGCAGGTGAGGACTTTCTGCGGATGAACTACGGGCATCCGTCGGCTGTGGGGTCCTGCGGTCGGGGGCCAGCTGAAGCATCGCCCAGTGCTCCGTCTACACCCACGTCCATCAGCAGCTTCATCAGAGACAAGCGGCGCCTCAGTAAGACCAGTGGCACCAGCAGCAATAGAGTCAGGCCAGACGACCTGGCTGTGTGAGCCAGAAAGGAGATCCTGGTGTCTGGAGGCATGTGCAGATTTGTGTGTGGCTGTATGAGTGTATATGTGAGTCATTGTTGGTACTAGCAATCGACTGAGATTTCTAGAAATCTTCTTTGAAAATGCATAAAGACTGTTTTAAGCATGGAGAACGATGAGGAAGGACAAAGAGAATCTGTATCAGAGCACCTTATTTGGTTTCATTGAAACTGTCAGACAGTCTTAAGGGTGGGTCTATGATAGGCTTTGAGGTAGAGATTGTAAAAGAGTATGGTTGAATGAATGACTGGATGGAAGTATGTATAGGTGGATGAATTTTTGAGATAAGGGAAAATAGGAAACAACACTGAGATAATTAATAATTATTTCACAATTATTAGTAATATAATATTATTACCATATATGAGCATATTTCTGTACACTGAAAACTGACACCTTGGAAAAAAAAAACACTGATGCACATCGCAACTTTATTCCCTGTGAAACGTGAATTGTGAGTACAGCTGCATCATTAACCAGAAATGTGGACTCAAGTCAGATTTGAGTTTAGAATTTGATGACTCAAATCTAAAAAAATCATGCGACTGGATTTGACTTGACCGCCAACAACACAGACTTTGTCTCAGACTTGACCTTTGTCAAAATGGATGGAAAGTTTGAATGGTAACACAAAGGGTTCAAAACGTGCTTCCAAAAATGAAAAGTCAATTACTGAAAAAAAAAGTTAAATTATTATTATTATTATTATTATTATTATTATTATTATTGTTACTGTATTACTGTATTACTTGGTGTTATATGTTGAAAAAGAGCTGGCAAATGAGATCCTTGTGCTGAAAAAATGCGTGCTGGATTGTTTAGGATGCAAAAATAGAAGTCAAATTCAGACCTAACTGTGTTGACTAGAAACTACATCAGCATATACGCCAGACAGTGTGTGAACATATTAGCCCAAAGAGCTCCACCCCTTGATGTCAACAAGATACCTTGATTTAAGCAACACTGTGAAAAGAGTACCTCAAACCCTTGGTGTGAGTGACTAGTAATTATTCAGGCTCATGGGTGCCAGTGCTATTGTGAATGCCAAACAGATACTCAAGGTGAGAACATGCTTCTTGCAGAGATGATATTTGACTTGCTCAGACAAACACATTTCCTGTGGAGACAAATCATTTCAGAGAGTTTGTTTGTTATGCAGTGACGAAATCTGGCAGATGTGACAGCGGCTGTTCAGTAAAAAGTACAGACGACACAATTCTCGAAATGAAGCCAAACGAAGACAACTTTTCACTTTCGTAGCCATTGATTTGTCAGAAGAATGTCCATGCCTTACCACACACCTCACATATTTAATGCCTAAGCATGCCAGTCTTACAGTATATACAAAAAACATATCATTGCATAAATTTAAAGCAGCACAACATACAGCACCAGACAAAAAAAAGAGATCACTGCAAAAATTTTCTGTTTCACAGCTTTTACCTTTTATAGGCGCAAGTATTGAATGAACGGCTTTGCCTTAGTTTTTAAGAATTGCTGACAATATTTCTCCTAATTTCCAAGTAAAAGCATAATTTTAAAACATAGTTTTAAAGAAAATGACAATACAATTCAAAGAAAAAAAATATCTTGTTCACTCAAACAAAATATCAATAATTACCTTTGATGAACTTCTAGTAGTGTTTTACCATCCAACTGGTCACATTGCGAGAGGAGAGTGTTGATTACAGCAGTGTTTTTATACTTTTCCTAATGAAATTAGATGTGATTCAGGTGATCACCAATCAGTACCTCATGAAGCAGAATGAGATGCTTGTGTAGGAATTTAACAGACACTGGCATGGAATGGTTGTCAAACTCATAGAGATGCTGATTTTAAAATTAATTGCAGTGAGCTCTTATTTTATTTTACACCAGGGATGAAACTTGCAAGCTCCTAATTATAGGTTAATTGCTTACACTGCAATTTCATTCTTAATAAATAAATCATAAATAAGAAGTACAGTTTTAATTGAATTCTGCCAGACACAATTAAACCCCACTTCAATCCAGGTTTAATATTTAAACTTGTTTAAACTTATAGAAAAGTCGAGCTGTAAGTCCTAGTCATGGACTGAATGTGTGAGGTAATCTTCTATAAATGTGCAACAGGATTGCTAGAATTAACTGCAGACAAATGGAGATCAAAGAAACCAAGCTGAGGATGAAAGTGCCTTCAATCATGCATCGGTCCTCCTCCAACTCTTACATGACGATTTTACAATAAAAAACTTCAAGATCCGAGAAGCATCGAGCCGACACACGTCACACTACAACACTATAGCTGCTACTGTTCTGTATTTTTAGAAGTTTAGTTTGTGTTGCAGAAACCTGGATTTTACATGCATTAAGTATGTGTGTGTGCAAATCTAAAGACGTGTACTGAAAAGAATTTCAGTAGTCTTATGTCAGTCCACCTAGTGAATGGTTATCCAAAATGTGACAATCAACACACTATTACATGCAGTTATAAGTTGAGTATAAAATCTATATTTTTGTTCAGAGTTTGGTTTTAATTCATTTAAAGCACAATGTGTTCATTACTTTCACTTTTCAGAAGACACAATGTTTCGATGTATTCAGTCATTTGGCTCATTTTTACACATTACTGCAACCTGTCATTTTTCTTCACATTTGAGGCTGCTGCTGTATTTTCATCCAAAATAAAACATTACTGCCACTGTTCATACAGATTTGTTGTCATGTGGACTGTTTTTTCTATAACAGGCACCACAAAAAATGCTTTTATAAACTCCTGTACTATATATTATTTATCATAAACTCTAATACAGTATATATCAAACCTTTATACACTATATATATATATATATTTATTTATTTATTTATATATATATATATATATTCTTACACTATATGTGGCCAAGAGGATCAAAGTGAACTTATCACATACAGTTTGGACCCACTATAGTTTGCCTACCACCGCAACAGATCCACTAAAGACACCACTTCACACTACCCTGGTCCACCTTGACAATAAAAACTGTTACGCCAGGCTTTTATTTGTGGGTTACAGCTCAGCAGTTAACATTCATTGCATCTAAGCTAATACAAAATCTGCAGCTGGATCCTGGATTTCCTCACCAACAGACTCCCAACATGTACACACCACACAAACATAACAAAATAAGAACAATTTGAAGCGGTTTGAAAACTTTCCATGTGCACTGTATGTATACTGTATGAGCTGATATACATATATTAGAGCTGGGCATGTTAACACATTCTTTACTTACACCAACAATTATATTATCTCCCATTAACACACTTCTTTGCTACTAAAGTTTGTTGCTTTTTGTGCTGGACCACTTCACCTCACTCTAACAGCACTCTATGTCTCGGTAACATATTTTTCTATAACAAACTACATAAAACATTAATCCTCCTGGCAGTGGCAAATAGCTTTGGTTTTATATTTGATTTGATTACATTAATGTTTAAGTTGAGATTTACAAGAAATATTTGAACTGCAGCTGCGTAACTGTGTTTATAGGGAACACTGCTGTTAAAAAGCTCCTTATTTGTTGGAGTGTCAGCTGCACTGTTTAGTTTGTAAAGAATCACAATTATGTAGTTGGCAAAAAAAAAAGGCAAAGACCAGCAGAGCCTGTAAAAGAATGTGTAGCCTGAATGGCTTGGCTCGGATGTAACACAGTGACCTTGCTAATGAACCGACAGTGAAGTGCATCTGGCTACATTCAGTAAACAAATTACAAGATAGCTACTTTATCACAGTTGAATGAAGTTCCGTGCTGCAGTCTGGCGCAGTATCTCCTAGAATTCTATCCTTGAAACCAACCCTCACTGCAGCTAAAAAGCACTGTTTGCACAAAACGTGATCTGTGAAAATGCCCAGCTTCCCCTCAAAATGACATTGTGCAACCCTGCAACCATTAAACAGTGTTTGTCCAATCTGTGCTGCCTTTGTTGAATGCCTAATGGGCCTGCTTTACGCCCTCTTCTCCCACCTTGTGATGCTAAAGGAGGGAGACAAATGCTCAGGCCCATTAGGGGAGCTGCTGTCACCGCTGTCAGCAAGGCCTGCTTCTTTTTAGCATGACTCGCCCAGGCCAATTTCCTGGAGACAGTATTGATTAGTGCAGTATCAACTGATTTGATCCACCCTCAAGCTTCTTGCAAATCACTGTTAACGCCAAACACAAGCGGAGCCAAAGAATTGGGACCCACCCACTCTTTCAAACAGTACATAGTTTGTCCCAGACAGTGCTGGTTCTTTCATTCTGATCCCGGTGTACACAAGATTTGTATCAGCTTTGTTTAAAGGTTTATGACCGAGACGAGATTAGTGACTAAGGTATGGGTGGAACATATGACAGCTAATGCATTCCTCAAACAATAATTAAACTAAGTCTTTTATCTGTGCTGGACCACCACAGCTCTGCTTGGGAAATCAGTTAGTAGCAGGAATGGCCTTTAATTAAAGCTCCAAAAATGTCCTTTGATTCCCCATTATTTTATGATACATTTGACAGCAGACCACAGTTTATGAAGTGTTATTACTGGGGCTAAGGAAGGTAAACACTGCTCGACCGATTCCCCCCCCGCCTCAGCAATTAGCCAAGTTTACTTCCAGCAGTTCACCACGTTGCACTCTGAGTTGTATTCTCTCAGAGGATCAAGTGAAGTGTTCTTTAAAGCTTATTGCCAAGTTAATGTAAACACCGGAACTACTGCAAGCATGTATATTTAATAAATAAAACAAAATATGCTCCTGCTTGTCGAATTCATTAATTCCTAACAACCCATGCTTGAGTGGTGTTAATGTGGATCCCTGGGGAGTTTAGACTTAATCAGAAACTCCATTCATAACTAACCTCTTAGGACAATTAGAGATTGTTGGGTCAATACACACTGAGTGGATTTAGTCAGGGCTCGGATGGGACGTTCTGGTGAACTGCCAGAAGGGCCAGCTGCTCCGAGATCTCAAGGTGGACAAACTTGTTTCAAAAGTCTGCTTTTGCAGGATGGGTTTCCTTCTCTCAAAGCCAGCAGAACCGTGTCACGTCCTGGCACTTTTATTCAGATAGTGGCAGTACAACACAAGTCCTATGCTTTTAAATGTCAAAGTGCTGTTTTAAAATTCCCAGGCTGTCCGCACTACCATATAAGCGTGAAATGTAAGATGGAATGCCGCATTCAAGTGCTTTGTACTCATTCCTGCCAGGTAGCTCGGTGCATTGGAACAAGGACCATCTGTACTTTCCGAGGATTCTATAAAAGAGAGAATTACCCAAATGCCATCATAACCAAATGACCTGAGCTCATTCTGGAGGTGGTAGCAGGAGGTTGTTAATTTTTTCTCTTTCCTCATTCAAATACTTTGGAGAAAATAGGCAATGGGGCTTTTAACTTGTGCTGAGTAACAGTTGTGAATATTGCATAATTGTACTTTATTGCATTGTGCTTAATTTTACACGAGATTGCACGGCCAGGCCGATTGATTTACTCGCAGAGTCAAACTGACATTGAGAGATACCATTTCATCTTCTTCTTTGCTCTTATGTTTGAAAACATTCAATCATGATTCTGTGCATCTGTCAGCGGCTTGCATTCCAAATAAACTGCCTGTCAGATGATCACAACACCTCAGGTATTAAAGAGGCTTGGGAGTTAGGCAAACAAGTATGAATATTCCATGATGCACAAGCTAGGCTGTTATGCCCTCAGCATCTGACGAGCTTCCACTGTCTCTTCCAGTGCTGGATGCACATTATTACAGGGACAATTACATATTAAGGAATCGCCGCTTCTCCGGTTCCTCATCGATGATGCCAAAGAAGGCGCTCCTGGGAGCGTTAAATCCTGTCACATGATTCCAACCTAATTCCAGGCTGCCTTTATCCTGGACTCGCTCAGACTGCAAAGCGTCGGTGCATAAAAGGATTGTGCTTTTGTCTGTATGGTTCGTATTCAAAGTCAACAGACCATCCAAACTGCACTGAAACCATTATTAATCAGCAAAGGCTTCACAGGCCCTCAGAAAGCTACAAGACAGAAATGAGGATAACCATTCAGGTTTGAGCAGTTTTAGAGAATCACTACAAAGCTGACAAAGTAAAAATGACCTTCTCAGAAAGGACCCTGGAACTAAGGACGTCTGGTCAAAATACACGGGTTTGCATTGACACCCTTGCTGCCTTTTATGGTCTTTTGTACTGGAATTGTATTTTTCAAAATATCATTTATATTCCCGAAGCTCTTTTATCATCATGCTACACAAAGTTAAATATCACTCAGAATAGTGCATCACTACAAGAATGTGTTTTGACTCTATAACCTGATAAGCAGACCTGGTCCAGTTTGTACCGATTTCATTGATTTAGGGTTTTTTTTGGAAAGTCAGGATACAGGTTCTCTCCCATTACATACTAACAGAACCCTGCAAACCTTTGGCTCAGTGCTTTTCATCTGACATTTCAGTTTGCAGACTAAAACCTTAACAACCTCCGTCTTTCTCATTCCCTGCTTGTAATCTCAGAACTGAGTTTCTGAATTTAACTGAGATGGACCAGTTCCAGAGGAGCCTGATGAGAGCCTCAGTAAGGCCGACTTTCGGCTCTCCTTCCTCATCCTCTGTCTCATTAAAGGGGAAACTACCAGGACAGTGGTAGAAAATACAGGACTATATCCACCGAGGCTAGTCTTAGCTGAGGGCCATGGGCAAACCCAAAATAATGAGTAACGGAAGACACAGAGGAAGCTTAGTCCTTCCTGTAGTCTGGGGATACAGCGGAGTGCAAAAATCATGCCTTTTTACAATTAAAACTTTGTTCAAAATTGCAAGGCGTTCATCTCCGCACCATGTCTTTGAGTAGATGTGCCTCCTTCAAACGGTTTTATCAGACAGAGGTCAGAAAATCTTTGCTTTAGTTTTGTTATGGCACTGGTGTATCATCACTCATTACTCATTCTCTACGCTTTTGTAACAACCAAGAGAACATGCAAAATTCATCAGATGTATCTAGCTTTATTAGCCTGTGTTTCTCAGCACCAGGCAGGCTTGGAACCTGAACCAACAACAGTGTTGCATCTTTTGGGTGGTAAGCACTCGTTGAAGACATTGTCTGATGGAGGAAATCTCCAATGACATGCCCCACTGATAAACAAGGCTCCAAGTCTGTTTGGTGACAATAGCAGCTCCAGAGACGTGGCACTGATTGATTTGCAGGAGGAAAGCGAAGACCGCATGCATGCTGCCATATATTTTCCATGCAGGTCGATTGTGGCATCCATTTAGAAATTGCACTTTGCTGAATTCCCCAGATGCTTTGTGGATGGATCAGGGAAGAAGTTCAACTGGTAATGCAGGATTACCATAGAATTCTTAAAAGGTGTAGAACCTGGAGTGGATTTCAGACTCCTAAAGTTTTGGTCTTCTGCCAGCATGTGGCCAGTCAGAGTCTTGACATTCCTTTGATTCTGAGACCATGGCCTTCACTTGCCCCCAATACCTGCTTAGGATGCTCACAGAGAACCTTTACTTGACAGAAAACTGAAATCTTTTCAGAGATAAAGTTAACGTACCCAACTATGTAATGACTCAAAATACTGCCATTAAAATGGTTTACTGCATAAAAACTTCAGTTTTGTTTTTTTTTTTGCAAAAGCAGCCGCTGGGATTAAGGAATATAGAAGAACAGGTGTTGTACTCTCTTCAGGGTGAGGGGCTATGGGAGACTGAGGAAAAAATCCTTTCATTACACATTCACACTTCAGTGGTTTGCTTAACCAGGTAGAAAACAGTGCAGACTTGCATTGTGCAGAAAAACATCGCTGGTATTTACGGAGGTCCTGATGTAGCAAATCAAAATACTCTCCCATCTGTTGGAGCGCAACTTCCTTTCAAAGCTCTCAAGGATCAAGAAATCCAGGATCAGGTGACCATCATGTTTTAATGTTTTTAGATTTAAGGGGTTTTATTTCTGAATTAAGTCCCATACAGTAGCTCCCTTGCACGAATTCATTAAACATCAAATGCCAAATGTCCGGCTGAAGAGCTACCGCTCGGATAACATCCTGAGCAGCACGGGGGCGCCGCAGTCCCGTCCTATCACCCTTCCTCTTCACCCTCTACACGTCTGACTTCAGGTACAAGTCTCAGTCATGTCACCTGCAGAAATT
>JBBJLS010000039.1:15317614-15327683 GCA_037577275.1 Bryconaethiops microstoma
CCCCCCCCCCCCCCCCCCCCCCCCCCCCCCCCCCCCCCCCCCCCCCCCCCCCCCCCCCCCCCCCCCCCCCCCCCACTTTATTACGAAACAGAGGCAAATGTTAGAGGCTCCAAAAAGAGACATGAATTCACTCAGGTTAAGGCTGCATGATATGGGCAAAACACCATCCTGTTAGATACAGCTATGGAGATTTGCATTACAACATATTAAAACTACACTGATGTAGCATTATGTTGACCAAAAATGAATTCCTGTGGAAAGCTGGGATCAATTTATCGGTAGTATTTGTGAAATCAATAGCTAAAAAGTCCTTTTAAGTGTCATTTGCATTCTGCACTCCACTTTAGTCATTTAACTGTCCTAGATGTACAAATTTTGTAATGCAAAATATCAGAGTTTAATAAAAAATTGATATTTATTGATTTTTCCACATTTGCTCGTCATCCCAATCAAGTTAATCCCTTGATTCAACAAAAACACCCACAGAAACTCATCGCGATCATCTGACACTCACAGGACACCATGGTAAAATTGACTTAAGTGTGACAACATCTATTAATGAGGCTGGAGCTGGGATGGTGGCCTGAGACGGTGGTGTTCATTTGCAAACCTTGATGTTGATAAACATTAGATATGATAATCAATAGAATACCTGATCTCCATGATGCACATTGTCAAGTTTTTGCTTTGTAATATCAAAATGTTCCAAAGCATTGTTACATCCACTGAAAAGGGATGGCTTTGATGGCTTATTCAGAGCCTTTTGCAAGATCAGTATTCCATTACTGCCAACTCCGAACGCATGAAACAAAAAAAACAAAACATTTGATAATCAACAGATAACGGAATAATCTTTTAAGATTTCTCACACTAGACACCTGCACCACCCCGCCCCGCACCCCCACCCCCCGACTCTAACATGTCTGTCTTCTCCTAAGCATCCATCAGGGTTTTTTGGCTCTTGCCATCTCCTAAATGCTTTGATCGACTGACTTAATTTCATCAGTTAAGGAATAAGTGACATCAAGCTTGTGGGTGGTCCGTATTCCACTATTTCTAAACTGGACCACTGCTGACTCAAACCATTACATCCAGTATTTTAATGATTTGCTTTAGGATTCTCAATTAAACATGACAAGTGGAGGACGGACCAATTACTCGCCGTATGGAGCCAAAACGCATTCACTTCATATTTATGTATGCACGCTAATATGCCTTTTAGTATGCAGACTCTGGACTGGTCAGGAAATAAAGAAAACGCATATTTAGGGAAGGGAATTAGAGCAAGAAAGGGCTTTAATTCCAAATGAAAGAATAGAGTGTACATCTGGTGGATAATACTGACTGATGTTGAAGTGGCAAATTTATAAAAACATCAATGATAAATAGTGGCTTGACGTAATGTAATCAACCTCTAACAGGAAAAATGTTCGATTTTCAGGCTTTGTTTACACAACAGGCCAAATCCTAAATCAGATTTTCAGACTTGAATCTTCAGATTGCTACAAATGCAGTGCATTTCACTTCTGTAAGGGATAGTTTAGCAACTGGAATGTCAAAAAAATATGACAGCAGCCCCAGATAAAAGTTAGTTGCTGTTAATATATAGAGACAGTCTCAAGTTCAAATGTCTTTGGAGCGAGTGTGTTGATGTAGGACAGTGGGAGAATAAAAAGTTTAAGGTGTAACTGGTGGCCTAGTGGTTAAGGCATTGCCCTTGCAATCAGAAGGTCGTGGGTTCGAATCCCAGGACTGCCAGTGGCATCTCTGAGTTACCACTGAGCAAGGTACCTTCCCCACACACTGCTCCATGGGCTCCCCCCTTTATTGGCAGCCCACTGCTTCACTTACTGGTCCTTCATGTGACTTCATGTGGAACATTTTACAGTTCAGTATTTGCATTAGAAGGACGACAAAGCCTTAGTCACAATGGCTAAAATAAATAAAGAAAAGCACTGCCACACATTACACTTTCCTAATTGTTTAAAAAGCGATAAATACGTCGGTGATCCCAGCCTTAGTGCAACACCACCACTGTGAGAACCTCTGTGCAAAGCCAAAGATTTAAGAGCGCAAGCTGGAGGAGGTAAACTGTAATTAATCCAATCCCAACAGGACAGAAATTATCTAAAATCCTATTTAACTACTCAAATCAAGTGCTTAAACACACCAAAGGCTGTCTGAGCTAAAGCACTAAAAACTGAATGTCTCTCTACTGCAGGAGGTCTTTAGTGAACACTTGGACTTCCTCAATCGGCAGCTGCTTCTCACTGCACGCTTGACCCTGCAGGCAGGAAACTCTCGCCTTCAATCTGTCGAAGCCTCTTTATGCACCTAAATTCTACAAATTCTACTCCTGTTCATTTACAGAAAAACAATCCAGGCCAACAATGTGCAGCAAACCGTTTCAACCTCAGCCTGCTGCAGGCGTCAGTGCGGCTCAGGAGCCGGCGCACATGGGCTGGGCCGCGAGGAGCTCTTCATCACGCGCTCATTAGCGAGCGCATTCTGAAGGAAGACGGCGATGAATAAAAAGGCCAGCCACTGTAGTTAACTTCTCTCGCTAATAAAAAGACATCCTCAGTGATGAGGGCAAGCGGCTCAGGCTTTGATGAGCGGCAGATGCTCCGATTTCAGAGCCGAGGTGGCCGCGAGGTGAAGGCAAACTGCATTAAGAAAATAAGCTCAAAGCAGTAAAGAAGGAAGGAAAGCATTTTATCTGTATAAAGTATGGCATATCTCCAGCTGCACATAACTCCAAGCCAAGCTTGAGTGAAACCTATTTCAGTTGTGAGTAGAAAGATAAATAAGGTTCATCCTTAAACTTCAGGTGGCCTAACAACCAGTAACATCACTGGGTCCAAGCAGAAAGGATTTCACACTGATCGAGGAGTTGTTCTCTGTTTATTTGTCATTTAGAACAAGCTGCAGGAAAAATAGGAATAGGAAAATAGGAAAAAGGAAAACTAAAGTAAAGCAATCAAAATTGAACCCACTTACAGAATTCGAAGCAACAATTATTCTAATCATCAAAGCCATCTATAAGACGATGTACCTAAATAATTAAATGTCTAAAGGCTGGTCCAAGAAGTCAAAGGGATTTGAATCAATTGGAGAGCAGCCTTTGAAAATCTTTAAAGGCAAGCTTAAGAGACGTGAAAAATAAATAAGTCAGTAAATCCTGCAGACTAATAAGCTTGGCTGCGATTCCAGACACAGCATCGTTGTGGAATGAGAAACTAGGTCCTGTTACACGAGAGGCAGAAAATCCCCGGCACACCGTTTTCCTAACCTGTTATTACTCTGATTAAGGCTTCACCATGATGATAAATGTATCTGGAACACGAAGGGAATGAAATACACATAATTCAGCACCAATTTAAATTTTAAATAACATTTACTGGTGGATTTTTTCTTTACAGCTGTAGACAAATGGTCCATTTCTATTTCAGATTAATTAAAAGTTTAGTAGCGAGCATCAAGCACTGCACCATCAAATATCAAGCAGCATTTCTCATTTCTTAATGGAACAGACTTTTACAATTTATAAAATATGTTACGTGTGTGAAGTGTCTTGAAATCTAGATGAGGTACAGCTACCCACACTGCAGTTCAACCCATATCAGTATTTTACACAGCTGGACTGTGGTCAGGTCTGAAAATGTTACTTTGGGTCAAGTTTGGTTAAGTTCTTGAATTGCAAGCGTCTTACATAACTCACAGCTTCATAGTATTTACCAATAATACTGAATGATAAGTCACACTGAATAAGATGTCATAAGTAGAGACGTCCCAATTCGGTATCAGAGCAGATCCAGGCATGTTTTAATTGATGGGATATTGGCTATGTAACGCCCAGCCCAGTGCAATACTTTGGCTGTATTTGAAATAGCATACTGTGCACTGTAGCAGCATATATCGTATACGGCATGCTACTTCTCATATCAGTACACAGTATATTATCCAGTATCCTAAAGTGTTACAAACATTACTAAGGTGCTGAGAAATTCTGATATTGTACCAATTCATAACACTCAAATCATGTAGCCCAAAAATATTTTACTGTGTATTTATGCATCACTACTAAGCAGGAAAGTTGCTCTCTTCCAAAAAAAAAAGAAAAGAAAGAAAAACAGAAAAAACAACAAGGCCTTTATAGCTATTTTTAAAGGCTGCTGTTCATGTTTTGTGAAAGAATGTATTTTGTATGTGCTGTTACAGACTGTTGAGGTAGGACAGTGAGAGAATAAAAAGTTTAAGGTGTAACTGGTGGCAACACATTAGGGCTGATTCAGAATACGCACTTCACAACACCGCCTTGGACAACTGAATTAAATGGAAATGATCAGCGATTCCTGATATTATCTTTATTCAGCCTAGCACGGACATTCTCTAGTGCAGATACAGATATTGTAAGTGCAAGTATCAGTAAAACTATAGAACCATGTGCGGCTCGTCATCTGGGTATTTTTTGCGTTCTGGAGAATTTCATATTGGTCACACACGACTGCTAACTGACTACTGCGAAACGTGTTCAACATACCAACAGCGTGTAATGGTTTATTCTGAACCCTATGTTTATATTTCTTGCACTTTCTTTACACCACTGTAGAGATGCCATAAACAGAAACAATCAACAAATGTCCAAGTTTTGCTTCTACAGTGCACCACTGAAGCTACGAGGTCAACACAGCTAACAAACACTGGAGGTCAATTGTCACCTAAGCCATTTCTCATTAAAAGGCTTCATGAAAAACGCCCTCAAACAGCAGCTTTTTATTACGGTAGCACAGACTTGCTGAAGTGCTTTAGGACACAGTATGACACTGTGATGGATCAAAACGGGAGCAAAAAAAAAAAACCAAACAGGACAGGATCATCCCTCGCCTTAATATTAACAACAGTTCTGTTTATTAATGCAATGGTCTCTGAACCACTTTGATTAAAATTTTCTTCACAGCACAAGAAACTGGATTAGCACCGAGGTGCTAATACGTTGTCACGCATGGAGATAGGTGATGAAGATAAATTATGTCTACTGCATTCTATTGATTATGTAATCTACTGCAACTGCATTGTTTGCACATCAAATTTAACCCACACAAGCACGTTCATTATCATATGACACTCCTAACCTTACCCACACCAGCACATTTAACATTTCAAACACGAGAACCCACTCCCAGTTCATTAGCATGTGCCGCAACATGGCTGCAGTCGTAATTTTTCTTTAATTATAATTTTGATCAGAATTACCTGAGAATATTGACTCGTGAACCCATTATTGAACATCGAATCAAACTGTGAGCCAAGTGTATCGTTACACCTCTACAAACTGCCACGATGAGCACGCAGAGTAACGGATGAAGGATCCCGTTTTGACCTTGCAGCATCGATGTAATGAACTGGGTTACACTGCATGTTCTGGCTCGTGTACACTAAAATGAGAGATACAGTAGACAGTGTTGCCCAGCATGGCCATCTGGACTAAAATGGATGTCCCTGTCCCAAAACAGGTCTGTAATTACCCACAAAGTGTGGATCTGATTTACAGTACGGGCCCCATGCAGCCCAATGTGGCCCTCGTTCACTTTAATCGCACAGCAGACATTCACAACAGATTTTCCCTGAAAGCACGCTTTACAGGAGTCTAATATAAAATTGACAATCGGCATGGACCCAGTGACGTATTTAATTGAAAATTCGCGTGTGTAATTCCTCCTCGGCGAAGGTGGAATTACACACGCAAAGAGCTGCCGGTGCAAGGCTGTCTCCAACCTCTTTCTGCTCCACCTTTGTACGAGATGTTCCGCGTGCCCTCATCTGACCTGCACTTCACACAATGCACCTGACTGAGACGCGGAAAAAAAGCAAGAGCAAAAAAACCAGCTTGATCCCTTGTTCAAAGAACCACATCAACCAGCCGCAGGCACGGTGAATCAAGCGCCGCTGAGGGAAGACCTGAAGGATCTGTCGGCCGATCATAGCCATGCTCCTGTAAAATACAGATCCCTCTCTCGGAGCTTGAACCGAACAGCAAACCGAGTATACATGGCTGGAGAATGTGAAGAAAGATCCATACGCTGATATCAAAGAGCAGGGGCCTTGTTAAAGCAATAATGAGGTGAGCAGCATCTTGGAAACGAAAACCAATGAGAGAAAGTCCATACGGTTTAAAGTGCAATCTGAAAGACAAGATCTTTTCCTCCCTCGTTTGCTGTACTCCTTCACCAGCAAAGCTTCAGGGTCTGAGACCAGTTCATGTGTGATATTTACGGCTTCTATCAATGTGGTGAAATTACATAAGTGAACACATGTTGAATATACACAAACCAGGGTGAAACAGGAACACGAGGGAGCCCTGCTTACCGTGCTACAGAGGGACACCTGGAAGACACTTCCATCGCTTCCTCCACAGAAGATAAAGTACTCACAGGGGTCAAGAGTCACCGACATGATGCTCACATCGAAAAGCACTGACAGAAGCAGCTCTCCGGAGGAAATTTCCCACAGCTGTAAAAACATGTAGAAATTAATACATGGTTAAGCATACGAGAACACACTATATATGTATTTCTAATACATTTTGCTGCATGCATGTAAAAATGCCCTTTCCTCCTTCATGCAAAACCATCTGAGAGACAACGACGAGCTGAGATATTTGAAAAATAGAAGAAAACATCTCAAGCATCATGTTTGTAACTATTTCATGTAATAACGTTCTGTAAGGCAGCTTTTATAGTAAACACTTCAGTTGTCTGGTTCCTATCTCTAGAACTGTGAACAGCCGTGGAGTTTCTGTAGAACCAAATATTTAACACCAAAACCACTGCGAAAGAATCGGTTCCCAACTTAACCATTTCAAAGCAGAAATTTTAAATAATGTTTAATGATTTAAAATTTCCTTCCAACACTGAACATGCAGTTTCTCTTCTGTCCTGAGCTTGTTGACAGGCCTTTGCCTCACAAACAACTTTGTATAACTAGCTGTAGCCTTAGGAAAATGAACGTTAATTCAACAGAAACATAAAACAAAAATGATGACAAAAACAGAGAACGATACATTTTAAAAGACCTTTTAACCCTAAAAGCACTGGACCGTTTGATCCAGAGGACAATAAAAATCAGTCTGCACAGCATTGTACCTTTCTTTTCCTCCATCCACCAAATTAATGACTTGACAGATCAATTTATTTAGGAGCGATGATACTTTTGCCAAAAACTTTGATGGTCACTTATTGTGCCCTGAGCCAATGTAATATAGCCTTAGAAGAAACTGCTGAGGAGAATGTTTTAAAAGTTCAGAGGAGGAATGGGGCTCATCTCCCAGTGAGCCAGGTGAGGCCATTCATCCTGCTTTAATCCAACTTACTGACAGCCTTTTCACAGCTAGAGAAACCTCATCGCTGTTATTTAAAAGGCACGTACCAATTTAGACAAACATAATAAGCTTCTTATGGAGCACAGCGTGGATCAGGGGTATGGTCTAGTCGGAGGGAGTGGATATATATGACTAACACCTGGCTGTCACCACAGCTGTAGTTTGATTTAAGAGCATCCTGATCTTGTTTTCGGTTTGTCCACAAGCTTGACCGGAAACAATTAAAACTTTATTTTTTATTGCCGTTTAGAATTTAACTTCGGGTCATTTAAGACCTTCCTTTCATCCCAATTGCATCACTGTGCACTTTTCAGTAAGTGTATGTAATTCCTAGTGGTATTCCAGCGGTCCAGTGCTTGGTAGTATTCAATATCGTGATATACAACATACCATGATAACAGATAATATTTTCATCTACTGTGGCTTCTTTCTGCAGGCCCCCTACCAGATATTTCTGTAGTGCAAAAGAAAGTGAAGAAAACCCAGAAAATGCAAAGTGGGAACCCACCTTGCACAATGGGTTTGGACCTTGAACTTCGGATTCAGAATATGGCTGAAAGCGCATACAGCCACATTCACCAGCTGATATTTTTAATTAAAACTACAACAAACCGTGAGACATCTTTTTTTTTTTAAATAAAAAAAGTGTTTCTCCGCTTGTCCTTTTCTGGCCTCAATACCTGTGCCGCTGCAGACTCTCTCTCTGACACACGTTAAAGGCGACTCAACCATCCTCTCTACCTCCCCATACATTACAGAGGGGAATTAACCACAAAAAAACGATTTTGTTTAAATGATCAATGCTTGGCCACTGATCATCTGATCGATAAGCTGTGTACAATCACACTGAAAGAGATATTAACGGATGTCTTGACGATATTTTAAAATTGTAGGAAAAGAAGAGGTACCAGATCCCAGCTATAAAAAGAATTATAAAAATAAAAGTTGAGAAAAACAGTAGTGTGATTGGAGGTAATCACACTGCAAAAATGGTAATCGGTAAAAAAGGTATGATAATACCAGATAATAAAGGATTCTGAAGTAGCCTCTTTACGCAGGCCCCCAACCAGCTCCTTGTCCAGTGCAAAAATAGCTTTTAAACACTTTCATCGATTCAAATTACACAAAAATATTCCCTGTTATTGAAAAAAATGCACTTCAACTGAGTGATCTCCAAAACAGTCAGAACCTGCATTTTATGGCTACTTTACCAGCACTGGTACTGACAATATCTTGCTCTACACTTCAGTGGTTAAAAGGTGCTTATAAGGTGTCCTTCTGTATATCATGCAGGCTGCACCTCTGCTAAAATGATGGCGACCAGTTGCCTTTCCTGTTGATTTGGAATCAACGCGGTACTTCTAACTGTATGGCTGACATAAGAACCCGGGGAGAAAGGTGTTCCCAGATCAGTATCGGAGAACAGCATGGCTTTGTGAATGTGCTCTTTAGAAAGTAACTGGGAGGATGGACAGCACTACAGCACCTCTTTCCTCCTCCTGCCTTTCTCTCCACAATTCAGAGTGATGGATGTGCTATCATAAAGGAGACAAACTGACCGTAAAATAAAGCTGGGGAGTGGACCAATAATTGGACAAGATCAGTGTGACGACCCCGTCATAAAACAAAAGTGCTGAGGAGGAAAATGAAATGGTTCGCCTTGTGAGAGGCGCACACACTCACATACAACACGAGTTCTTTTATGAAGAATAAAACCTGCTTCACCTTCAGTGCAGTAACAGCCTCTAGCTTTACAGCTTCTATTCTAGCTTTCCAACAGATGTTGGAACATTGCCGTGAGGATTTGATTGCATTCAGCCATGAGAGCTGAGTGAGGTCAGGTACTGATGATTAGTTCTGGATCACAAATACCATAGGGGGGTGGTGGCCTAGTGGGTAGGATACTTGCCTCTGTACCAAGAGGTCATGGGTTCAAATCCTACTTTCAGCAAACCACTGGGTTCCTGAGCAAGACCTGTAACCCCAAGTTGCTCAGGGAGACTGTCCCCTGTAGTTAGGGAATGGAAGTCACTTTGTCTGCTTAATGCTGTAAGTGTAAATGTAAACTCATCCCAAAGGTCTTGGATGGTGCTCAATAACTCAAAAGAACACAATCGCATGGTTCCACAGTTCACTCCTGAGGGCTTTTATACTGTTGCTGACTTGGCACTGGCCATGATCAGCTTAGTTCCATGTGTGCCTGCTTAAGAGCACCCTACTCTTCTGGCTATGCTTTTCTATGGAGTTTATACAGGCTGTGTGTAAATGCAAATGAACAACTGGATCGGCATCTGATCCACCGAAAAGTAGCTGGATTCACCAATGACAAGAAATGTCTGGGTACTTTTGGACGCACTGTTTATCTAATCTGCACCTACACTCACTGGTTACTGACTGTAACTCATGTGATGCATCTCAATTTCCCAGTCTTCTTAGATCTCACCCATTGATGGACAGACTACCATTAACCAGACATTTCCCCGGTGGCTGACCTTTCTTAGCACTGCATTGAGTAGTAATAGTAAAAGTAAACCCACAAATTTCCCATACACATCAGGAGTTTCTGATAAAAAGGCCAATGAGTGTAGATCAAAACAAGGACTACCCTGGCGCTTAAGTGCAATCGACACAATCGCGTGCAATCTTTTATGTGCAAAAAGGTTCTACACTGAATGACTGTTTTGTATA
>JBBJLS010000039.1:15335932-15346320 GCA_037577275.1 Bryconaethiops microstoma
AGAGAGAGAGAGAGAGAGGGAGAGAGAGAGAGAGAGAGAGAGAGGGAGAGAGAGAGGGAGAGAGAGAGACAGGGAGAGATTCAGGGTGAAACAGAGAGCACATCTGCAGCCTGCTACGCACTCCTCCGCATCTTTTCATCTCATCCTTTGCTTTCTCTCTCTCTCCCACTTTCTCTCTCTGACACATCCACATTCAGACGCTCATTGACATCTTCGCCCACTCGACTCGAACAGCTCACAGGGCCCAGAATAACCCGCTGTGTTTGAGTGGTACACATGCCAATTCATCCAGTCATAAATAATTTGGTGAAGATGAGTTTTGCTCTCATCACCAGCTGGAGTTTTATGCTTTTTTTTTTTTTAAATAAATGGTCATTTTTCCCAAATGAGGGTCCATGCAGCTGGCCGGGAGGCTGTCCATCACAGCTGGTTTTCCATGTAATGTCAGAGGGAAAGCCTTAATCACTGCAGGGCTATGGGACAGGTCACAAACCCACAGGTCAACCTGCTCAAACAACCTCCACTACTGAGTAAGGATAGTTTTAAATGGGTCTGTATTTTGCGAAACCCACATTTCTTTGCTTTTATAACAGTTTGGTGCAGTATGTTAACACTATTAAAGTGTCAAAACACACTGGCGTACACTCACTCTACCAGTTATGTAGGGCCCCACAAATTACACAAGGGCCCCCTCTCCCCCTTCATGTCAGTGGTGTCAGCATTTCGATGAGAGAATGAAGTGCAACTATTGTTATGGTCAAGAAAACATAAGTCCCCTGCTACCCAGTCCCCTTTAAGGTTTTTTCTCTTATCCACTTACTTCATAAACTGCAGACTTTTATTCCTTTAAAGTTTTGGAAAGTTGTTGTGTGAACCACTGTAAATGGAAAATATGTCAAATAAAATATGTTTTCTTTATAACATGAAAGAATCTGAAACAGTGCATGTCTGACATCATAATAACTGGTTGTGTGATGATGCAGAGCCAAATTTTAGACTGTCCTTTAACTTTAAATGCACTCGGTAATTGTTTCACTTAATAGCTTTTTAAATATCTAACAGTTGTCTGCTGATCCACACTATAATTATATTAGGTGGCTTCTTTTAAGTCAGTAGTGATGAATAAAAAATAAAACATTTTCTGGCTACTAAAGGTACTCAGATGGTGAACATACTGTAAATGTATTTGTTAGCAAAGAATATTGAGTGTGGTTAAATAATAAGTCAGTAATAAGTAACACACAAATGTAGATCTCAGTGTGGCCCCATACTTTTGACTGGTGATGTATAAGGACTGTTTTTGTTTATAAAGGTTCAATACAAGGTAGCCAATCAGAACAGAGGTTATTTACATATACCAAATATGTTTTAAAGGCACAGTAACAAAACCAGCCTGTTTACTTGAAGACATCTCCAGCTCTGGACCCTGAATCTGGTTTCTAGTCCTAGATTTTATTTTACACTAGCTGACCAATCAGTTATCAGTTCAGTTGAAACTTGTTAAAGTATGTGCTGCAGTAAAATCTTCCATTCACAAAGGTAAAAACCCCTAAAACCCACAAACTCCTGTAGTCTATGCTCTTTTAACATCCAGAATACAATCAACAAGAAGTACTTACAGCTATACATTTGGCAGATGCTTTAATGTCATGTTACTGATGTGGGTGAATGCCCAAGGATTATATTTACCTTATTTTTATTGCTAAGTCAGCAGCTTGCATTACTCAGTGAGCTAACAACAGGCTTGATGTCATGAGGAGCAGGATATTTATAGAAACTTCGGTAACACTTCACTGTAGGGCACGGTTCCTAAAACTGCAGGACACCAAAATAAGCCTGCCGCAACAACTGGCATAAATCTCCATCACTTAAACGTTTAGTCATTTGACCATATCCTACACTGTGGATTTCAAGATTCAGTATCTTTTTCATGATTGTGAATATGTTTTTTAATATTATATTCTTATATAATATGTTTTTAATAGTATATATTATGTTCTATTATATAAAAATAGGCATATAAAAATGCCTATTTTTATAGGATAAACCCTAAATATGCCCCCAAATATGCTCCCAAAACACTTTAATTTCAATAATTTAATTTTGAATACATGACCCTTAAAGAAAATGTAAAGGTAAACCCGTATTTGCACTCAACCGTGCACACTGAGCTTCTGTCGCAGTGCTAGAATGTAAATACTGACGTTACCCCTGTACAGACTGTACTGTAATTCATGCACAGGTGTTTTCTTTGTTATTCGCAGTCGTTTTCTTTGGTATAAGCAGCGTAAATACAGTAATAAATTCATTTAATTTACAGTAAAAAAAATACAGTGCTTTAAGAACAAAGCGAAAAACACGATAACATTCCAGACGCTCCAGGACGGAAATTCTGGACTGCAGCTGCGTCAAAGGGTAGCAGCCAATCAGCAGTTCTCGGATTGGCTACTTTCTTTGTGTTCTCTCCACAGTACCAAAACATTTATAGTTATTTTTATATGGAAATGTAGCTGAATTTACGTTAGTATTTATGTTACAAAATTAGTAAATTATATTTTTCTAAATAATGTAACACTTAAATGTATGAAAATTGACATCTGGGCCTCGTCAGCCACGACCCCTTGTCCTCGTGCAGGGTTTATGTTTGGGCGTGGTGCTTAGCAACCCAGCACAAGGAAGAGGGGGCGTGGCGGACGAGGGCAGGACGTCACAAAAGTAAAAAAAAAAAAAAAAAATATATATATATATATAAATATACGTTCACCCACATATAGTGAAAAACCGCGTTGTTGTGTTTCAGTAAAAAATGCCTAAAAATGCCTATTTTATAGTGTAAACCCTAAATATGCCCCAAATATGCTCCCAAAACACTTTAATTTAATTTTAAACTCAGTTTAATACATAACCTTTAACAAAAATATAAAGGTAAGCCGATACAGACTGTACTGTAACTCATGCACGGGCATTTTCTTTGGTATGTGCTGTCGTTTTCTTTGGTATAAACAGGTAAATACAGTAATAAATTAGTGTAATTTTTAGTAATAAAAATAAAGTAAAATTATGTTTTTAGCAATCATTTTTACATCAATAATTTACTGTTCATCAGCGGCACGTCTTATTCAGGGTTCTTCAGGAGGAGTACTGTATTGTGGAGACTTGTCGGTTAAAGGAGAAATTGGATGGCGACTGAGCTCAACAGCCTCTTTTAATTCAATTTACAGTAATAAACCTACTGGGCTTTAAGAAGAACAAAACGAAAAAAAAGAGAAACACTCAAGATGAGTCAGGGACGGACCGGCAATCTGTGCGTTCTGGGGAAAGAACGGCTGTCTGATGCACGGCAGCCTTCGGCCTGTCTTTCTCGGCCGAGACGCAGACCTCACACAGCTGGTGAAGAAACTCCAGGCTGTTTTTTAGTCCCAGTCCACCCCTGCACAGAGTACAGCGTATTTAAACATCCTAAAACGTGCTTTCTTTGCGTTCTCCCGACAGTAGAAAAACTGTTATACAGTTATATTTATATGGAAATGTAGCAGAATTTACGTTAATATTTATGTTACAAAATTAGTAAATTATATTTTTCTTAGTAATTTAGACCTTAAATGCCTTAAAAAAAATTTTTTTAAAAACATTGCCACGAAAAAAGCAACAACAACAAAAAAAAAAAAGCAGAGAATATTTGCAGTTTCCGCATTATCGTGCGGATTTCAGCGTACAATTATCAGTTAGGTTCTCAATAAAAATCCGCGTAAGACTGATTCCGCGACTCCTCTACTGTATAGCTAATATAGTTAAGACTTCAACAACTACAGACTTCTAACGTGTTCATAGAGGATAGAGCAGGATCACACCAAATATTTCTAATACTGTTGCACAAATAATCTACAGACATCAGATTAACACAATATTTTCAGTGAATGATCCAACTGAATCAGATAAACAAGAAAGACCAATTTAATTTCAACGTCTCAGCCTGTCATCCAAACACAGCCTCCGAATATGAGCGGATAAGACTGACACCAGACAACATATCAGTCCTTACAAATGACATCTGAGGCAAGTGCAAAACACTGACAGTGAAATACTGAGCGCAGTCTTTTTCAACAGCTCCCAGGTGTCTGCTAGTTACTGAAAGACGAAGTAGCTTAGCAAGACCGTTAGAGCTGCGATAAGAGCATGCTAATGTCCACAGTCAATCACAGCGCTCTCCGGACCTCCCACTCCGACAGTCAATCTATCTGCTATTGATCTTAGCCTAAGCAGCCAACAAAAACTCAATTCACACAGGAGAACCAGCCACAATGCAGTCCGTAAGTAATTGGACTGCAACCCAATGGTTGGTGTTTTGGCTGCGTTCGCTGCATTTCCAGTGTCTATGATGTGAAAGTGCTAATCACAAGCTCGGAATTGAGGACTGTCCTTAAGTAAGAAGTTTAATTTCAGGAAGCAAAAGTTAACACACCCACGTTTAAAGCATTTAGCAGACATTCTTATCCAGAGCGATGACACACGCTTATTCTTTTAAAAATATATACATAATATACATCTATACGTGAATACATACATACACACATACGTACAAACGTACATGCATACACAGATACACACATGCATAGACAGTATAAATATTCAGAAACATAAATGTACAGAAATAGTGATTTCGGTCTGTTAAATGGTGGGGTGGTTAGCAATTTTGAGTGCAACATTATTCTGTACGTGTTAAAAGCCAATGTGTTCAGGTCACACAAATGTAATCCGTTCATTTTGTGGCACCTGTCTTGGATATCCCTCTGGTTATTGCATTTTTTCAGCCTCATGTTGAGCTGCTTTGATGGCACTGGCCTGTTTTCAGCCCCCACCTTGAGAGATAACCAGACTCCGGATGCAAATGCTGCCTCTAGAATCCACTTTAGGCTGTCTATTAACTCTCTTGTGCATGAACTAACCATGCAACCACATACAGCTGGGCAAAAAACAAGCGAGCAGTCACTTGGCCACAGCTTGTTAACGGTTCAACAGATTTGGACATAAATACCCTCGAATTAAAGCAGACAGCAGACACTTTAACTCACTTTAACAGTCACTGTCTTATTTCAAACGGGCTGGAAAACAGAGGCAAATACCAACACTGTAACTGTCTAGTAACTTAGAGACTACACTTTATGGGCAAACTGTTTACTGGATATCCAATTTTATTTGACCAGGAGCATCGACTGCCAGGTTTGCTTTCATTACACGACGAGTAGATTTGAAGCATTCCGAACTGGAGGAGGCGGTGGCTTTCTTGTTCAAAAGGAAATTAGCCTACTGAACTGTTTAAACTGTACAGAGGCTCGTAAATGCCTAGCGAGCACTCGTTAAAGTCAACGATAAATGTGCCCAAATAAAATAAAAAAAGATTTTATTACCCACTAACCCAAAAACAACAGCAGCTTTTTATATCACATTCTCAGCATGATAATGACTTTTTGCACTCTTGTGTCTTCTAAGACTTTATATGCATCTTGAACAGAAACGAAACTGAAAACCGCATTACATGCTTAATGGTAACGGGTCAGTTCTGCCCTACACCCTAGTGGTGGATAATCACAAAAGCTGCAACTGTAATTATTTGCAAAACAAGTTTTTGAGGCATGAAAATTTAACCCAATAATACAAAGCTCTCGAATTGTCAGCCTGGCACACTAGATTCAGAGTTCAAGCCTGAAAAACTGATATTCTGGTGCTACTGATTTGTTTAAATTAGAACATCCACCTAAAAAAAGTGAGCACACAAGTCCTATTTAATAACTGAATCTTATTTCACCTGTTCATCACGACTGTATATTAAGAGTGAAAAATTATATTTGACTTCTAACAAAGGTTACCCACTTTATAAATGACTCAATGTCATTAAGACCTATTACTGATACTCGAATACCAAAATGTCGGAATGAACCCCATTTGCTGCACTCGTTAGAAAACACCAAAATGATCTTACCTTAACAGTTTGATCTAAGGACGCAGTGGCTATTCTGGCCTGAGGCCCCATCAGTCCGCAGTGGATGTCGGTGATGGGGAGAGAATGGCGGGATAAGACGTGCCGGGGCTCTGGGGTGCGAGGTGAGTCCAGCTGAACGACACTGCAACACAAAGGCATCCATGGTAAATTACAATAGTGTAGCAGTGGAAAGATTATTATTTTGCTTTTTATATATATATATATATATACATTCAAATATTTTGTTTAAGTCAACTTCACTAAACCTTTGTGAATTGCAGTTTTTCCATGTAAGCTGTACATTTTGATCCATTATAATACTGAAGTGTGGTGGATGCTGTTGCAGAAAAGAGGCAGTAGTTAGCTCTACTAGTGAAGTTTAAAATTAGTGATGAACATGAATTTGAAACTAATTGTAAAAGTTTCAATGGAAAATTGTTTGTATTATCAGTTTTTCTCATGTTATGCAGGGAGCGGGAGAGACTGCTACTGACCAAGTCTGCAAACTAATCATGCCCCATTCTGCATTTGTGGTGCAAGTAAAGGAGTTCAGTTAACATTTGCACTGTTAATTACAAATATTCATTATTTCGGTGGTATTTGCAACCATAGTTTTTGCATTGTTTCCATGAACAGATGTTTGTAAATTATGAATGTACAAATGCAGTACATTCTTTTATGAACCTTTTATGTTCATATGTCCTAGTATGTCAAGCTTGCTACTATGTAAGATAGCAAATCAGCAAATATAGCCTCAGCTATTGCATTACAACAGTAAGGACAGTCTGGCTTATTGAGACAGAGGCCAGACATTCAATACTTCTTTATAAAAGTGCCAAAAAAAATTTTTTTTTTTTAAATCTAAAGCTAGTTACTAGTTTATACTGCGTTAATGAGGCTTTTTGGGTCCTTTAAAGGAACTGATGGAAAGGGGTCAGGTACACACTGAGGGTGTACTCACACTAGGTAATCCGTTCCACGTTCAACCCCTAAAGTGTAGTTCCTTTGACTAGTGTGTTCGCTCCATACCTTGAGGAGCTGGGCTCAGGCACGGATCAGTTAGACACAGTCAAGGTACATCTAGTGTGATCACTAACCATGGCCCTGCACAGGAAATGAATGGGCCTGTTGCATTTAACAAACATGGTGGCAAAGGGATGACTTTGGTCTACATGAGAAACAGTGTAAGCTGGAAATTTGGCCAGACAAGAGAGTACAGAAACCGGATACAGCACCCAAGAACTCCGAGATATGTGGTAATTCCCTCTATGCTATTAGCTCAAAGAACCATTCAACAACGTTGGACAAGCTGAGCAAACTGCTGGTTTAGTATCTGGTACAGGACACACTTGGTAATCCAGCCACTCACTGGATGAAAAAGGAAAAGCAGTGAGTGATGTAATGACGTAAGCATGCTCGGGTTCAGAATATTAAATGTAATGCAAGTGCAGGCCAGCGAGGGAAGTGATGATGGGGCACAGTCATACTTGGGCATAACAAATATTTAAAGTTTCAGTTCATGTAAACTGTCCGTATTGCAGAGTTTTGCAATAACCCATCATGCAGACACTTGCATGGCAACTGCCAAAGAGCTGAAGACTGTCCAGTACTGGGCTTGCCTTGATTTGTTTTACTGAAAGTGTTGCAAGGCACAGTCTCAAACAACAATATGCTGCAATATGACTAGTATTTTAATCTTAGCAATCAGTTCCTCTATATACTCGCAAAGTGTGGTATTGTACATTTAAAAAAAAACAAAAAAACCAGCCAAGACATGAAACAACCAATTGTATCTCCCCACAGACTCTGCAAGCTTGCTCGGGTCTGTGTGCATGGGGAGTGTGTCAGTTAGTTGAGATTTCAGGGATCAAGTTACACAGAAAAGCATCAGATACAACCCGAGCTTTCATCCCTTTTGATGCGGTCCGAGTGCAAGACCACCTGACACCAGACAAAGATAGCAAGGGAGTGAAGGATGAAAAAAAGAATAAGACAAAGAACACATGAGAGAGAAAAGAAAAAACACAAAGCAAGGGAGCAAAGGACCATATCTTGAGAGGCAGCAAAGGAGAGACAGTGGAAGGCAGAGTAACAGACAGAGGGACAGATAAGCAGAGATGAGAAAGAGCCAAGCCCCATTCTGTCAAACCCACCACGCGAGGCGCTACCCCTGGCAGAGCCGACCTGTCTGCTGCAACATCTGTGACGAACGTCACCCAGGCCATAGAACGCCCCTCTGCCGTCACCTCCACACCCGGCCCTGTCACATCAGTCAAAACCCATCTGCAGACCTGCAGAGCCAGCACCACATCTATACCGGCAGCTTCACACTTTCACAGCATAATCCAGCTTTACACCTGTGCCCAACAGTGTAAAATGTTGCCACTTGAAATTCCCTAATATTACAATACAGGGAAATGATTATTGCTGCAATGATCAAATATTCAAATTTTTTAATACTATAACATCATAACATAGCACAAACATTACATGTGTGCAAAATGTATTTACTTTGCTTTTATTGATTCTTGGTAACGAAACTGTGAAGATGTTTCCATAGTAAGTTACACAAAAGTGGGTGATCCTTATTTAGGACTGCACCCGGAGTTAAAACTGATAGGAGTCCCAAACAGCTGGCAGCTGAGTACTGCTGGAGACAACAAACTTCAATAGAGGTTTGTGTGTTAGCAGTAAATGTGTTGGTTATTCAAATGGCTTTTCCATCTAATATTTATTTATATATCTAATAGTATCATTTGTTGCATCCCTATAAACTGATATATGCAAAACAACGGAAGAAAACAAGTCTAGCAGCCTTTATCCTACCTATGCTACAGCACACAAATCTAAAATCATGACATAGCTTAAAAATACAGTCACCAGACTTCCCCTTGACCTGAGGAAATCTCGGCTGCCATCCAGATTCTCAGAAGGGTCAAGAAAGGTTCTACTGGCACCACAGGTAAAACTAAGGATGAGTCCTCACAGAGACCAACAGATGGCCCTCATTTTAGGAGCATTATTAGTAAAGGTAACAGTTAACTGCACAATAAAAGCTTCTACAGGGCTACTATCAGTAAACGCCCAATGACGTTTCATCACTAGTGAAAATAACTTCAGTAAACTGCAAATTCTTAAAACTATGGCTGTTACGAAGAGCATTTTCGTGCTTTGAATACTAGTTGGCATTTCCAGTCCAATATTTATTCTAAAAACAACACCAATACTCCTCTGCCTTGAGAGCAACCTCAACAGCAACAGTGCCAGTGTTTCCCCTCTTCAGCCCTGCCTGAGTTCACCATGAAGAACAGCTCGCAGCTGTCTAGTTTTAGTATCGTCAGACTTGTCGTAACTCTACGGTACTTCTTATTGGACATTTGGATATTTGAGTCTTTTTCTTATTAAGTTTGTCTAGGATTTCTTAAGAATCTGCTCTCTTCTACCTGAAATGGTCAGCGAAAAGTCTAAAAAAAAAAAAAAAAAGATTACGTAAGCACAATTAGGAATTAAATGCCAACATAAAAGAATTCAGGTCAGCTGTAATTGACACTAATGCAAATTCCAAGCAACATTAACTAAAAGTCCGCTTTCTTTGGAAAAGTTATTTAAAAAATAAGGCATATAAATAACCTTTTAAAAGTTTAAAGAACTTCCACATAATGGAAAGGCTTTACACCAATTAAAAGGCCTATCCACAAACCATGCAGGAACCAGGTAGCATGGAGGGGAAATCAATAAGAAAAAGAAATGGAACTGGAGGCTTCGCAGCTTTTAACAAATCAACACGACTCAGAGTCCCTCATTATCTACTAGTAACTACTTCAGCAGTCCTGACGCTGAATGTGTGACCGAGAGGTTACACAGTCCATTTCACACTCAACTGCAATCTACACTTCTCTCATGCTTGACTAATGAACGTCCATATCAATACTGAGAAGACGGAAGTTCGCTTCAGCTCACCGACATGGTCAACAGTGCAGAATCTGTTGAAAAGTCCCTTCGTTTAGTGACACTGTCAGCCAGCTTTTCCAGAGGGAGGTGACCAGTGCAATCCATTTTCTTTTCTTTTACATCTTGAGGCTCTCCGCAGGTGAACCGCTGCTAGTCTGCGCACTTTAAATTCCCCTCATACTCCTCATAGCTTAATTCTTCATGCTACATTGAGTTCAACATTGTCACTTAAGCGGCAAGGTCACGGTAAGCAGGAATGCTAAGAGGACGCATTTACATCAAACTTCACACAGAAAACTCAGCACACAACCCAAGAGATGAAGCTCTATAACAAAACTAAGGTTCTTCAATTCATTTACTTTAGACAGTCATTTCTAATGGCTTGACAATGTTTTCTCACATCACTGAAGTGGTGAGACTTGAGTGGTTGACAGACAATAAGGATGGTGAGATATAT
>JBBJLS010000039.1:15357792-15394751 GCA_037577275.1 Bryconaethiops microstoma
ACAAACACCCCACATATATATATATATATATATATATATATATATATATATATATATATATATTGCTGTACACGGTGTGTTATTTATGCTCATTGCATTGTCTTGTTTGTGTTTGTTTAATTGTGCAAGCGGTTACAGCAGTATGCTATAGCAGATGGAAAAGCATCCAAAAAAAATGCCTGTAGTCAATCAAAGAACACCTCCAGAGGCAAAAATTTAAACATTCTTTGCATGAATATTGTTTCCACTGGCTTATAAGGTAATGTCTTGCCAGCGCAGGGATTCTTGGGCCTCTCATGAAGTCACTCTGCTATTTTGGGCAACGTGGAGCGGCAGTGGAGGTTCTGTTCTCTTCAACATTGTTCTATGCTTGGCACAGCTATTGGGCCTTCATACTGCAAGAAATTAAACCTATCCTGTTTTGGATCAGATTTTCCACCAGGCTTTTTCCACCTTTAACACAGTAGAACCGAGATGGCTGATCTCAGCTGGCACCTGCGCCGCTCTCTTTCACTCTGCAGCAGCCATATCTCTAGCATTCAGTAGCAAATGATTTCCTGTGGTTGTTTGGCTGGCCAGGAAATCCGTTAGTGAGATTTTTTTTATTTTTTTTCATGATGTAGAGGTGCAGTGTGGAATGTTGCTTTCAATTTCAACAAAATAAAACGGTCACTCCCTTTTAATGATACATGATGAAAAAATGTAATGAACAAAGGAACTAAAGGCAGCCCAGGGAATTACGGGGAAATCTGACAGTTGATGTTTAATGTACTCATGACTCTGGTTAAGTATGGTCACTTTAGTCGGGTCACCATGGCTTAATCTGGGCAAAGTAAGGACAATTTGACAGGATGCTTGAAAAATGAAGTTTCCCTCAGATGCCAAGCCCTTGAGTACACCACATGTCCTAACACTATAATCACAGCGTTTTAGGTAAAACGGCATAACCAACAAATATAGCCTATTTGTTTTCTTTTCCTGGGTTCCTATGGTTACATGGGAAAAAATCCTCCAAGAATATCGTCACTGAGAGAGTGTTCCTTTCATGGAAGCCTGGAAGGGGAGGGGAAAAAAACTCTGACTTGAATTTTCCTACCTTCTTGCTGGGAGATTTGTGCAGTTAGGTTTGCCTCCACAGCCTTGTGTAATTCAATCTCCCGCTCGAGCCAAGTGATGTTTGCCATTAGAAAGACCTGAAAACACACACAAACACACACACACACACACACACACACACACACACACACACACACACGCATGCACCCACACACAAAGATACATATACACAAGACAATTAATTGAGTAATCTAAAGATTCATGGGTTGGCTAAGAGTTAGTGTCAAACTGTTTTAGCATCATTGTGCTAAGGAGTGCCCCACTTCACAAGAGGCTGTGAGCCACAGCCCCTCTGGGCCTCCAGATATTAGACATGACCTGAGACCTCTGGTAGACACCCATGCGGCGCTTTGCAAAACGATATCATGGTCCACTGAGTGGACACAGAACATCGTTATTCAAAACACAGAGGGATAAGTATTTCTTAAGGCTAGGTCATGTGTTATCAGTACCTCTTTTTCCAGGAAGAGTACACCTTGACCTCCCTCCCAGGGCTATTTTAAATGTTGGGATCGTTTCAATCTATATACATTTGCATACCCTCTTCACAGTTCAACTGCTCCTGCCTGCTCACGGTTTGCTCACCACTGGTTTGTTATGTAAATGTGCTAAAAGTGAATCTGCTATTATGTCGAAATGTGATTCATCGCTGTTTATCCCTCTCTGTTCATTAGAGAAGCAAGCAAGGAATCCTTAGATAGCATCATAAACGTGGAGCGAACTTTGGGACCACCTAAGGCCAATCTCATCAGCCTCACTGGAGTCACATTTATCTAAAAAGAACAAAAAGTTTAAAGGCATCAAATGAATAGACCACATGCCACAGCACTATGATTATTGTGTAAAAGGGTATTCCCAACAAATACAGCCTGTTTGTTTTCTTTTCTGAGTTTCCATGGCTGCCGCAGACTAAAAATAAAGGAAAGAATTAGGACTGAATAAAGGTCATTAGATGAGATGATAGGAAAGCAAACCAACAGAAAAAAGTGACACAGTAGGCATTGTTTGCACATGAATAAAATACATCACAGTCCACTTTTGTCTTTCTCTTTACTTTATGTAATGGTGATAAACTAAGAGGTGGAATACATGCTATACGTATTATACTCAATCAAGACATTCCTTTTTTCAGCATGGAGGCAGAATCACTCACGTTTTCCTGCCTGCAGGACACCAGGGACAGGTTGAGGTGTTTCAGCTGGTCCTTCAGCTCATCAATGCGGGTCTGCAGCTTGCTCTGGTTGACCAGTCCCTCCTTCACCAGGTCATTCAGTGCCTGACGTTCTTGAGACGACTCCTTCTGTTCCCTGTCTAAATCAGCCTTTGCGGCATCCAGTTCGGCTCTGCACTGGCTGGCCCCTTTCATGTCCGGTGAGGTCGCCCACACCACAATGATGATGATCGAGATAATTGACCACAGGGCCAGACAGGCGATGATGATGTTTCGAGTCGTCTGCGAAGACTTGGAGCTGGCCATCTTCAAAAAAGAAAAAAAAGGTGCAGAAATCCTTTTATGTCTACCGTTCAGTAGTGATTCAGTTAGGGTTGAAGGTGTCCGTGTGGGTGTGTGTGTGCATATGTGTGTGTGGGGGTGAGGGCGGTGGCTGACTGCTCCCAAAATGTGGAGGGAGGCTTTTAAAGGCAGAACTTCCTCTCAAACCTCTGCCCACCGCTGGGCAGGAAAGGGGTGTCGCCGCTGTCAGTGATGGGATGTGTCTACGGAAACCTGTTCAGCCCTTACAGAAAAACCGGACGCCTCAGAAAAGAGCAGCAGTGTCAGACCCTAGTTTCTTTTCACAGGAAAGTGAAAGTTAAAAACACTTTCTGTGTGTGTGAGTGTGAGTGTGTGTATTTCGGTTTCATTGCTCAATCTCGGGAAGAGCTCTGGCAGGCCTCCCAGCCCCCTCAAGAGGACCAGAGCACTTGAGCACTGCTGGAGAGAGAGCAAAAGTTTCTCAGAGCAGTTCCCTGTGTGCTATTTCAGCTATGTCTTGTTTAGAGCACTTTCACAAGCAACCCAGTGCAGGAGCGACTCAGTGTTTCCTGACCACTTGCCAGGTCTTGAGAGGACACACACACACACACACACACAAAATCCACGCCCAGCTGAGGCCTGCCTCTCGCTGCTCTGTTGTAGAACAAAGGTGAAAACCCACGAAGTTTTAAAGAAGTTCCTAAACTATCAGTGAACAAAACTGTAAGCATGTAAATTAAACTTACTTAAAAACAAGTAAAGGAACTAACACCATAGAAAATTCAGTAAAATTACTGTAAACGCCGGAATGGAAATCCCCCCTTTTTATTAATAAAGCCTTTTAGAGTCTTACAGCTAACGTTTCCCAACCATTTATTCTTAAGGCAAAATCGTACCTGAATGTCTGTTCCAAGCAGTTAAAACCTTTCAGTGTTAGCACCACAGTTAACTTGATGCTAGCTTGATTTTTTTTATAAAATTTTATTTGATTTTTTAAACGATCATCAACCCAACCTAAAATGCTCCTCCTGATTTCTTTCTTTCTTTCTTGCATATTTGTCACATTTGATTGCTTCAGATCTTGAAACAAATCTTCCAACACCTTCTGCCTGTGTGTGAAAAAGTGACCGTAACTCATTGACCAGTTTGCCAAATGACAGTAGGGACCAATCTGACTAGACTCACCCAGGCTTGATTACTGTATTGCTTCAGAAAATTTTATGCTGCGGGAAACTTTACACGCAGGACCTGATTTTGCTGTGGACAGAAGACAGGTATTACTGGACATGTAGTCCACAGGAGTTTAAAGTGGTCTTCATTCGAACTCAGTTTGAGGACATCCCCCCCAGTGGAAATTTCAAGAGCACCCTCTTCTGGTTTACACACGAAATGCCCCACTGCTGAACGCGTTGGAATGCTACATTCCCTGGACTGTATGAGTCACTGGAGCTCGATTGCATAATGATGGTGGATAAGACCCTTCCTATGAATTTGTATTTCCATAGCCATAAACAGGGTAAAACTAATCTTTGAAGTGAGATTCTGGGGCCGATGCTGCATCTTGCACCATATTTGGCAAAAGTGAGGGAACCATTTCAGAACCATTTCAATTACTGCTGTGCTGTATGGGTTTGATTATGTAGCAAAAAAGAGGGGGACAAACCCTTGATTTCATTCAAAATATGCACTTTTGGATTTGTTACACCCAGTGCATACATTCCCCTACATCACATGTAAAGCCATAAGTGCATGGTTTAGACCCACATGAATGGGCTATGAGTACATTATTATTATTACATTATTATTATTATTATTATTAGTAGTAGTAGTAGTAGTAGTAGTAGTAGTAGTAGTAGTAGTAGTATTAACAATAACAACAACATTTATACCACTAATACTACAACTACTAATAATAGTAACAATCACAATCATAATCATAATTATAATTAGAAGACAAATTATGATTATTATTTTTAGTACCGTTTTAAGTGCTTTGTAAGTAAATAACAGAGAATTCGCATGGCAAGAATAAGCTGGAAAACTTCAGTTTAAATTTATTATGAACTGTTGAAATAGAATAGAATAGAATAGAATAGAATAGAATAGAATAGAATAGAATAGAATAGAATAGAATAGAATACCCCCCCCCACACACACTGTTTGCCAAGTCTGATCTTTATTGTATTAAACCTGATCTATACTGTCTCCAGCACAGAGCTGATACAATAAGCCTCACAGCATTAGTCTCACTTCCTCTGAGTCCATCCCACACTGCTTTCCTCCTGTGCTGCCTCTCAGCAGTCTGAGAGAGGATCTGAGACGTAACACACAAGGTCCAGCTTCTGCAGGATCCCTCAGCTCAAAGGACTGAATTCTGAGCATCAAAATGAGGCATAAAACAGAAATGCTTATAGTTCTTACACTGCACTGTGAGTATATGTTTCAGTATTTTCTCTTTCTTTGGTATTCCTTCCTTAATATACATCTTTATTTATAGTCCACTGACTTTTCATATCTGCATTATGATGTTGTTGAGACAAACAAAGGCATTCAGAGTGGTTGTATACATCATAACGCCTGGGTCCTATCATCACCATAAAAAATAAAGGAATCTTTGCGGTGAACTATTTCACATTAGAATACTTTAATGCGTGTTTACATCTCAGTCACTGAATGTTTTACATCTCTGTCACTGAAAGACATTTCGAAAAATTGTTGGAATTCTAATTTGATATTTCCTTAATAATATTGTTATGGTAACTGTCATTCTACACTTTGTCATTCTTCACTGCTGGAACAAAACCTCATATCTCAGCAAATGTAACTTCACAAGAGTATGACAAGATGTCCTTTACTTACCTTGTATGTTAAGGAAAAAAAATTATTATGAGTATTTTCAGGTCATTCGTACCGGTCTAATCAACTTGAAATTTTGAAACCGAGTAGATAAAAGCTGATGTCTTTAGATTATATATATTAAAAATCAAGAAAAACAACAACAGAGATACAAGTTTTCATTATGACAGTGAAAACATACTTACTGGCCACTTTATTAAAAACATTTATTTTGTATATTCTCACTACAGTCTGTAGGCCATCCATTGGAATGCATCAGTGTTAGCAATATTCTGGTTGGTTATTTTTAGATTATAGACTACTCTCAAGCCACATTTGGCAGCAAATTGTACAAAAACCCTGCTGTGTCTGACACACACCATGTCAGTGCCACTGTTACGTTGATAATGGTCTTCTACCTACTCAATAGCAGTCCTGTGGTCAAAAACACATTGTCATCAAGATTAATGACAAATTTTGCGTGAGAACAAGTTTGCCACACTGTGCAAACCCACAAGTTACTGTGCCTAACACATTCGTACCAGCCCAGCACATAATAATATGGCACAACCACGTCAGTGCTGCTGCTCTGCCACACAACTGCCATTTTTTATTTGTATTTCTTATTTTATTTACTATATTCATCCTGGAGGAAATTACTTGAGTCATCTGCATTTAATCCATTCACCTGAGTGAAGCAATGGGCTGTCAAAAATGGTGCCGGGGAACTTTCTCAAGGATACCTCAGTCGTGCCGCCAGCAGTCCTTGGATTCAAACCCACAATTGCAAAAAATTCCAATTGCAAGGGGAACTCCTTAACCGCCAGGCCACCAGCTGCTCCACCTGACATCTGCTCAGTGGTAGTACTACAGTGGTCCTTTCCCATTAATGCATGGGGTGAAGAATGTCTAATAAATTGTGTTGTAACTGCAGTTGTGGACTGGAGTTAGTAATTATTAACTTAGAAGGTGCATCTACATGGTGTTTCCAATAAAATGGCCAGTAAATATAGATACAGGGTATGTGTGCCTCAGAAACTGGTTACTCAGGATAGATCTTCATTACAGTGTGTGTTCTTCTAGGCTTTTTCTGGCACGTGTCAACAGGCGTCTCGGTGAACCAAGGAAGAAACGTCACTCTGAGGTGCCCGCTGAAGACCGGTGGCAATATTGGCACAGTGAGCTGGTACAAGCAGAATCCTGGAGAAGGCCCCAACATGCTGCTGAGCTACAGGGTCTCCATGCCCTGGCTTGTGCGCTACTCTGAAGGTCTTAACCCACACAGATACGTGGTGTTACCACAAGACAGGTCCAGAGGTCATCACCGCTTACGGATTATCAATACTGAGGAAAAGGACACGGCAACTTATTACTGTAGCTACTCAGAAAGGATGGATGATGGACAAAAGATGCCTTAGCTACACCAAAAAATGTAAAAAGAAAGTATGTTTCTTTGACCAACTCACCGGCCATCTCTCTCTCTCTCTCTCTCTCTCTCTCATGACCAGACAGATCAATCAAAACACCAAACACTGTTTTCAAGAAACAGTGCAGGTTTAGCCTCAGTTTTAACTGGGCTTTGTAGAAGTTTCTCCAAGGACAGACAGAGGCAAAGATAAAAAAACAAGTGTCAAGTAAATAAACCTGGGTGTGTTTGCGTGTGTGTGTGTGTGTGTGTGTTGCCATGTAGCTTGATGTGATGACTTGTGATGTAAAACTTGACAAAGTCCATGCACAATAGTACAAAGTCCAAAAATTTGTAGACCCCTTGGATGAGCAGGCGTGTTGTCTGAGGTCAGGGACAGTTATACGACGTTTGTGCCCCACTTTTGCATGCTATAATTCTATTCTTCTGGAAACACTTTACACAAGACGTAGAACTTTGCTGAGGCTTTTACTGCATTCAGCCACAAGAGCATTACTGAGGTCAGATACTAAGGTTAGATCTTTAGTCCTGGATCAGAAAGTCCACTAGCCAATGCTTGACACATCAGGCTCCTGTGTGTTTATTCACAAATTAGAATTTGTGACCTGGTTACTTTTGGACATGTAACATAAGACAAAAAATAAAAATGTTGTTTTGCGTGATGTTTCTTTTGTATAATTTCACCGCCAATGGCTAATATAATGTTCACTCTAAATGGTAATAGTGTACTTTACTACAAAGATGGTAAGGTTATGCAAGGTTTTGTATTTAAAATCAAGCTGACATTGAAACTGAACATGAAGTTTCAGCAGAGAAATGTGGATTTATTTTTTACGTTTGATTAGAATTTCTCATTGTAATTAAACCTAATTCATCAGTTTGTTTGATCAATTTTGTTAAGTAAACACAGCATGTTCAAGTTTACAGTATATTGTACAATGTGATTATAAGGACTAAACTGCCAAGTAAAGGGTAGATACACACACACGCATAAAATGTGAGCCCATTATTTCTCTATCGCTTCTGTTTTTGCTGTAAAAATTTTATGCTGTAAAAATTTTACATTCTTTTACACTGAACAATGAATTTGAAACATTTCAAACAAATGACCAGATGTTTAGTTGTGTTGCTCACAGATTGTTTTTCCAGTAAGCTCTTTGCAGAAGTAACTGTAGTTTACCAAAGCCATGGCCGCATCTGGCTCGCTTACAATGCCAACGGCTCTTTCCTGTTTTTTTTTTTTTTTTTCACAGCTCCAAACTGAACAACTGCCAGAAGGTCTTGTTTTTAACTCTGATAACTGTGGTACACATTTTTCATCAAGTTTCACATAGTATAAATTAAATAATTGATGACACTTCCTCTGCTTAACAAAATACAAAACAGAAGAAAGTAGAGTAAATTAAAATAAAGAAGAAAACATCCAGACTAGAATTAAAGTATGAGTATTTAAACAGCAGATATGTTCAGAAATCCAAAATGCGTTTACTTTGAAAAGTCCGATAGAAGTAATGCTGTAATAGGACAAAATGGAGAAAAGCAGTCAGCACTCATATATAGAGTTAAAGGGGTCATTTGTCTGACAGTCCACCTAGAGCAACTGACTGTTAATTACATTGCATTCAAATATATAGACTTTAATAAGGAGTGGGTCTCCCCTTTTGCAGCCATAACATCTTACACTCTTCTTGGAAGACTTTCTTCAAGATTTTGGAGTGTTTCTGTGGGAATTTGTGCCCATTCATTCTGTAGAGCATTTATGAGGTCAGGCAATGATGTTGGACAAGAAGGCCTGACTCGTAATCTCTGTTCCAAAGTCTCAACCCCATCCCAAAGGTGTTGGATGGGGTTGAGATCAGGACTCTGTGTGGGCCAGCCAGGTTCTTCCACATTGAACTCATCCAACAATGTCTTTATGGAGCTTGCTTTGTGCACTCGGGCACAGTCATGCCGGAATAGAAAAAGATTCTTCACCAAACGGTGTCCACAAAGTTGGAAGCATTGCATTGTCCAAAATGTGTTGGTATGCTAAAACATTAAGATTGCCCATCAGTGGAAGTAAGGGGCCTAGCCCAAACCCTGAAAAACAGATGAGTCCCAATACTTTTGTCCACATTGTGTATGTGACTTGGGGTGGAGATGAAGCTGGTGGGCGCCAGGGGATCATACAGCATTAGATCAACCTAAACACTTGGGATCACTCAACCGCCATCACACTCAGTTTGTACATGAGTGAGAATGCGTGTGGAGGCACTGATCACAGCTCTGCTTTTACTGAGGTAAGTAAGTTCTTACTGCTAGAAAAAAGATGTTTTATGTGCCAAAATCCTGTCCCATATTCTTAAACTGTAGGCCATTTCTATTCCAACACGACTTACATTGTTGAAATGTTTATTAAAGTCACTTCAAATTAATTACTCACCTGTAGTTAAAGGATAAATAATTCACCAGCAGTTTTAAAGCTTCAGTTTGAAAGCCATGGTGTGTCGATACACAATCCTATATTACAGTGTATGTGACAGTCTGTAGGATTTCAAGGACATCATAACATGAATATAAGAAAAGTGATGACGTAACTTTCTATCTTCTACTTCAGAGCTTTAAAATTCTTTTCCTGTGCAGATCTATTCAGGCTCTGCGAACGGTTTCAAAACAACTCAAAACTCATTTATTCACTTTAGACTTCAAGCAGGTTATGGCTTTGTTCTTCTCTTCATGCACACTTTCTCTAAAGTACCTTGAGCCGCTTGAGCTTTCCACATCAAGAGTAATAATGCTTTAAGTTTTATTCAGTCAAATCTGCATTAAAAGAAGTCTATCAACATGATTATTATTAAAGGTAAGGACACTGAAAGACGAGAAGCTGTTGAAGTCTTATGCTTTGTATGTGTGGAAATGGTGAACACATTTGAAATAAATAATTCATGAAAATATACTGTTTTATATATTGTCCTACAAGCTTATGCCATGCAGAGGAAGAGCAGAAGATGATTTCCTTTAGTCCAGGTGTTCCACTTGTAGTTAAAGGTAAGAGATGTGGCCTTTTTGATTTATTTCCTTTTTTGGCCGACCTTAACTGATCTTCATGGAAATGGATGGTTAAATTGGTGTCTTTTATGTTTTTTTGTTTTTTTGACAACTAAATCATTTTTCCCCTGCCTTACAATTTGCTGCAAGTAACCGAGTAACTGTTCAGACATAATTCTTGATGCGTCTTTTTGCCTGCCCATATTTCATAAAGCGTGAAGTGGTTTAAAAAGTTTTATTACAAAATATGAAGAATTTTGAAAAAGAATAACAGATCATGTTTAATACAAAAGAAATCTTTCTGTAATGAAGTTGGTATTAATCCTAATATAAAATTGGTATATCTTGTGTGTGTAAAGCTCAATCTCAATGATCAACGTCCCAAAAAAACAATATGTATATCTATTTTCTTCAGTGAAGACATCAAGACTGTACCTGAATATTACTCTTGGAACCTGCTAGCCTGTTAGGACCAGAAAACACTGTGGATACGAGTGATGCTCTTTGATTGGCAGTTTCCTCACTCCTACACTGATATGTGAGGCAGGGTTGGTTTGTCAACAGGGCTATAATTTCGATTTGCTGATGGGGGTGTTTGCGCACCTTGTCTGGGTGTCATCAAGTCTCCATAAATGCTCAGAATGAGAGTTGATGATGATTACATACAGGAATGTAGCCATGGTTGCCTAAGCCTAACACATGTACCTACTGGCTCCTCACCCAGCACGGGTGATGATTTCCATAATATTTCACAGCCAAATTCACTAGTAACCTTGAACATCACGCATTCAGCAAAGTAGTGCATAATGTTAATGCCAAATACTGGTAATCTTTGAAAGACAAGCAGTTAAAAAGGAACTAGGGCAAAACTCTTGTGCAGGGCTTTGCAAAGACTTTTACAGGGGCAGGTGCTCAAACATTTGTAGACAGGGAGAATTAGTCAGACCAAAAAGGCAATAAGGCCCAGAGGAGCAGAAACTTGAGAATCTGAAGCTTATGGGAAGAGCTGACAACAACACAGACCTCAGAGTCACCAGTCGTCTAGTCTCTGTGCAGGGAGCTGGTTAATATCATCCAAAAGCATCCTGCCATTTTTGCAAAAGCTCTTGTGGGAAAGGCTCTTCTTTCAGTGTTCTGGGAAATTATTCAGCAGTAGAAGAGAGTTTATCACCACAAATAAGAGTGCAATGGATCTGTACACATTTATTAGATTGGAGAGACGTTTGTTGGAGGGTGAGTCAATGCTATAATGACAAAAATGAAATGTAAAATTGTATTTGCGTCAGAGTTTGGTAAAAATCCTCACTAGGATTATGTTTCAAGCACCACGCTTTCCGGAGCAACAACAGCACATTGTGCAGCCAGTCCCAAAAGCATCAAAGGTATTTTTTCTTAAAATCAGCTCATCAGTAAATGTGTGTTTAGGCTTTAAATAGTCACAACAGTCCAGCAGTCACAAAACTGTAAACGGAAGATTTTTTACTGGGTTCTCAAACACAAGCTGAACAGAGACACAGTTGTTCCTGCGTTGCTCTCTAGTCCCTCTACTGGTGAAATCGAGTATTATCACTGCAAAATATTGGCATTCTGCTAAGAGCTGCTAGGACTCTAAGATTACAGCAGTAAACAACGTTGCACAACTGTTAATTTTGACTTCTTACATAATCTTGGAGGAGGATAAAGTTATGTGAAATAGGCAGCATTCCCTGCTGGTGTGGGGTGTGGGTGTTGTCTTCATAAAGAGGGAAATAAGTTCCCTGTTCAATCTCACCAAAATCACAAAACACCCTGAACTATTTACTCATGGTGCCTCTCACTTTATGAATCTTCTTGTCTTGTTTCAGCTGCATTGTTCACTCATCTGTGTATTATAACACTGTATGGACAAAAGTATTGGGACACCTGACCATTATCCCAACAGGGATTTTAATGGCATTGCATTCAAATACATAGAGTTCAATATGGAGTTGGCCCCCTTTTGCAGTTAGGTCAGGGCTTGATGAGAATATCATTAACATCTCTTCAACAACTGGGCCTTCAAAAAAAGACAATGTGAAACTGAGATCATACTCTGGTAAATTACGTCTTCTAAATGCAGTCAGCAAAAAAAACTGAGCACATAAAAACGCATTAATTTTCTTAAGCATCTAAATGCTGAATATTTTCCTCTTGTTTTTAAACGTTTTTTACAGTGTACCCTAATTTACCACCAATTAATCATTTTTTAAAATCCCACAGCTATAAGAATCAGGACTATGACTCCTGAAGTGCTGATTTTGGTGCCTGTTGGACATCAAACAGAGAAATCCAAAACAGCCACGCTTACCTGTATCATCAGAGGATTACACGCCGTCCCAGTGGGCATCACTTGGAAGATTAATAACACCTCTGTGACACACACCAGCAGCAAGGCGTTCAAACAGCCTGACGGAACATTCGCTGCTTTAGGATTCTTCACTGTGCCGCTTCATGAGTGGAAGAGTGATGAGGTGTACAGGTGTGAGGTGAAGCAAGGAGGACAAATTTATTATAAAGAAGTGTGGCACTCTCTCTGTGATGATTTTTTAAGTCTGTGATTCTTTTTGTGTGTTTTTCTTTTACTTTTCTGAATTCTGGATATGTTTTCTATGCATCAGATTAATGCACTGAAAACTGTATATGCACCAAATGTTCTTATTAACTGTACATTCACTGATTCTATTAGCTGTAAATTCACTGTATGTTCGTATTAAGAATAGTCACTGCCGGAAGTTTGGGGACACCTTGTTTTCTTTGATATTTCAGCTGTTTTCTCAGTTTCAGTGTCTTTGTTTGGTCAAATTATGTTTGAATTCTTTTGCACTAATATTAAATAAACAGCCACGTTTAATGACTAATTAGTGAAGTAATCCATACAGTCTCATGTATTTTTCTGCATGTGTCTGTTCACATAAGTATGTGTTTGTGTGTGTGATTATCGGTTACAATCACCTCTCCGTTATATGAAGCATGGGCACAGGAACCATTATAGCGGGGGGGACATGTCCCCCCGACTCTTCAAATTCATTAGTTCCGTGCCCCCCGAGAATTGTTATGTTAAACTGTGCAGTATTGTTATGTATTGTTATGTAAACTGTGCAGTTAAGGGACACCGGAAATTTATTAACAGGTCGTACTCCGTACATGTATGTGATGCAACATGAGCAACACTAACCTAATTAGAGAACAATCCTCAGAAGCACATATGGAGTTCAAACTTCACAACAAAGAGATAAAAGGTGTGGAGCTTGGTATTATTCCCAAAACAGGACACAAATATTTACATATGTAATATTGTTTTCTCTCAGAGTGAACCTGCTTTGTCTTAATCTGTTACACTCCTGCAAACCAACAGTGAAAGCATGTTTTTTTTTAATTAAAATGCCTTGAATTTGAATGAAAAGAGATACCTGCAAACATTTGGCAGGCAGTGTTTTGTGTAGGATTTGAAGTTGGATGTAAAAAAGTAGGCAGGGTAATGACAGCACGACTGTCAGCAGTAGTGTGATGGTCTGTCAGTGTGGAACATGGCGCAACTGGACATGTATTCACCAAGTCTTCCCACTTTTTCACAGAAACATGATTTTTCTCTCTGCCACTGGTGCCCCACAACCTCACAAATTTTGTGGTGCATGATGACTGGACAGTTACTGTCATAAAGCACATCACACCTATAATATCATGGGTTTAAATGTTCGTGAACTACAGGTTCTATTGCTGCTTCTGAAGTCATCAGTCATCCCAGTATTAAATAAGATTTAGAGAGATTTAATAATGAATTTTAGAGTTAATAGAACAGTTTGGAACAGTTTCATTCTGGTAAGAATCATTTCTTGATGCTTCTTCTTATGTGTGTATTGGACATGGTCTAAAATTCTTCTCTTTCTACTGAAAATGTACCAATTTGGAGATACAAATTTTTGCCTTGACAACAAATTACATTTGTATTCTGCCTCAGTGTTCCACAACAGGAACAGTGATGTACAACTGCATAGATCTGAAATCATTAAGAAGCCAAAAATAAGTAAACAAATACAATTTTGATGTGTCCAGAATAGCTCATTCTAAAACTGAAATGATGAAATTTGTTAGTTTGCCTGTGTCGCCGGTAGCCCTGTCCCCTTGTCCCTTGCCGACGGCAGGCCAGTCTTCTGGTCCCTGTATCTGTCCCAACCACGTTTCTGGCACCTGTCCTAGTGTCACCTGGTTCGTCAGTTCCTGTCATTGACCTTGTTGTCGTGTCTGTTGTGTTTTTTGTCCCTTTCCCAGTTCTTTTGTCTACCCAGCCATGCGTTCTTTCCGCTGTCCTATGTCCAGTCCCTCAGCCAATCATCTTTCCAGTCTCCAGTCTTCATGTCCTGTCTCCGGCCTCTCCTCTAGGCCGACTCCCATGGTAGATTATTGTTTGTGCTTTAGGAGCTGCGGTCTGGAGTCAGGGGTTCTGTGACATCTCTGATATGTTTGAGGTATATAATCTTGATGGGTCTCTTAGATCTGCAGGAGCTGAAAAGAGTCCAAACTAAATACGGCGAAATGGTGTTTAGTCACTATACAGTTTACTGCTGGAACAAACTGCCCATCAGTATCAGATCTGCACCAACCGTGGCTATAAAAAGCTGCTAAAAACTGCACTATTCTCCTCTGCCTTCTTTTAAATATCTGCACTTCTATGGACTTCAGTTTTTCCTTTCGTTTTTCTATGTATTCTTTTATTTATGACATTAATTTATTTTATTTTATTCTCTTTTATTTTTTATTCTCTTCCAGTGTATGTGTATGATATTGTGCTTTGTGATTTTGTTGTTGTTATATTAGTCTGCATCTTTGCCCTGTCCCCTTGTTAACTTGTTATCTTGGTTTCTTCTTCTCCCCTGCCCAGGTGTTCCCACTGTTTGGTTAGTATATATACCCCTGTGTGTCAGTCTGTGTTTGTGGATTGTAATTTACATTACTGTATCATTAGTTGTCATGCCTTGCCTATGTCTTTGTATTTACCCCTTTGGATTCTATAATATTTCTGTTTGACCATGGACCCCTTGTTTGTGTCTGTGTTCATGTCTTAGATTCTTGTTTCTTTATTAAACGTTTGGGATCATGCACAGACATCCTGCCTCAAATGAATCATTACAAAATTGCATTATAATTTAATAACATCTTGTTGTTCCCAAAGTACTGTTGTTCCCAAAAATAGAACATCAAAAACAACTTTTTGAGTCTGGTTTACATTGTTTGAACCTTTGAACCTACATAAGTTATTATACAATAAAATCACACAATACGCACTGATCACCAAATGATACACCACTCAAATAATATCTACTCCTCAGTAGTGGTTCTGCGAGGGTCTTGGCATTAACAAATGCTACAGGTGGAGCAGACGGACTACAGATGGACTACTGTCTGTAACTGCAAACTACAAAGCGCCCCCATGTGGATAGTAGAGCTGATAAAAAGGACAAAAATTTCTAGACACAAGCTACCTATTAAATTTCATGTCAGTATTATAGTGTAAAATATATAACAGATTCCTTAGAGTTTATAATATGCCTTCTTTGATGATTAAAAATGTCCATCAGCATTCAAACACCTCTGCTGAATTTGTTGTTATGTAATTTAACATTACTAGTGTATTTTTACTCTGTGCACTGGATTCTGGATTTAGGCCGTCTTTACTGGTGTACCATTACCCCACCACTGAATTCTGTGTCAGAGTTTTGGCGTGTGGTCCTGGCACAGAACCAGTCAGGGGTAATGCAGTGTCATTACACTGCAAAACACATACACAAAAAAAGTAGTCCTTTCAGTTCTGATACAATTGCATTGTCCATCATTGCAGTGTTACATTTATATATTACTGGTATGCAAATAGTCACTTTTGCACATTCAGCCTCAAATATGACATGAACAAGGCTTTGAAATTGGAAGAAGACACGGTCTTAACCACATGGGGGCACACTGTGCCTAGGCAAGAGTTGTCCCACTGTTTTTCCAAAGTTGTGTCTTCAGTTCAAGTGGAGGTCATATGAGATTCACACCAGATAAAGGAAAAAGGAATATAAAGCCAGTGGCAGCTGAACTGAAGGTAAAGCTGCAGGTACAAGAAAGGAGCAGAGTTTAATTTGATATATTTGTAAGATCTGGACCGTTCAAGGTCTTAGCCATTGGTCATCTTGCTTTAAGGGTCAAAAAGGTCAATTAACTTGAGGAAAACCAGTTAACCCTCCTGTTACCACAAGAGATACATTTATTGATGTGCACTTTTTACAGAGCTGTAGAAGATTCCTCATTGCCAAGCTGTTTTGTTATAATGAAATGAATATCCAGAATTCACCACAATTCACAAGTGAAAATCAAATCGCAAGACAGATAACGCCACAAAAATGAAAGAAGTATTGTGCGCGATTGGTCATTTTTTTCTCTTTTATGCTTATGTAAATGCCATATGATTATACAAAATAACAAAAAATGCGAATACAGCAAGGGATTCCTATGAGCAGTAGTTCATGGAGGGTTCTATCCATTGTCAATGTATTCTCACTATGTTCTCAGGAGTTCATTCACCTAAATGGAAACTAATCTGTTTCTCTTTGTCTTTTACATACACCCACACACACATGCATAGGACGGATGCTCTGGCCCTGCTGGGTGGCTCTCCACTCTGTGCTGGAAGATAAACTCCTACACACACACACACACACACACACACATGCAGAGGCAGACGCCCACAAACAGGCATTCTCACTCAGACAGACATGCACCCAGATCAGCTGACAGGGGATGGTAGAACTTTGGGAAAGCTGTGCCAGTGCTGGTGCAAAATGCTGATGCCCTGGCAAATGCCATGTGTTTACTTACCAAGTGCGCACTGAAAAGAGAATGCACTGATTTTGCTGTGAGATTTTTCTTGGAACCAATGAAAAGCAGTGTGGAACCACTGTACACACTTCAATTTCAAGTGCTATTTTTTGAGTGTATACTCTGTAGATAAACATATTGCTTAAGAAGCAGCTATGAACCAGAATGCACTGTGCAAGTTGGAGAACAAACATTCTGTACATTTAGACATATTTTTTTTATCAGTTAAGACGACAAACATCCTGCTGAGATGAATGAGCTTGGCATCAGTGTGCGCCTGCGCAGAGCACAACATACTTAATGCAGTAAACAGATACCAGCCATATCTGTGCATTTCCTGTAGAGAAAGAGAAGAAAAACTGTGCCTGCTTTGGAGTGACTGTGATTGCATAACCAAATTTAGTCTGGACAATTTTATTGCCCCCATTTGGCTTCTTTTTGTATTTGAGTTATCAGGCCAGCAGTAGATGCTTATACTTTACAATTATGGACAAAAGTACAGACATAGTTCAGGCTCTAGGGTGACTACAACTGCACAACAAGCTATTTATCCATTTTTATGGGTTATTTAACAAGTCGGTACCGACTGAAACAAATACGATGTGATGATTTAGGCACACAGAGCTATGAGCTTCCATTTCATTGCTACACTAGCCTACATTAGCCTCATGGTGCTGAAAACTAAAGAAGTGCTGAAAACTAAAGAAACAAGCCACAAACACTGCGCATCTCTTGGCTGATTGATTTGAGTCACTATGAAAATCGTGTAAATTAGATTTTTCCACCAAGCTACAGCTTTTAAAAGTAAACAGTGAGAGAGCGTTTATGACATCGTTCTTGAACTGGGACATAGGTTAATGCACTGTACCGGAGGCATAATAGCCTCTCCAGCTTGTTTATGGCAAAATAAAAAATAAAAACTGTACTGGGTTCATGCCTCCATTAGACAGCTGTCTAACTGCCCCAGAGCACAAGTGGACTGTGAAAGGATGAAGAGTCCTGAGGTGTCTGAAGTGGAACAACATTGTGTGACATGACAACATGCTAGCAAAACCAGCTTGGGCACCTTGGCCTTGTTGCCCTTCGTGCTGAAGTGACATGCCTTAACATGTTCTGCCGAAAAAACAGAAATGCCTTGTTTTGAAGGCAGACGGATTCTAAACGTGCCGTCATTACTGAGAAACCTTTCGCAACTGAGGCAGTTGTCCCTTACACGGGCAGTCGTCTAACTAGGAGGTTCCCACACCACACTGCTAGTGGGAATGATGGCCTGGACTCGTGGGACACATTATGTACTGATCTTCACCATCCCTTATGTTTCTAACTCAAGAACCCAAGTACCTTAAAACAAGTCAAGAAAATAAAAGGTTGAGCATGTAGCCCACAAGGAAAGTAGGGCAAAGTGTTTACACCAGACAGGGATGGTTTGATAGTGGAAAATATGGTGGAAAATAGCTATATGAAACCCGAGTCCAGGCGCAGATTCAACATCATTAAAATGTCAGTCAGCCTCTGACGGAAGGGTACACATGAGGCTAATGCAGTCCAGCAAACTGTATGGAGCACATAACTTCATTTGGAAGCCACCTAATTAGGCCGCTGTTTAAGTGTTACTGTGTCATATATGTTATATTAAGGCCCACTGCATTTAACATAGGGGGAGGGCATTCCTTCCTCAGCTGGGAATTAAAGCGAAGAAGTGGTTTGTGGTTGATTCTTTGTCACTTTCGCATTCACAACAAAAATCTGGTTCTTTGTGGATTTTGAAGAAATATTTTTTTTAAACTTAAATTGTGCACATTTTGAGATTTTCTGATGAATGGATTACTAGAAAAAGGCATGAATAACTTGAATAAAATGTTGTTAACAGAAAAGCATAACTTTTCTCCAATATAAACAAAAAATTGTTTATATAAGATTTTGTTGCAACAGCGAGGTTATAAATCCCTATAGCTGCGCTCTATTGTAATGCCACTGAGAACAGTGCTGTCCAAACAGAGACTGGCTGTACTCGACTCACTCAACACACACAGCCTTCACTAAATGCCGTGCCTTCCCTGTTTTGTCCTTTCTTGCTCGGAGAAGAGCGGGACTAATGATGTGAGAGACTCTGGGAAGCTGTTTATCTGTGTGAGCAAAGATTTGGCTGCCTCTCCCTCCCTCTCTCTTTCCCTGAAGACAGAATGGTGACTAATGCTGGCCACGTTCCAGGCCGCTATTTACATGTCTGCACTAGGGGGAAGAGGAACCGGTCTGAACCAGCGCATACCGACTTGCAGGGCTATTCCAGACACACTCTCTCTCTCTCCCTCTATCACCCTGTACCCTGACTCAGACTGGGGGACTACATGAACTTTTACACATTCCGTCTCCGAGAAGGGTCTCTGGGTACACATTGCGGGGAACTGAAAGAGGACACTTCTTCTGATCCCACAGTTGTATCCCATGGGCTTCACAGCGAGGAGGCACAGATGCCTTTACAAGTTACTTAAGGAATTATTGGATATCATGTGAATGGCAATGACTGACTTGCGCTGGTCAAGTTGGCTTGTTTACTACTAGCGTATGTGGAAATTCGGATCGGACCCTCTCATGCCAAGTGCAGGGAAGGTGGGGATCCAAGACGCTTCTCAGACGTTTTACCATTCAAGGGACATCCATGTTTGGGTGCAGATGTCTCGTCATGGCCTACACGTATTTTTAGCCACAAAAGAGAAGTATCAGTCTCGTCATCCAGTCAGGCTGCACTCTTCATAAACACACCCATTCTGTGCCAATCCCAAGAGCGATATGTTTTCCGCAAAACACAACAGGAAGTCAATCTAATATCCTTGGCCCCATCGGTATACTCCTGAAAGTATGGACTAAATGGTTCTTGGCTTGGTTATGCAGTTCTAGAAAAACACTTGACCTTATGTGGAGATTCGTTGTACTCCTTAATCTCCTTAAGGTCCTTATTTACAAACTTCAAAACCTCAGAAATTGTTGGAAAAGTTCTTAAGGAACAAAAACAGTTTTTTTTACTTTCATGTCATCGCTTTGGCAACCTCTTCGGCATGTGTTATAGTAAAATTATGTTGACACAGGAGAAAAATGGACACTTGTTATTATGTATCTGTCAAGAGTCAGCAAGTGAACACATTGATGAATTGTTTTCAGCACCCGGAGGCTGCAGGTTTACAGAGTCAACCAGGCATAAACTTCCACCCTTACTATGATTTTCACTTCTCCTACCATCTCTTCCTGACTTGGCATGACACACAGCGCGTCAGGATTTCTTTCTCTGCAGAAGCACTGACTAGTGGAGGAAAGTTCTCCAAGACTAATATCCCTTACCCAGGACCTGAGATTTATGCAGTACATTACGTTTTCCTTCTTCATGGCTTCATGGCCCAAACATTCCTTCAATAAAATACTGGTAACTTATTAAGCACTTAGGGGCCCTATTAAGCACTTCAGTAGCTTATTCATAACTTACATATTGATTTTATAGCGCTTATTATTTACAGTAATTACTGCACAGCTGTAACATCACTATCTGCATTACAATCCTAGATTTTAAAGGTTTAGCCATAATGTTTATTGAAGTCTATTTTGGACAAGAGAGGACTATTACAACTATATTACAACATAGTACAGCTGTGACATGCCTTACGATACATTAAAAACACATTGGGTACTTTGGGGACATTGACCCTCATTATTATGAATGAAGTAATTTATTTATGAAAACACAGATGGTTTTCAGCTGTGATTGGATTATAAATACTGTAACTGGCTAGAGGGCTCATGTTCAGGTTTCAGAGATATTCAGCCAGTAGCACAATAATGACAGTCTGAATGTTGTGAATGAAATTTTTTAAAAAGATTTTATGGGCTGTTGTATTGTACTCATTACTTTTTTAAGATCTGCACCATCAGCCAAATCCCACTTTCAGAGTCAGAATCAGAAAACTTTATTGATCCCGCAGGAAATTGCTCATATTACAACTGCACAGACACGGAAATACAGGGACAGTAACAATATAAAATATAAAATATAGTCTAATAACAACTCTGCAGCAAAATTCAATATGAAATACACTATGCTGTACACACAATTCTGGGTATAAATACCATAGATAAGTAACTTACAGTTAAGTAAATTACTAATAACACAAATGGTGGTATGGAGTATTTTACTGCACATATCAGAGGTCATAAGTAATATTGACATTAGCGATTTTCACACAAAAGAAAGTAAGATAAACTGAACACAGAGTAGGAAAAGAAGTTCAGAAGAATTCAGAGTAGGAGGAAGCAGAAGCAGAAACATTACAATGTGCTCTTCAGCTTTAGGGTCTTCTAAAGGAATATAATTTCACTCCGTCATCAATTCATTACTCTCTGGTGCGGCTCAGAGAATGAGTTCCCCTTTTGATTCTTGAATCTCCTTCCTCTTGCTCTTGTGGAGTTTTCCCATCACTCCGTAAGCTTCTTAGCAGTGTGGATTTCTGTGAAGCTGCTCTATAACAATGCGTACTGAAGTGCTATAGAAAGATGCACTGACTTTTTGCCTAGACAGTAATGAAAAAAACCCTTCATTGCTCCCAAAGAGCCTCTCTTAGAAGCCTAGAGGTCATGATCTCAGACCTCTCCTCTTGACTCAGTAAAGCACTTTCAGGTACAGGGCTCATCTATCAAGCCCCCGATATTTGGGATGACATTCAGCTGGTGTGCAGCTCAAGTTCGAATGCCTGACGGGTCTGTTTCGTAATGTCTGATCTAGACCAGGCCCCTCACGCCGCCAAGTTTAAAAGGTGCTAGAGACATCCATGCTATGAAAGTGCTATGAACTATTTAGGGCGCCCAAGAGAAATCAGTTCTTTCTGCAGGGCAAGTTTTGGCAATAGCGTTTTGTTTTTCCATTGCACGTTTCAAGCTGCAATTAAATATTCCTAGAACTTCACAGGCTAGAGTTCATTTTGGCATGCTTGTGCGAGTGTTTTTTGTTGTTGTTGTTTTTTAAGCATTCAGTCCACAAAGCATACTTCCGTCAAAATGTTTCCATCAAATGGCTGCAGTTCTGTTATCATCTGAATGAGGTTGAAATCGAGGGCCTCTCACATCAAGATCGATTTTCACAACGGAATGCACAGTATATTCGAACCGGCTTTCAGAACCAAAACAAGACGTTCCTCACGTTCCCCACGTTCTACACCCTTGCTTTTGTCCTGAGCAGTTTTTGGTTTCCAGGATGAACACCTCAGCCCCCGGGAGTCCCCCAAACGGCAATCAATATTTTTCTTGGAACCACTTCTGCAAAACAGCTGTGCAGGGCTTCCTGCCAAGGCCCTCTTTCACAAGCCCCCTATTCACACATTGCACATGATGTATGTGAGCTAGAAAGCACTGCAAACACAGCAAGAAACACCCACCACAGCGCAAAGACGGCCAGAGGTTTTCAACATTGTCCTTATGGCTCCCAGCAGAAGGACACCCCTGCCTGATGAGGGGTGGAATTGTCTGCTATCCTTGCTGAGTGTTTTTCTTTCTCTGTAATGCTGTAGTTGTGACTACTTCCATGTTAGTATTGTCTTCTCAAGCAAAATGCATTATTCAATAAATGAATGAGAATTTATCATCATCAACTTGCAGCTGTATTTACTAGTTACAGAGATAGGCAGTACAGGTCCAGAAAGTAAGACCCCCCCTCCCCCCCCCGATTTTATTCTAACTTCTTGGACACCTAACCCAAATTAGCCTTCTCTGACCAGTTGGACAAACACCCCAGCTTTATTTGTTCAAGCGAGGCTGTAGTCGGTCTCTTAATTGGATCTTTAAACACAATGGTAATGTTTTAAAAGACATGACAACCAGGAAAATGTACAAAGCTTGGATTTTCACCCAAGCCGCCCTCCTCCCTCAACTTAGTCATGACAAATTCCACCTGCAAACTAGGACTCCCCCAGTCACATGATTCCACCAAGCTGGGAGGGTTGAGGTAAGTACATTCTTACTCCAGGACATGTGAACTAGCCACTTTTGGTCACAATTTTTTAACACTGTTCAGATTTTTTTCCAGGTGTCTAGACAGAGTCAGCAGAACTCACACTGCTTGTGCACGAGCAAACTAGAAGGTCTTTGTGTGGGATTGAGCCCACATGACTTCCAAGAAATTACAACGCACTGTGCAAGATTGTAATTAGTGCCCCCAAAGGCTCTCTGGAATTTCATTTTACAATTCCAGCGTACATAATAGTCCCCTAAAACGCGAATAGTGGTCCATTTCAGTGTGTGACTTCAGTAATGTGTGCCTAAGTGTGGTTTCTTACTCCTTGGAAGCATATGGCTATAGGAGACAAAAACATGTCAGCATAAAAAATTACATTTCTGAAATTTAACACAAAACTGGTATGACAAATATGTCCATAAATTAAGTATCTTGCTCAGGAGGTCTATACGAACCCCATAGCTCAGAAGTATGTGTGTTCTGATGTCCTTAATTTACATGGTCATGTGTGTATTTTGGTGTTATGGTCAAATGCTTTTAGTTACTTCTCACTCAGCAGTACCAAATAACCAAAGCCTTCGTGTGCTTGTGTAAGAGGGTCAGCTGAGTTTGTTTTTGCTATTGGATATATGTTACATCAAGTCATGCGTTTGTAGATTTTACATTTCGCAAACCTTGGGAAGAAAGAAAGAAAGACAGAAAGAAAGAAAGATAGATAGAAAAAAAGAAAGAAAGATGGGAAAGTTTCATCAAGAGAACTGAAACCACACACATAAAGGTTATTATTGGGAATGCCTCAAAGGCAAGGTTGTCCCTATTTCAGGAGTGACTAATTCACTTTGTCTTCCAGAGCCAACTCTTATTAGGAAAGCGTGGGCTGTTTTGACCTCCAGCTTGTGGATTCTGCTTTAAAGGCAGAGACGTGCTGAATCAAGCCCAGCCTGCCAATCCCCGCTGTGACCCCTCAGCCCGATTCTGGCTCGGGGCCAGCAGAAAAGCAGCGCAAACCAGAGCGAGCCAGTCCCACCCCCACGACCCTGACAGACTCACCCACACGTGCTCCCACTTCCTCACTCGCACCCCAGCACTCTTTCACTTTCCACTCTGCCTCTCGCTCTGCTGAACTTAAACTGATATTATACTCATTTTCACTCTGCTAATAGCTCTTTGGAACAACTTTTTTATTAACTCAGCCAAACCAAACTTTCATGGAACATTTACAATAAAATAAACAATAACCAGCCGAGCCAAAGATCATGAAACATCTCTCATTAAAAAAATAATGAACTGCCATCCTAAAATGTCTAATATGATTTTAACATCTCATAAAACTGCAGAAAAACTTACCAAAGCTCTCTTTCCTTTTACTTAACATGACTCAAATTTCTCATCACTACTTGCTCTGACTACTCTACTGGTGGTATAACCAAAGGCTATTCATTTAGCTAGAAGTGATGCACTCTCTTCCTTGATCTGCCCCATTTCTGCACCTGATGCCGTCTCCCATTCGCTACACCTGCAGTTTTCTGTTTTACGAGGACTCCACGTTTGTACCATTTCTGATTTTAGGCTTCCCTAGTGCATGCTTTGATGAGGACTAGCTCAATGCAGTGGTCTGAGCAGTGGCCTCTCATCCCAAATTCCTAGAGATACAAACTAGGGCCAGTCAGAGTGGAGGGGGTTGTTTACAACTGCCTGACTAACATGTAGAGAGATGAGGATATTTGAGATAGCACCCTCTTAGACTCATGAAGACCAGCATCAGAGGACGAGCCCTTAGGGCTTAGGGTATCTTTTAGGACACGCCTTGAGAGGCTAAATATGAAAGCTGCATATTCAGAGAGCCTGTAGTTCAGAGACAGCCAAAGCAGTATGAAAAGTCTTGGCCTAATAAGGAGTATGCATGCCCAGTTTTTACAACCAGTGTCATGTGGTTTAGAAGCACTATGGATTGAGGCTCGCAGACTTCCAGCTGTGCTCTTTGCACAACAGAGGTGTGCAAAACAAAGCGAAATGACAGAAACCATTTGGCTTCAGCGCGTTCAGTTTTTCTCACCATCGCCTTAGCCATGTCTTTGGGTCTAGTCCATTAAAGACAGAGTGCAGCTGTGCTGAATTGTCATGCCACACATGCTACCAATCAGTTCCACTGATTGAAAAGCAACTCCCAAATTGTTTCTGAGAAAAAAATTAATGGCAGAGCAACGCTTCACGGCAAGGACTTACTCGAAAGACAAAAACAACTGCTTCATATGTGCTTCAATATATATGGCTCAAGACATGCACACCCCTTTCAAAAGTAGCTCCAGCTGTCAATGCTACGAAGCCAAGGTCGCAAATACATTCAGCCATATGGACTGTTTTAGATTCGCTGGATCGGAGTGTTAAACATCTGCTTCTAGGCAAGCAGAGTCCAGGAACTCACCTTGTTTACTAAAATCCGAGAGCAAAGAAGGTATAAACATGCTTTCAGTGATGCTATTTTGGTACATGACACTATCCACCTCCCTTCTTCCCTGTCTGCCACCACCCTTCATGTTCCACAGACAGGCCATGGCACGAGAATTGCGCTCAAACCAGTTTCTGATTGTGGCCCGTAAACCTGTTGCCCTCAATTTATCAGGTACACTTCAGTCACCACTGAGATAGGAAATGTGTCTGCTGTACTGCACTGCAGTTTGTCAATAGCATTCCACTAGGTGAGGATTAAAGTACTGGGATTAATGTTAACATGATCCTTCCCTATTATACAACTTTTTACTGTAAAAGAGGCAATGAGGGTTGGATGAAACTTGAGTCTGGAATCAAAGTCAGCATTGTCTGCTGTCCATGGGCTGACTTCACCGAAGCGTGACAGCAAACAAGCAATACTTTGTAGCTGAGAGCACGGCTCTGCCCAACACTGACACAAAGGCCAGTGGAGCTAAAGCATCAGCCAGGACATGTTAGGTATCTCAAATGGTCTTATTTACATTAAGCTAATGTAGGTAATAATGTAGGTAATAATAATGAAAGCCTGGGTACACTAATCAGCAACTGTATGCCTAAATCCAAACTTGCCTCAAATAACATCATTCATTAATTCACATCATCTTAAATTGACATGCATATGTTGTCTTTTGACATATTATCTATAAAAATCTACGAAAAAGTGTGTTACATAGCTAAAACAGTAGCAGCAGTCTTGATGCTTCTGTTTTGTCCATTTTTATAGATCACAGTATGACATATAAACAACACAAGCAATTCTGTGTAACATTTATTAAGAATGCAACATGATTTGACACAAGTGTGTTATGATTTAGGTGGGCAATGCAGGAATAATATTTAGAGTGGCCTCCATTCCTTGCTAGCTACACAACTTTATAGCTCGGGTGCAAAACAATAGATGTCAGACATCATACGTGTTTTGGCTGAGCCAACAGGGAAAATTAGTTTTTGTTTGTTAAACTATTCCTGTAAGTGTCACTTTGGAGCTGGGAGGTGCTGCATCTGTAACTTGACATGCTAAGTGTAAGTGGAGAGGAATAATTACTAAGAGCTGATTAAACGATGTAATGTCTTTCTCTCACGCACGTTGGTTTTCTGCTTCCCAAAAGCTGTAATGTTCAAACCAAACAATTTTTTGTCTGCATGTTTGACTGATTTTCTTCAGTTGTAATGGACAATTTAGAACAAGTCCTGAGCAAATGTTACTCTTTTCTGCCATAGCAACAGCTTCAGTGGGGGTGGGGGCTGACCAGTTGCCCGCAGAGAGGGAGGTGATTGACACAAAGCATTTCCGCCACATGTTGCATGCTCAAGGACTTTTTGTACTTCTGCTGCAGCAGCCTAACGCGCCTGAACGGCGTCACAGAACAACTTCCAATCTCTCAGCCTGTAACGCTGTACTTAACTGAGTCAGCTGATGTGTACTCATGTTTATCTCGAGCATGATCTTTGCTTCTGATTTTGCATGCAGTTCCATGATATATGTGACTCTCTAACTTTTCTCCAGCTACAGGTCACAATGTTGCGATCACATACAGCACATTTCTGTTTAGAGATAGCAACTTTTATAGAGAAACTGTTCTTAATTTTTTCATATGACACATAGCAAAATGTAGTCTTGTGTATGTTGTGTTGTTATCACAATACAACTTATAGTCTCTGTTGGAGCAAAACCCTGTATCTTCATTTTCGCCTGTTCATTTTTTCAATTCATTTGAAAACAACAAAGACCTGTATCCAACTCCACAATACATTATGTAAACTTTCATGGTCAGCAGGTCCAATGTTTCATAGCTTGGAATAAAATCTCTTGACATCAACTTGCATTGAAAGTTAAGAGCGTGTTGTCCTTCTTCTGTAAAATCACCAGTATTGCTACCATGATATATTCAACCTCATGTATACTGCAAAAATAAGTAATACACAAGCCCTGCTAAAACACGCATGGACTCTACATCTGACGTCTTAAGAATGTTTTGTTACTGGCAACAAAAAGGTAAGCTGAGGAAACAACCTGATGAAAACTAGAGATATCTGAACAAACGGAGTTTCTCAGCAGGGTCTGGCCACCTGCTCTGAGTAATTAGGGCCTGCCCTGTTCCCTTCCCAAAGCACATGTCCAAAGACAACTGACAGTGTACAAACTTTGGACGCTTCGTCGTACTTTCCCTGTCACCTATAACTTGATCTGTTGATTTGTGGTTTGGAAATGGGGTACGCACAGCTTTAAGGGAAACTTTAAATGGTTAAAGAATATTTGCATTAAGCATACATTCTACAAACTTGTTTTTAAAATGGTGCTTTAAAGTTTCATCCACTGAAATGTTTTATACAGATCTTACAGTGGTTCTTCTGTTATGGCACCCCTCCAAAGAAACTTTTTTTTTTTTTTTTACCAGCTTTATCTTTAGAGTGTACATGTGGGCCCTCGTGTTAAACAATAATCAGAACGTGCATGCTTTTGTCGGCTGAGCTGGTTCTGCGAGTTTCAGTGAGGAACGAAGTTGGTGAGGCCGACAACAAGTCAGCAGACAGCCTGCCAAACACGTACCTTTAAACTACTGCGGATGTTTAAAAGCCATATGATGTCACCAATGTTTACTTTCAGACTAGAAAGCCCCAGAAAGAAGGGGGAATTCATGCTGCCATCTGATTGGTTAACATTGGTCTCGTTCTTTCCTGACACACGCCTGGAGACAGGCGAGCCAATAGGAGAAGGCTGTGGGCGGGGCCAGGTGCAAAACCTGAAAGCTTTGGTTTTGCTGCAAAAACCACAGTGTTGGTCCGGATGTCTAAAGTCACATGGAGTACTTCTGTGCACGAGGCCAGCTGCACGCTTCTATGTGCAAAGGCTGAAGCAGAAGTGTTGTTTTCACTCCCTGTTCTCTCTGCCTTCCACTTTTGTTTTGTGCTGAAGATCGATCCAAAGTCAGAAGTCAAGCTGCGTGCATTTTTTTTTCAGCCACACTCTTTGTCAGCTAGGCCTAATGCGCCGGGTCACTGCAGGCTGACCTTAGTGGCCCCAGATGTTCTGACGAAGCCACAAGTTAAGTCAATGCTCACTAGTGCACATAAACAAACAGCAGCAGGCCTGTGTCTCCCAATGCGACACAAGTGCACATAAACAAACAGCATCGGGCCGCCTGGTCAGACTTTCAGCAGTGCCAAATAGAAATGAAAATACACCGGTTAATAGAGCTGCACAGAGCTTGTGGTGACACATTCCTGGGTTATTTGCTTCAAAACAAGGGCGCTACAATGTTCAACATCTGTCTCATAAACTCAGCAAAAGTAGGACGCTTTGGTAAACGCATCATATGGGACCCTCATGAAAAATCCCTCATGTTTTTGTGTTTTTACAAGTCTCATATAGATACATATTTTAAAACTGGACTGGACTCTGGAACTCAATTAGGAATAATATTTCACACTGCCTTTTTTTTTTTTACCCTGAATATATATTCTCCCACTTTTGCTAAACTCACAAAAATTATACCTATTTTTAAAAAAATGGGTATTTTGTGATTTTTAGTTAATGAGCTGTGTAACATCATGCCACGCATGTGTATAACGGCAACGGCCAGATAATCACAGAACATGAACATGTTCACTAATGAAGCAAAAATTCGGTCCAATCATTCTCTAAATAAGCTTTTTAATACTGAGATAAATAATCATGACATTGATTTATCAGTCTACTCAGACTTCAGGATCTTCAGTGTTTGAAAAGAAGCTGTTTGTGTACTACATGCTGCTGTGCACAGTTTTTAAAAAATAATCAATAGACAAATACTGATGATGTTTCATTTTGCAGTTTTTATTGAGAGGATACATATTTTGAAAGAATTCTCCTGAGATTTTCAAAAAGATACTATATTGAAAAAAACTGCCTTTTCAAAACTACTTAATAACTGCATTCTGAATGCATATTCCCAGTACTTGGTGTTGCATAGCCCAAACCTGGTGATGACACATGTACATATACATGCATATGTAATATTTATGATATGTAACGAGCAGTGATATAATCCAGGGGTTGACATAATTTTTTGCCGAAGTACTGTAATGAGTACCTACATGAATCAATTGGTACGCACCAAAATAAAATTTTTCTCTGTGCCTCAGCCATGGTGTGGTTGGGGAGCGGGGGTGCTAATATTAGCTGCACTGTGAAGCCCTGCGTGCAGAGGTCTGTGTCTCGGGCCATGAAGTCGAGGGGCCAAGTAATTTGTTGTACACATGCTAACCTGGACCTGACAAATAACTGAAAAATGTCATTTTCTGACTCCATAAAAATACATAAGAATTATATATTAAGTTGTTATACGACACCGAGGCCAACACTTGCTGATTTTTTTTCAGTACCACTCAGTACTAGTTAATAGGATGGAGATTCTGACAGATTGTTGTAAACTACAGGAAGTGTAAGGGGCAACATTAACTCTGTTGTTTGGTACATGGACAGGATTTTGACTGATGGCTGTGCAAAGTTAGGAGAAACAGCAAAAGGCATAACGGTTCAGTTATGTGATTAATATTGACTAAGGCACTGTTCACAATAGGCACCTTTCCCTCAACCAACACCAGGCAAGGTAAAATACAGCTGCTCTTTAAAAGCACTGCTATCAGCATTTTCACTCATTCATTTTATTTCGGCACTTTCAATAGTTTTTTTTAATCAGCTGACCAATCACTTTGCAGCTCAGTGGGTTGTAAAATGTCAACAAAGATGGAATTCTCCTGACAAAGCAAAGTAAAGGAACCTTTTCCTCACCATAGTGATCTTTATTATTATTATATTACGATTATTGTTGTTATTGTTGTGCTCATTGTTGTTCTTGTGGCTGTTGTTGTTCTTGTTGTTGTGCAACTCAGTACTAACAGGATTTGCTTCTTTTTAAAGAGCTAAAATCCCTCCAGGCTGTGCTTTTTTTTCCACTATGAAGTGCACAGTATGAACACATTCTAATATTTGATTGATTAATTCATTATAAAAATATCACTTGTGGCCCTAATTTTGATTTCCTTTTTTTTTTTTTTTGGTCTATTTTGCAGTTACTTGCTTTTCTTCTATCTACGGGATTTGACTCCCAGCTCCTCCATGTGCCACTGAAGATATGGCACAATCAGGCCTTTGTGTCCACTCGTTCTTGGCTTCCTGGTTTTGGTGCTGCATTCTTGGGCTGCGCTGTTCAAGTCAGTGACGTCGCTCCACCTGGCTTCAGTCTCTCAGCAGCCAATCCCAGTGCACTGTCACTGCCAAAATCTGAGATGAGAGTGCTGATAAACTTTCCTCTGGGCCAGTTCCTTATTGTTCTCTCTGCCCCCTAGAGCAGGACACCATGGCTTGTGGATGATTCTAATGAGCACTGCCTGCTTGACAGTATTCCTCTGGAATTACAAGCTGTTGCTAGGATGTGTCTTCAAGTGTAAAAGGTCACCAATATCTGAGGTCAGTCCCCAATGACCAATTTTGAGATTATCAGTAGATATTTGAACAAAAAAAACAAAAAGGCAACATAAGGAAGTCAAAAGTACCTCTGAGATGTGTTTTTTTTGACCCATTGAGTTCATGTTAAAGGACAACGATAAACAGAATCCACACTTGAGACTGCATGATATCACAGCAGTGTCCTCAGATAAAACGTCCTATGATTCATCTTAATTGCTGCTGTGCGCTACACACTCCGTCCTTTGTCTGTCGTTTTTAAAAGCCGAGAGCACGACTCCACCAAGTTATAAAAGCATTAGGGAGATATGCTTATCTGTTGTGTCCTAAGCAAGTACATTTGTGGTGTTAAGGTGCAGCTCTGTCCCATGAATACTGGACTGTGGAGACTGATGAAGCTACAAAAGCTTTTAAAACATGGCAACAGCTTTGATTTACTGCATGTCCAGGCATACTGTACATTCTGTCCCTTTTAATGCACGGGCTTGGGTTGTTATTGTTGAGTAAGAGAGGGAAAAAAAGGAAAGAAGTCACATTTATGATTACCAAGTAAATTTTAACAGCAAGGAATATTTCACTGTAGAACATACAATGCTTTTATAAATTGTATGATAGTACAATTTGTCATAATTGTTGTTATCTAATGATGTTTGTGGGTTTTTAGTCCTGCTACACAAAACAAAAAAAAAACATGAAGCTGTCTACTCATAAGTATCAGCAAAGTTTAAAAACTGAATTAATAACATATGTATTTGTTTCAAAGCTGTTTCAGTTTCAGTTTCCAGACATGTACAGTCTTGAAGTAATTAACTTTATGCAACATTGTGGCTCGATTTTGGTCCATTCCACCTAGCAAACCCTCTTCATTTACCCAAATTTACAAGGGATTGAAGTTATGAGATTGCCTCGGGTATGCAACTATTATTTTTATGATATGAGTTGTTTTGGCTCTAGGTGTGGGAAAGTTGTCTTGTTGTAATTAAGGCTGAAGAACTTCGCAAACCCTTTTTAAATCACAGTTATCATTTACACAGTTATACTTCCATCAACACCAGAGAAAGTGCTTTGGGTCAATTCCATTATGATGGGTGGACAATGGATTGATGGACTGATCTGTCTTCATAGTATATGCGTATATATTGGGGCCAGATGCAAATAATGCTTTGAATTTACTTGATTGAAAGGCACACGTCACTATTATATATATATCATTATTTCCAAAAGTAAACTGGACAACAAAACTGTTGTAATATTCTTGTGGAAATAATGTAAATGTGTGAATCAACTACACTTCACCTTACCATAGAAAATGGAAGTTTTGAGATAACATAAGTTCTTTTTTGTTCAATACAAAATCAAAACTGAAAAAGTGTTTTCAGCTACAGCAGGTACATGGTGAGCTCAAATGCCAGATATTAACTGCGAACTTCTCAGGAATGCTTTCACGCCATAATCATGTTTTTATTAGACGAGTTAGAAATATCCCTACAATGTGAGCACAGCCTACCTGAAAAATCACAAGTCTGTTGGGTGTGGAGGTAGAGGGGAGGGAGGGAATAGTGGGGAAGTCCAGTTTGTGTGACTGGTGACATTACATGGTGCAATTCTAGTGTAATGCAGCAAGTCTGCGGTTTTCTTTATTAGCAGAGGACTAAACAAGGCAGACACTGACGTCGCTGTAGGTCGGCATGAGGCCAGAAGAAAATATCACATGCTCCACACAGAGGGTATTATCTCTGCATGCAAATCAGTGGTGCAGCTCCAGGATATTTCCCTTGGGTCAGGGTTAGGGTCTCATCACTGAAACACAAACAAACAAGCAAAGACATCACTGGATTAATGATATAGATGATAAATCTATAAATAACATCAATTGGACCTTTACAATCATAGGTAAGAGTTATACACAACTCTGGTTTTCATGTAAACCAAGACCTTTTACAAGGAGTGGAGACATTTTTGTCTGGACATGAGAACATGAAAGGTTTCAGTTTTCAGGTGACAAAGACAAACACGGCACAGGAAATGTTTTGGCAAGCTGGACAGAAGTGGACACGCCAGACTATGATATTTATTGACTGCGTTCATGCGCTGGCAGGAAACAACACTCAGGTTCTGTTTAGTGACCTCTGCCAGGCTCTAGCAGAAATGGTAGGTTGCCTTGAGTGTGGCTAGTTGGAGTTGATGTTTTTTTTATCCAGCACTCCAGGAAACAGCGCGGGATCACATGCTCTGCTGCTGAAGGCCGGCTGTTATTCAATTCAAGCATGACCTTTTCCCCTCAGAACTTAGTGGGAAAGAAGCCCCCCACCCACCGCACTTAACTTCTGAGGACAAAAACAAAGGCTGAGCAGGCACATGGTAAAAAAATTACATTATGCAGGATGTACTCTGATATTTCTAAGAAGTCCTTTTCTGGAGCAATGCCCCTTTTAGCTTCCTAAAGAATCTCTCAGTGGAGTTTTTACAAAAGTTCTTTGTGTGTCTTTGTGTGTGTGTATATTTAATGAACTTTCTAAAGTTTAAAGAATCCAATGCCAACTGAGAGTTTTGCATAGAATCATAGAATCAGATGCTGTTTCTTCAGGAACTAAAGTCTATATCAACCCCGCTACCTCCACAGATGTTTTCCCACATGATTCAGTTCTGGACACCAGCATTTCAGCCTGTCAGCAGAAATGTGCACAGTCAAACAGTCAGCAATTTGAATGCATGACCTCATGAATCTTACAGATCACATGACTCCCCCAAACCACACAGTCACATGCACTTCTGATGTAGGGGAAAGTTGGGCAACACATTTTTGGTGTTTTCTTAATAACTTTTTGTAAACTCTTTTATACAAGCAACCTACACATCACTGCTTCAAATAAATGTTAACTTTACGGTCCACTGCCTAAAGCCTATAATGAATTCTGGCAAAATGGGATAAGTGCAAATGTAACAACTGACTCCATATCAGCAAGGATTCTGCTGAACCTCTTTAAGTACATTAAATATCGATGTGACATCTTCTCATTCAACCTCTTGTCAATCTTCCCCTACTCATAAAAGACTATTGAAAGTAGATTCGGAAGAACTCTCAGAAGGGCTTAGAGGGGGAAAATTGTGGGAAAGTGAGTGTCAAGAGCTTGGCTTGTCCTGAACCTTTCTTCACAAATTGCCTCAGAGCAGGGCACTGACCCAAGATCAGTTTCTGTGACCATAATTGGCACAAGCAGGGAAGAAATCTGTCTCTAAATCAGTGCACTCATTGCTTTGTGAGTTGGCCTTGGCAGCTGGCACTCTGGGTCTTCTCTGAATGAATGGAGGCCTCTTACCCCCTCAGTGTTTTTCACTATGCCATTTTTGCTGTGCATTGTTCCACAGTTCCTCTTCATCTTCTCATGACCATTCATTGAAAACAAATGAGCCAATGTTGTGTTTTCCAGTTTTCTTTCAGTGCACATGTATTCTTGAAAGGAGCAGCTTTGACAAAGAAAAGCCAACAAAGCAGTCAGTCTGAGCTTCGCTGAGTGAAGATGTCTATTATAGTGACTATGCTGTCTATGTCTTTCTTCTTGTCAAAAGAAACATCCACACTATGAACTTTTGATGTCTGTTTTTGACGTTTTTTCCATCCCCTTTTTTTCGGTTAATAGTTTTAGATTTTAAATTTATTATCGGTTAATAGTTTTAGATCTTTAAATTATAAGTAATTTGATGTAAAAATGCTCTGTTGTACAACAACTTGCCCAGTCAGATTTGATCATGCCGATGATAATGGGAACCAGACATCCAAAGAATACAATACCTCTAAAAGCTTCTTCATAGAAGTCTTATACATACGCTGCCCGATGTCTGAGAAATTGTTTTACAAAAGATTTGCAATAAGGTTCAGAGCTAAAAAATGGTGTAATACAAAACACATAAAAACTCCGAAGCAGGATCTTTAGGATCTTGTTGTTAGGATCTTGGAGGCATTCAGGACACTGGTTCGATTTGTTGGCAGGTTTGGCGGGGGCAGGAGGGGCGGGGGGCTAATGGCTATTCTCAGAAGACACGTGTATGTTCACTAGTTATTTTGGTAGTAAATAAAAATTGTGTTGCAGATCCCACTGACCCGTGGTTCTTTGTCAGCACCACTATAAAAAAAACTGACTTGGTACGTTTCCCTGCAGTGAACTGCTTCACATCAAACCACTCTGAATGATTCATGTTTAATTATGCAGATAATTTGTGCATTCACCTTTAAATACCAACCAGGAAAACCAAATTTCTTGTAAATATTTGTGAGAATATTTGTGGCAGTACTACACTGGGTGTAATGTCACAGTCTACACATTTGATCCCCTTGTTGTTATGTCATCAAATCTTACCTTTGAGCCAAAATTGTTTTGATACGTTCCTTTAACAAGGAAAATGAAACTGTTGTTTCAGGTAAACCTGCTCATCATACTAAAGAAGAAACATTTGATGAAACTACGCTGAACCCCAAAATACATCTAAAAGTCATAAATATCTTTTAATGTTGACAAAAGTTTGCCTTTTTTTTGCCTAACTGAAACTTTTTTTTTTCCCCAAAAAAATAAAATTTCATAATTGTAATTTCAGTCTCAAAAAAGCATGATTTTTCTTTAAGATAGTTTGAGTCTAAATGGAAGGGCATCTCTCTGAAGGCCGTGCGATGGAAATATGTTAATTACCAGTCACTAGCATTCGTTTTCCCAATTAATTTGAGGGAAGGTGTAAAATGTTCAAGCCAGAATTGCTTAGCTTGTGCCAGTGGGAACATGAACATATATCTAGTATTTATAAATATCTCTTAATTTTAACAAAAACATTGCATATTTCTTTGCCTGATTGAAACATTTTTTATAAACGAATTCAATTTGGGTCTAAATGGCAGGACATTGCTCTGAAGGCCGAACTCAGTTTGGGTCTAAATGGCAGGACATTGCTCTGAAGGTCGTGCTTTTCCTGGAATGTTAGTTAGTCACCAGTCACTAGCATTAGTTTTCCCAATTAATTTGAAGGACGGTGTAAAGTGTTTTAGCCAGAATTGCTCAGCTTGTGCCAGCAAAAACATGATGTGGCCGTTCCTCTCTGACCTACATGAGAAAGGGTCCAGAGAGGCCTGTAAATGCTGTTTACGGCCAGGAGGAAACTTGATTGCTTGTTTTCAAACTGCTAGGGGTGAAGAGTGTGGGCAGGAGGGCATAGCTTTGCTGGTTTTCGTGCTTAAGTGCTGCATGCCATGTTCCAGTGCCAGAGTTAGATATAAGAGCCTGCGCTTGTTGACAAGCACAATAGGCCTAATTTGTTCCATGTACAAACATGCTGGAGTAAGTGCAGACTTACTCTCCTCATGTGCCCTCTCTTCCCGCCTTGTTTTTTTTCCACTTGCAACCACAGCCAGGCAGCTAAAATACAACAGGGCAGAGGCGTTAAACAGAGTGCATGAGGGTTTAGTCACTTTTGCATACCTCCATGCAGCCAGTATTCTTTTACGAATGTTTGAAAAAAATTAATTTGAATTTGTCACTGCAAAAATAGCAACTTGTCACTGCAAAAATGGCAAGTAAAACACAGTTTAAAAGGCACCCGGGGTACGCAGTGTCAAATCTGCCGTCCTATCTGAGGCCTGCCAGCTGATAACAAAAAGGTCACAAGCTTGGCTGTCGCATGCACTGCACTGGCTGACCCATATCCACACTTTCACACACAAACACAGACTCTATTCTGGTCTTAGGGATCAGAACATGTACACTTAAGTCACTCCAGCTGAGTACACGGCATATCTAATATCCAAGATTTTCAAAAATTATTTCAAGCCTATTTATACAAATTTCATGAAATGAAATAATTCTCCTGCACTGTTAGAGTATTTGGATTAAGATTACTTCACATTTCCCACATTTAATGTGGTATTTACATGCTTTCAATGCATCTATTTATAAATGGACCCTTTTTCTAACCATGAAAATTAGATCTGTTAGGTTTAAAATACCCTATAACTTCAGCATGAGTGGGCAGAGTTAAGCCTCTGTAAACGGAACTGCGGGATATATGAGTGTTAGTTTTTCAGAATGAGCTGTTTTCATTTCTGAACTGCATGGACTGGGTAGTGAGTAATGCGGTTTGAAAACTCATTTAAAAGAAGCAAGGAAAATTTAGTTTTCCATGATAAGATAAGATAAACCTTAATTAGTCCCATAAGAGGGAAATTCGATTAGTAACGGCAGAAAGTGGACAGTACAAAGTTCAGAGCAGCAGAATTGAGAAAACAATAGAATAG
>JBBJLS010000039.1:15394851-15414002 GCA_037577275.1 Bryconaethiops microstoma
GAGTTTATTCTAATGTTCACTTGTGTTTTTGCTGGCAGAAAGAAACCCACTGCTGATATAAACAGATTCAAACAATTGTCATAGGTGCCTAAGATTTTGCACAGTCATGTAAGTCCTTCAAATCAAGACGGAAGGTTATTTGATGGTCTAGTTATGCAATGATGTTGTTGATATTTAATACCACATGCCAGGTTGTGGTAAGACAGCAAGTAATTGATGTCTTTTCCAATACCTCACAGTATGTGACTCTGGCATTCACCCTTCCTATCTTACATAATTATAATTGCACACACATTGTTTACTACCAGTATTTTTGATGCACCAGCAAGTTTTAATTGCTAATGGCTATCTCTTGCATTTTTTGCGTTCAGCAAATTCTCTTGATGCTCTGTTTTATCTGATAATCTATCTAACGTCTCTTTATGTTCTCTAAATATGACAACATGTGAAAAGAGAAAATATCGTGCAAAGGATCAAGCACTTAAGATAGGAGGCCCATGGTTCTTCAGATAAGTACCCACTCTAGCCGGGGCACATGTCAATCTCACTCATAGGCTTATTAAAAGTAAATTATTGAATGCACATGACCTGTTAGAGTGTCTTATCTTCACAAGTGTCTATACACACTATGAGGATACATAGTGAGGTTGTTTTACGTAACTCGCCTTAAGGTTGTTTTTTATGTTGTATAGAAGGTCAGTAAACAAGATAAACCACCGCTGCAGATGGGATGGGGTGTTCTCACAGTCTAGGTGTGTGTGTGCTCGCGGCCCGCCCAGGTGAGTCCCTGCCTCACGCCCGATAGGGTCACCTAGTGAGGACTAAGCGGTTACAGAAACTCTTTCTTTTTATTATTATTAGCAGAATTTGTATGATCATCCAGATGGCTATTTCTTATGCTGATGGATATTGGGTGAGATAGACATCACCATGTATCCTAACACTAAATAATGAAAGAGTTTTAAGTCATGGCACTAAGTGATCAATACATTTCTTCTTGCAGAATACAAAAACAGTGATTTCCAGGTCAGGATGAAAACAGTTTTGACCGAAGGTGACTCTAAAGCTGCATAAAAGACCTACATAAAAGATTTCACTCATAAGCTTATATTAAGTAAATTAAATAAATGTGCATGACCAGTGAAAGGGTCTTGTCTTCACAAGTGTCTATACACAACTTAAGGGTACTTTGTGAAGTTGTTTTCTATAACTCACTGTAAGGTGGTTGTTATGTTAAAACATCAGTAGGTCAGTAAACAAAATAAACCAAAGCTGCAGATGGGTTGTTTTCACAGTCTTGACAAACATGGTCATATTACAAGTGCAAACATTTCAGAAGCATCCACCAGTTTAAATGACCAGTATATGTAAACAAAAGACTAATATATGTATTGAACCATGTAAAATAACTACTGGTGATAAATTCAATTTTACAGCTGGATTACAGTAGTGCAGCTCATGCGAATACATGTTCAGCGTCAGTTTTCACTCATATTTACATTACATTAATTACAATTACATTGCATTTTTACTTATTTTTGTCTTATTACATGGGTAAACACTGGATTTAATGTCTATATGTAAGCTTTACTACTGTAATCCATCTGTAACAGTAAATATATCATACCATAGGACCCTCACTGTCATGAACAAACTCTTTGTCCTGTAGCCTCCTTTGGGTTGTCCTGCTCAGTGTGTATTTATCTGTGTTTAGCCTTAACTCCTGAAACTCCTGAACGAATACTGAAAAGATTCACCAGCTGCAATATGTAGAATAGGGTCTGTTTTTCTGTTCAGTCCCTCTGTCTGGCCTTTGGTCTGTGGGTGATATCCTAATGCCAGGTTTAGAGTTCAGCATAGTTTTTGGTGGAACAAAATATCAGCCACTTCCATTAATGATGGTAATTGTCTTAGTGGTATGAGATGACAGGCTTTGGAGAAATGATCGGCGATAACAAAGATTACTATATTACCTGAGGAGGCTGAAAGTCTGGTCAAGAAGTCGGTGGTGACATATTAATCCATAAGGTTTTGTGTTGGAGGTTTGGAGCGTGCACACACCGTATATATTGGGATCAGCTATTTGATATCTGCAATGACCACAGGCCACCACAGTCTTCACTGAACCATTTCTATATTTTGTTCAATGCCCGGGTGTCCCACTGTGAGTTTCCATACCAGATTGTGATGCAACTGGAGAGCAGACTTTTGATGGTACTCCTGTGGTGATGTGGTTAATATATTGGTTGAGGGAGGCTCGCTCTCTTTAGCCTTGCAAAAAGTGCCTGATGCTGCTGAGCCCTCTTGCCTATGGAGGTGGAGTTGATGGATGTAGCTACTCTGCTGGAATTATGAATGAATCTTCTAGAGTATTTAGAAAGACAGAGGGGGCATAAGTGATCCCATATGACATAATAGAGTATTCACAGTGCCTTAGTGGTGATGAAGGTAGTTTTCCACTTGTTCCCCTGACCAATGTGAATTAAGATGTATGCATTGCCGAGGTCTAGTTTTGTGAAAATCCTATGCCCTCAAACTATTCCTGATGGCAATATTATTAAGGGCTTGGTAATCTATACATGGCTGAAGTCCACCATCCTTTTTCTTAACAAAGTATTCAATTTTGATGCTGCAGGAGAAGAGGAAGGACAGATATACCTTAATTATAATGTCACTGTGATGTAGTCATCGAGGGCCTTTTGTTCAGGTAGGGAGAGAGAATAGACAAGCTCTGTGAGAGTAAAGAAGTTGAGCTCCAGAAGACCTCCTGGAGATCTGAAATATTCTGGGGGTGTTTCTACAGCTTGTTGTAGGCTAGAGTTTCTAGGGATGTGCCATGAACAGGAATATTAATACAATGACTAAAACATTATTCACCCTACCTCTGAATGCTTCCCATATTCCAGCTCATTTGAAGATTGTGAATTTTCAGCCATGGGTGACCTAAGATGGGTAGGGTCTTGGGACAATGCATAATTAATTATTCAGTGTGTTCTTCATGAAAGATTCTAGCTCATACCTTAACAGGCAGAGTGATTTTATCTGCTATTCCTTCTCCAATGAGTTGGGAATTGATGGTGTGAATTTTTTAGGAAGGAGCATATTTCTTGCAGGGAATGCCTAAGGTTTCCATGAGTATTTCACTGCTGAGCCAGAGTCTAGGAGGGCAGAAAGAAAAACAATTGCATACTAGTGCAATTCCACCAAAAGTTCACATTCCATGCAGCTATACCAAACTCTCGGTGTATTCGCTGTCTTGTGTCAGGTGTGCTGGGGACATAGAGGGCAGTTTCTGAGCTGGTAATTCCTATCATCCTTCTCCCTGTTCAGTCATCTTGATTACATGATTTATTCTCTATCTAGTCACCACTATCTAGTGAGCTGAAGACTTCACATTCAAGGTTCAACGTTTAAGGTTACTTATTGTCATCAGCAGCTGTGTACATGTACATAGTGTGATGAGACAACCTTTCTCCATGGACCACAGTGCAACAGATAGCAAACATTCAACATGTAAACCTTCCAGAGTGAGTAGTATTGCACCATAATTATGATCATTGCACAGGAGGCAGCACTGAACAAAGTGCAAATGATGATAGAAGCAATACAATAAATAGACAATACAGCAGTGTAACAGTAGTGTGAATGGGATCTAAACCCAAGCCAGTACAGTAAGTAGACAATACAGCAGTGTAAAAGTAAAGTGGGAAAGTGATGTAAACCTTCCAGAATGAATAATATTGCACCATACATATAGTATTGCACAAGAATAAAGTATGAAAAGGATGTGAAACTTCCTTTTCATACTTTATATATTTTTTGAAAAATATTGCACCATACGTAGATAATTGCACAGGAGACAGTTAGCAGCATAGAATCACATTGAGTTAAGAGTAAATTATAGCTTATCAAATCTAGTAAAGGACATGTGTGTGTCTGTAGTGGCAGCAAACCAAAGGTAAAGTGCAGGTGTAATCTGTGAGTTATTTAAGGTATAATATGGGGTAGTTCACTGGAATGTATTTGGTTAGCCAGGAACTAGACATTTATGTGTCAGGGTTCTAATGGCCTGCAGTATGAAACTGTGGCACAGTCTTGTAGAACCAGAGTAGAAGCTTTGATACCATTTGCCAGATGGTAGAACAGAGAAGAGTCCATATAACTGGTGAGAGTAGTCCTTCACAATGTTACTGGCTCTGTTATAGCAGTGTGTTTTGATAAATGTCTGTCAGAAGAGGTAGAGGTGCACTGATAACCTTCTCAGCTGCTCTCACTATCCGCTGCAGTGTGTTCAAAACATTACAGTTTCCATACCAGACTGCGATGCAACTGACTTTTGATGGTTCTCCTGTGGTGATGTGAGTATTGGTGGAGGGAGGCTCGCTCTCTTTAGCCTCTGCAAAAAGTGCAGATGCTGCTGAGACCTCTTGCCTATGGAGGTGGAGTTGAGGGACCAAAGGAGGCCTTCCATTACAGCAGTGCTGTTCATGGTGAAACGTAGGTGAGCAGTGCTGGTTTTCCAGAAGACTATAATCATGTCTTTTGTCTTATCCACATTAAGAGAAAGACTGTTGCTTTTACACCAAGCAGCCAGTCTTATCATCTCGTCTCTAGAAGCAGCAACATCATCATTCCTGATGAGACCCACCACCATCATGTCACCTGCAAATTTGATGATATGGTTCGAGCTGGACTCATGTGTCAGAAGTGTGAAGAGCAAAGGGCTAAGGCCACAGTCCTGTGGTGCTTCTGTGCTCAGGGTGATGGTGCCGTATTTGTTGGTGCTGATGCAGACTGACTGAGGCCTTTCAGTCAGGAAGTCCAAAATCAGGTTAACAAGGGGAGTGTTGAGTCCTCAACTTAGTCCAACATCTCTGTGGAATAATCGTGTTGAATGCTGAGCTGAAGTTCATGAACAGCATCCTTACATGAGACTTTCTCTTGTCCAGGTAGGCATTAAGCAATATGAAGAGGGTCCAATGAGCTAGGAAGGGCAGCTTTGATGTGGCTCATAACTAGTATCTCAAAGCACTTCATGACGACCAGTGTAAGTGCTACAGGATGGTAATCGTTCTGGTAGGTCACAGATGATTTTTTGGAACAGGGATGATTGTGATTGTCATAAACGTGCCTACTTCCGATTCTTTGTGTGCGTCATGTGACTGGTGTGTGTGGCAGTGATGGTCTTCTAACATGCTGGAACAACAACTTGACTTACCGATGTGTTAAACACATCAGTGAGAATGTTGGTCAGCTGCTCTGGACACTCCAGGTATGTTGTCAGAAGCAGAAGCTTTGAGTGAGTTTACTCTGGTTAGAGTCTGTCTTATTGGGACTGTGGTCAGACAGATTACCATCTGGGAGAGGGATGTATTTCTTTATGGGCTCACTGCTGAGTGTGTCAAACCATGCGCAGGAGGAATTCAGTGTTTTGGGGAGACAGGCATCACTGTCAAAGAGAGAACGCAGCAGTTGGTAGTCTGCGATGGCTTGGATGCCCCTCCACATGCTCCACCCACTTGACACATTGAATTGGCTTATAATAATATTAATAATATTAATAATAATAATAACAATACTTATTATTATTAATATTATTATTATTGGTAGTAGTAGTAATAGTAGTAGTAGTGGTAGTGGTAGTAGTGGTAGTGGTAGTAGTACTATAATTATTATTATCACCACCATCTTCATCATCATCATCATCGGCTATTTATACTTGATCATACTGTTACACTGTGTGTACTGTGTGTACTAGTTATATTGTCTATACACTGGTCATATTGCCTGCACTGTTTATGAACTCATGAACCTGAATGTAGGCTGTTTTCACTCGTTTCATGCATTTTATACTGTTATACTGTTTATACTGGCTATACTGGTCATCCTTTTTGCACACTTTTTCAACCGTTTGCACATTTTATTTTATTTTTTTTATATACAATGCACAGTGAGCTGTCCACACACTCAGGACAGGATAAAAATCTCACCTCTACCTTATTTTATACTTCTTATTGCACTGTTTTGTTTGTTTAATAATGTTTTATGTCTGTTGCACTATATGTACACCATGGAACCTGAGCATTTAGTCTCTGTATACCTGTATATGGTTGGCTTTGACTTCGATCATCATCATCATCATCATTATTATTATTATTATTATTATTATTATTACTAGTAGTAGTAGTAGTATCAGTGATAGTATCATCATCATCCTCATCATTATTATTGATCATGATTTTCATTATACTATTATTAGTAGTAGTAGTAGTAGTTGTAGTAGTATCATCGTCATAATAATAATAATAATTTTTATTGTTATTATTATTATTATTATTATTATTATTACTATTATTGTTGTTGTTGTTAATACCAACAACAATAACAATAATAATAATAACAATATTAGCAGTAGAAGTAGTAGTGGTGGTGGTAAAACTATCATCATCATCATTAGTAGTAGTAGCAGCAGTAGTAATATCATCATTATCCTCACTATTATTATTATTATTATTATTATTATTATTATTATTATTATTATTATTATTATTTTCAATTATATTATTATTAGTAGTAGTAGTGTCATTATATATATATTTTTAATTATTATTATTATTACTATTGTTGTTGTTGTTGTTGTTGTTAATACCAATATTAATAATAGTAATAATAATAATAAATAATAATAATAGTATAGTGAAAATCATAATGATAATAATGAGGATGAGGATACTACTACTACTACTATTACTACTACTACTACTACTACTGCTACTACTACTACTACTACTGCTACTACTACTACTACTACTACTACTACTACTGCTGCTAATGTTATTATTTTTTGTTGTTGTTGTTGTTGTTGTTATTGTTTTTGTGTTGTTGTTATTGTTAATACCAATAATAATAATAATAATAACAATAACAATAATAATATTAGCAGTAGTAGTAGTAGTAGTTTACTGTTTGTTTTACCTTTTGAATTCTAAAGTTGACTTTTAATTTGAAATCTAGCAGGGCCAAACAGGAAGTTATTGACCCATGCACGTTTTAAATGTAGGGTACGGGAGCTGTCCTGGCTCATCCGATCACATCAGTTCAGATCAGTCTGTATCTCCTGTCTGTTATTTGCAGAATAAACACATTACACTCGCTGACCGGGTGGACTGCGCTGAGGTTTGAACGATACTGCACTGCTGTGCGTGTGTGTGTGTTAGTGTCAGTGTAAGAGTTTGTGTGTGAGAGTGAGAGAGACGGTGTGTGAGTGTGTTTGTGAGAGAGTGTGTGTGTGTGTGTGTCTGTCTGAGTGAGCGAGTGAGTGAGGGTGTGTGTGTGTGTGTTTGTGTGTGTGTTTGTGTGTTTAGTCTGGGCTGAAGATGCCCCCTCTACCCGGAGCGGAGCTGGTCCGGACCCCTGTTCAGCTGTACCGGTACCTCCTGCGCTGCTGTGCTCTCCTGCCCTCAGCAGCCGCTCAGAAACACTACAGACACGCGGTGCGGCAGGTAAACACCGCAGACCTCTTTACAGCAGTCTCTAATATATACACACGCACACTATATATATGCACAGTAGTACTGGGGCACACCTTATTGAGTTCAGGTAGGTCACTTACTTCCAGTGAAGGGTAATGCCATGCTTCCAGCTTTGTGGACACAGTTTGGGAAAGGTCCTTTTCTATTCCAGCCTGACTGTGCCCTAGTGCACAAAGTAAGCTCCATAAAGACGTGGCTGGATGAGTTCGGTGTGGAAGAACTTGACTGGCCCAGAGAGCCTTAACCCCATCAAACACCTTTGGGATGAACTAGAACAGAGATTGTGAGTCAGGCCTTCTCGTCCAACATCAATGTCTGAACCTTATAATGCTCTACAAAGCACAAATTCTGTTTTAGCTAAGGATTTGAATGCATTGTCATTAAAGTAATGGTCAGGCGCCCCAATACCTTTTCCATATTTTGTGTGTGTGTGTGTTCAAAACAGAATAATAGATACAACAAAAGATACAGTCAGAATATAAACTAAACTTCATTAAAACTATTTTAAAAGAATACATGCAAAATGATAAAAATAAGAGAAAAATTGTGTATAAATAAAGTGTAAAGAACAAAAGCATCATCACTTATTCAATAAAGAAACACTCAGTTACAGTAAAACAGGTGAAAAGGAACATCTACTGTTAATTCATTTTCAGATGGTTCTGTATTCTGTATCAGGGGCTACAGATTGAATGAAATGTTACTTTTAGGATATCTAACGGCAGATCTATTGAATGGCATACACATGACCTTATTCATATTTAATCTAGCCCTAGTCCCTTACTTATATTCCCATAGGTAAGGCTTTGAACTCTTGCCGTAAATGCTTGCTGTACTCCCAGACTGAGATTTGGACCTCTTTTGAATCGCCCTCCAACATTTCAATGTATGTTGAATTTTGACATGTCTATATTACAGTGAAACATCACTGGATAATAATTCATTCACATATAGAGAGGCCCAGTGTGCAGATCTGTGTGCTGAGTCCTCAGTGAGATCGGAGTTGCAGTTTACAGTCAGTAACGTACCTTCTGATGTTCTGTGCAGAGTTTTAACAGCCACGCTGATGAGGAGGATCCGGAAAGAATTGGCATGATCATCCAGAGGGCTATTTCTGATGCTGACTGGGTATTGGATAAGGTAGACATCACCATGTACCCAAACATTGGTACATTCTGAAAGAGTTTTAAAAGTCATGGTACTGACTGATCAATCCATTTCTTCTTGCAGTATACAAAAAAGAAGTGATTTCCAGGTCAGGATGAAACCAGTTTTGACAGAAGGTGACTCCAAAGCTGAATAAAAGACCACCACTGAAGGTTTTGCTAATGTTGAGCCGTCCTCCAAAATTTGAATGTCATACCAAAATTACATTGGCCAAAGCTATTAAAAAGTATGTATAGCTTACTGACCAATGGAAATTTTGTTCCAGATTTCTGACTCCAGACTGTCGTGTTACGTTCTTTCAAGAAATTTGTGAGCTTTGATGTTTTATGCACTGATGAAAGTTTCTGTTGAAATATGTACATAGACCTTTCTAGCTAATAAATTGTCTAACTTGAGTGTTCGGTCTGTTCTCTATCAATATTTGTGCACTTTCAGGCTCAGTGGTGTGAACAGTCAGTGTTTGTCAAACATCTCAACTAATCACTTTTACATTTATGGCATTTATCAGACGCTTTTATCCAAAGCGACTTCCATTCCCTAACTGCAGGGGACAGGGGAGCAACTTGGGGTTAAGGGTCGGATTCAAACACATGAACTCTTGGTCCACAGGCAAGTACTCAGACAGTTTCAGACTTAGAGACAGTTTCTTCCCCAAAGCCATAATAATCTTAAATTCACATATGCAGTAACTACTGAGTCGCAGAGCCACTTTTAATCCTTATGCTACAGTGCACTTAATAGCATTTGGAAATCATTTTATATTATTTATATATACATATTTTTTGTCATGCTGCTAAATCATTCATATTTTACTGTCTTCTTATGTGTGTGTGAATGTTGTGTGTTTGCATTTTACTGTCTGGCACCATATTGGGGAGCAGTGCTCCCAATTTTGTTGTAAGCTCTGCTTCAATGACAATAAAGGCATTCAAATTCTATGCCCAAATGGCTCTTCGTTTTCTCAAATTTAGTCAAAGAACCAACTCGTTCGCGGCCGCCACATCTCTATCGAGAGCAGTGTTGACAGATTGAGTATCGTTTGAAATGATTCGCACGACCTGGCAACCTGTTGCAGAGCATGTTCTAAAATATAGGAAAAATAAACATTAATTACACTTTACTTTGGCAACAATTTAGTCCATGTCGTGATTTCTTGTTTCGTTTTAATGCTCTTTACGTCGGGTAAGACTGGAGACAAAAACAGTATTTTTTTTTTTATTATTCATGTCACGTTTGACAGAGATTATGGCTCCTAAAAAATAATTTCGCTCCCAAATATTTTGTGTGTAGGAGCAAATGGCTCCTAAGGTTTTTATTTTGTCTGGAGGCCTGGCTTAACAAAACCACTTTATGATAAATGACACTGAGCCAGGGAACAAAAAGTTCCCCTTTTGTTTTCCTTTCGTTTTTGTTCTTAATCTCTCTTAAGTACAATTTGAAGAGATAAGGCTGTTTGTGGACAATTTGGCCAATAAAAAACTTGCCAGCTTCAGTTACTTTGCATACCGGGTGGACATGATTACCTGCTCAGAGTAAAATGTTTCGATTCTAATCAGCAATTGGTCAATACATTTCTTTCAAATTATTATTTTTAAAAAAAATTTTATCTGATATGGGTTGTTTCATGATGTTGATCTACATGTTTGTAAAAAATTTAATAACACTGACTTGTTGTTCTAATTGGGCCTAGTGGTTAGGGCATTCGCCCTGCGATCAACAAGTCGTGGGTTCGATTCCCAAGACTGCTAGTGGCACCTCTGAGGTACCCTGAGCAAGGTACCGTCCCCACACTCTGCTCCCCGGGCGCCGTGTTCCTGGCTGCCCCCTGCTTCACTCGGTGAATGGGTTAAATGCAGAGGAAGAATTTCGTGTTGTTCACACTGTGTGCTGTGGTTCACGTATGACAGAATGATCACTTTAATTAGCCAGTTGCCTCTTACTATGCAGCACTGTTTTTGTAATTAAATAGGTGGCAATTTTTTCATTTAGGAATAGAAGATGTCAATTGAAGCAAAAAAAGTGTTACTTATAACACAACCTTGACTAACAGGCAGTTGTAGAAATGTGTTGGTGTGTTGCCTGTTTTTTAGTCATACAATTTGATCTTGGGGTAATATTATTATTAATAATAATAATAAAATGAAATAACAGTCAAAAACTGGCTATTGAGCAGTTTGACTTAAGAAATTGGAACCAGGTATAAATATTTAAGTTCTTACACCTGTGGTGTATGTCCTATCGAGACCAGTGAAACCAGTGATGGATAACATTGAAAATGCCCTGCGATGGAGACCAAATCTCACCTAGGTCAGTGAATGGGAATTCTTTAAGTAGCTCAGGTACACAGAGCAAGGTGCCTACACTGTATCTGCTGTCTGCTTCTCACGTGACCTAAAGCTTGTCTTTATCCTCCATAGGTGGGACAGATTTAAACTATGTACTGCAAATGTGTAGTGCTTCACTGCCTGAAACTTCTAAACATCTGTCTTCGAAGTAGAAGGAAACATGCTGAAATATTTATGGGCCTCCAAGTGTACGTCTATACTTTAAAAAAAACACCGGGACAGAATAAGAGTCTTTTTGGAGTCTGTTTTAAGCGGTCAGCCACAATAGTCATGCGAGAGTAAACTTAGATTTCCCAGGATTTCACAGCAGAGTCCCAAGCAATAACAGAGTGGTGTTACAGCCCACAAATCCATCGTACCGACTTGTTTTGCGACTGAGAAACCATCTGGAAGCTCTTCCGCCTCACAATCTGTTGTAATTGATTTGGTGAATTAATCACACCAAAGACAGTCGTGTTCGGTATTGTATTTTTTTTTTATTTAACTTTTATTATAAAATGATTACCAAAATATATTTTGCCATGAAAAACAAGGTCTAGAAAATACATTCTTTTTTTCTTTTTTTTTACATGAGTGCCATAAACATTACATTCAGTGTGTTCCAACCTGAAGTCATTTGGAAATTAGGAAAATCCATTTTTTGGAATGTTAAGTACACTTCAGAGTGGCATAGCAAGTTCAAAGCTAAATGCAATGCTGTTCATAATCCCTGTACTCATATTGATGGCTGTTGAAACAACAGAAAAAAGGCACCTTGAACTGAACATGGCTCGTCATCCTGACTCTCTCAAGGCTAATTGTGTCTGCTGCAGTTTTGTGCTGTGTTGTAATCATATTTCCTAAAACCACTGGCAAAAACATAAAAGCCAATCATCACTATTCTGAAAGAAAGTTCTTTCTCAGTCACCTTGGTATATGTAGCTTTCCGTTCGGTTCCTTAAACGTTAAGACACTGAAAGCCTGATAGACAGCTACATGTCTTCAGCGCAATCTTTCTCAATCCTGAGAAGTTACTAGCTTTAAAAGCACGAGGGTGGTTTTCTATTTTAAAAAACAACAGAAAACTTTCTGCCTCCACGGTTCTCTGAAGATCTGACAGATCTTCTTGGCACAACGCTGAACTTTTTTCCCTTATGCCCAGTATTATCTGTACATATCACATCAGGTCTGAACCTGCACATTAGACTCTATCTCACCTGCATATAGCTAAGATCACATGAGAGCTTACGTCAACATTATTTACTTGATGGTAGAAATAAAATGAGGAAGCAATGCACTTTTGAAGCGTTTGGCTACCATCACAGTTTGGCATTTAAAACATTGCAGCACCAGCCAGCAAATCGTAGTTATAGAATATGAAGTGGTACCAAAAGAAAAAAACAACGTTCACATTCAAAACAGAAAAGCCACCTCATTTTGGCCACAAGATTTAGGCGCTATTTCTAAAAGGCGTCTGCAAAGTACTGTTTGATGTTTCTTGATTTACACTTCTCCACATTGTGACGCGTTTTGCCAAACATAAGCTTCGTAGGTTGACAATCGTTAGCGGGCACTGACCAGAGTCTTCTCACAAACAGATTAAGGACAGGTACATGACCGGAAAAGCCATCCATTTCCTTGCGTCCGTTTCATTCTCTCGAAAGGACTGGAAAGCAATCCATCCGGCCACTAAGCCCAATCAGTTCCTCCTTCCCGGCCCCCTCTCAGTGGCACCGCAGGCCTTGGGGGATGAGGCAGTTCCCAAGGGACGGGTACCAGTATCAGAGATCCAGGACATCCAGGAGTAAGCAAATCTCTGCTTCATTTGAATCAAGACATCACCACATGATGCTCAGATGCAATGGAGTTTAATATGTCATGCAGCGGGGTCTCATGTTGAAAGGCTGAGGGTTTGGGTCCACCTGAGAATGAAGCACAGGAGTTAATTTATCATATCAACTGCCCACTCTAGACCACAATGTTTAATACCAATAAAATATATTAACACAAAATAATGTTATCTAATTATACTGAACTATCTTGTTGCCTGCACCAAAAGTTGTCTTGTTCTGTAGCACTGTTGCTTTTGCACTCTATTCTTCTCTCTTTGCCTTCTGTGTATTTTGTCCTGTCTGCACTTATGCAGTCTTATATTGTTTTGGTTTTTGTTCTTGTGGTGTAACGTGCTCTTGGAGGAACACGGTTCCGTTTCATTGTGTCCTGTGTATGCGACTGTATGTATCTGACTATCTGAGTCAACTCAGCAAGTGCAGCACTGAAAGTACTGACCATTCTTGGCTCTGTACACGAGTGTCTAAAGCATTTGCTTACCTCACTGTACACAGGAGGTGGCCTGTATCTGAATTCTTGCACATAGGCCATGAAAGGACGTTCTAGGATCCCACTGAGGTCCTCCTCTTGCCGAGCAGCTGGAGAGTTCTGGACGGCTTCCTCCTCAGTCACAACTGAGCTGTATTCAGGAGGAGCTGTGGAAAAGCAACAGTGCATCAATATATGCCATACAATTAACATAATGAGCAGTTCTGAAGTATTGCAGAATATGATGGACTATGGTGGAAATACTTACGCTCAGGCTGCTCGGGGATGGCCATGCGGAGCCACTCCAGGTTCAGGCTGTACTGGCTGCTGACGCTAGAGGTGCGGCTGCCGAAAGGATGGAGCGGGATGGTTCCCATGACCAGTGGAAGCTCCAGACAGAGCTTTGAAGTCCCAGGAACATCCACACAAACCTGAGGAATCAACAAAAGAAGAGACTTGAGCATATAATGCCAATTTATAGCCACTCTTAACTCATGTCTCCACTTTATACCAAATCTGCTGATATTTCTGTTTTTCTCTAATGCACCTGATACAGCTTAAAGCTGGGTTAATAATTAGCAAGTCCAGGGAAAACACAAAACTATGTCGTGGTTTGTGTTTTCCCTGCAGACTCCAGACAGACTCCAGGACTGCAGCTGGGAAACCCCTTTCTAAATCTTCAACATCAAACAGCAGCTCAGATGTAAAAACATCAGAACTCACCCTGAGCATGTATTCCACTTTGATGATGCGACACTGGAGGATGGAGGGGCCTACAGGTGGGATTTTGATTGCCCGGCCATGCCAGGTCTCTCTGCGCTGTGCTCCCACCACATCTCCACACAGTGTGGCTACAACGGATCGCTTCTGCTTCATGGTGCCCCTTGCAATAAACGTCTGCGTTTGAGCGATGTAAGCCTTAGGTACCACTGATCGTGAAGTTGAGTTTTCAAACTCTGCGAATACCGGGATCACTTCACCTAAGGATGGATGAGAACATGATATTCATTTCATTCCATTTCAAAGTCTTTCATTATAAGACCTTCAAGTTCTCTAAACATGCCACAGGATTTTGTCCTCACCTGGTGTATAGCCTTTGCGGTCGATCTTCGCCGTGATTGAAACTTGCCCAAAGTTTCGGTACCAGGCGCGAGCCATCTTCTCCTTGGTTCCAGCTTGAGGTGACTGTATATTAAGTCAAAAACAGCACTTAGAAATGCAACTTCTTTCCATCAGCACAAACAAAGACGGTTAAAAGAGAGTCAGGCTTACAAGTAGAGAAGGTGTGTTGATGTCAATGGATTCAATAACTGTAAACTCTTTCTTGATCTTCTTCACTGGGAACCAGGGCCGATGCAATTTAACTTTGACCCAGTAGCGAATGCTGCCATGCTTGCCTTCAAAGGAAGTCACCAGCGTCCTAAGGGAGTAAATTCGCGGTTATTTTCCCTCTTCTTCATTAGTCTGTCTGAGATGTGCAGATGCCATTCAAAGCAAGACTAATCGGAGAAAAGCAAACTTACTCCTCAGGCAGCTGAAAACTGAAGGGGTATTCATGTCTTCCAGCAGAAAGGGTGGTCAGTTCCCCATTATCTGTGAAAAGGATTAGCATGTTACAGATTAAAACCTCGGATCCATCCTGAAAGCAATGTTTCAGCAAGTGTTGCAAAGTCAGACATGACTCAAAAACAACTAGAACCAGCACTGATCCTCTGCATCCCTCTTACTCTCGAGGCAAAAACAAACTCGGGCAGCAGCCCTTTCTATCAGGTATGGTGTGAAGATGCTTTAGACAAATGAGCATGTCTTTACTTGATGCAAGTTTTGTAAATAAACTCAAAAACAAGGATTATTCGACTTCAAATCATCTACTACTCTAACTGGGAGAGCCGAGCTCAAGTAAGTTATGACCTGACCAGAGCACACACAGGCACCTCAGTTACTCATTCAGCCTGGAGGACTGACCTGCCTGCAGAAGCACCTCTCTCCGGTTAAGATACTCCACTTCGTCGCTGTAGTTCTGAGTGTAAGCTGTGCTGGAGCCAGCACTGCGAGACTCGGTCCAGTGCACTTTTGCGAAGCCCTCTGCGTGCAGTTTGAGTGACTCCACTTTACTTTCTGCACTCATTTCCAACACGACCCGTCCGGACACCACGTCCCCACTGCTAAACACCGGGGGCGAGTCCACTTCGGGTGAATCGAAAATAACGTAAAATTTCTTCAGCTTGTCGAAAATCATCTTTGCTCTTCGCAGCTTCTCCCAAACTACAGGTTACTACTCGTTTGCGCGGGTCAGGTTCGGTGAAAGTCCCTTTAAAGTGCTTGAGGACAGTCTGCGTCACTTTAAGCGCAAAACAAAACTGAAGGACTTCATGCCTCTAGACTACCTTTAACAGTGCAAATACGTGGGCGGGGGCTATGACATTATTATGTAAGACACTAGGCAACCAGTCGCAGGGAGCCAACCAGCGGCCCAGGCTGGGCGTGGATGTGAAAGCAGGGGGCGGGGCTTGTCTCATGATTGATGGCTCCAGGTTCGGAGTCGAAAACAAGCTGACTGAGCATGCCCAGACTCACCGAGGAACACAGTGGATCAAAACAAAACAAAGCTGTTTTAGGCCATTTCAGTCCGGACTGTTTTATACCAACAGAGAAATGCGTTACGCCTTAGACACCTACTAATGTATGATTTTATTAAACTAAAGGAAAGATTTTTAAACGTTATTAAGGAAATGAAAGTTAAATGTCTGCATTCATAGACAACTAGCCCAAAGCTAGACTGGCATTGTGTAAGCAGACTGAAGAAAACACAAAAGGAAATAAATAGAAAACAGCACGAAAAACAAAGAGAAAAGTTAATAAAAATCATATCGCCTCCCTGTGGAAAGTCACTTGGCTTTCCTTGTTCATCAAGTTCTAGACTAGTGGGTTCTCCACGCAACTCTGGCTCCCTCTAGTGATTATATAGGAGAACTGCAGAAAGTAAAGTGGCCGTTTGAACACTGAACAATGTGCAATTCTTTCTTTGCATTTAACCCATTCACCAAGTGAAGCAGCTAGCACCGGGGGACCCTAGCTTGTTCAGTGGCGCCACTAGCGGCTCTGGGATACAAACCCACGGCCTTTGGATTGTAGGGGCAATTCTCTAACCAATAGAAGACCACCAGCCGGCCCAAATGAATGTAATGTAAAGTGGGCAGAGAATTTCTACAACTTGATTGTGCCTCCCCAGGCTAAAAGAAAGAACTGTTGAGTCTTCAGGAGGTTTGTGATGCTCTTGTCCACTTAGGCAGCTCTTCCACCAGCGTGGAACTACACAAGAGAAGAGTCTTGACCGGGATTGCCCTCCCCCGCTCAACAAATGATTATGGAGCATTTGGGCAGGGCCGTTCCTAGCAGTTTGGGTGCCGGGGGTGGGTGTGGTACGCGATCCGGGCTGGGGCCCCTCTCGTTGTCGTTCTTGGTGGGGGGGTATTTCTGCGCCGGAGCCCCCCTCGCGGTTGGTCTCAGGGGGGCAGGGGGGCAGGGTGCTGACGGGATTCTGCACCGGGGCCCCCCTCACGGTCGGGGCAGTACGCAGATGTGTAGTTCACGTATGCCTAAGAACGGCCCTGCTTTGGGGCAGGTGGTGGCCAAGTGGTTAGGGAGTTGCCCCAGTGATCAGAAGGTCTTGGGTTTGAATTCCAGGACTGCTTATGGCACCACTGAGGTGCGCTTGAGCAAGGTACTGCCCCCACACACCGCTCCCTGGGCGCCACACTGGTGACTACCCACTGCTTCAGTTGGGTTAATGGGTTAAATGCAGAGAAGCAATTCCACACTATAAGGGGCCATTTTACTTCACTTTCAGCTGGATCAGGTTTGTTGAGGCAGAGAGTAGTGAAACTGTGCAGCATTGTGTGTCGGAGCAAGATTTAGGAACCCTGAGCTGATCAACCCAAAAAATATATTCCCTACTGGCTTTGACGCGGTGCTTCAAAGAAAAAAATGCTTTCAAAATTGATGTAATGTAAATGAATAATCAGGATGGAGACCCTCTTTCCATGTTTTATTGTGAATATGTACCTGAATGAATGTGGCCTTTTCCTCTCTGCTACTGCACATACTCCTGTCTCCCTTTTTAATATCATACCACACATGTTCTCTTCACGATTATAGCAATCATGTCTATGTATGTGCTACAGCCATACTTTCAATAACATAGTCAAAGCAGGAGGGTGGGAGGCTGTATTTGCTGTATTTCAAAATGATGTTTCTTACTCTAACAGATCCAACAAATCATAATAAAAACTTAATTTTGTTGATCCAATTTGCACAGGCTTGCCCAAATGGTATATTATAACAATACTGTGTATGTCCATTTTGTACGGTTCCACCGTCACGTTCCATGACACTGAGATAAGACAAGAATGTGTTGTGTCTAGATGTATGGGGCAATCAGATTGTTCCTTTTTTAACAATTAATATGGAGGGGTTAAAGTGCAACATACTCCATGTGTCTAATGCCATACTGAGATGTTTGTTTCTGCTTTTGACCTCAGTGGATTAATGATCAGCCAAATGAGTCTCTAGCTCAGCTGTTTCTGGGCTGTTTTAACAAGCACATGGCCTAAAATAGGGTCAGGACAGTCAAAAGATAAGCGCACCTATACAAACACCCGGCTCCACACAAGGCACTTCCCAAACTGCTTTTCTACTTTTTATAGCTTACCTACTCCTTACACATGAAGGAAAAATACACTCTGAAATATGGCCATTTAAATTCCAGGCAATACCCTTTTAACCCTTTAAACTCAAAGGTACTGGTATGAGGCCACACACACAGTATCTCACTCAGAACTGCATTATATTTTTGTTTATAGTAGCAACCACAAGGTTCTTTTTAAGCAAACAGAAAGACTATCATGCTATATAGTAAATGTTATTTGTGCGTGATGTACACATTTAATGTAACACTTTTTTCAGCGTTCTAATAAGTTTTAACCCATTCATGTCTGGCAGTGGAGTTTACTATTATTAAAAAAAAAAACAGCTGAATTTCATCAGATTGATCTAAAATGATGACATTTTGTATATTGATACTTCAGATCAACATTCAATGGTATAAACATTTTTATTACTTGTACTTTTCATACTTCTATACACATTCAAAACTCTGTGGAGAATGTGACTAAATGACCACACTTAATGATAAAAACTCATTTTGTAGCCATATGGGTTGATTGATTTGTTTAATTTCTTCAGCTTTATGCTCAGGCAAATTAACATATGGACATTTCAGATATGAACATGAATGGGTTAAGATTAATAACAGAATCATAAACTAGTGTTGGAGGATTTAAAGGTCTGTAATACGAGCTGACAGGTGCACTCATCCCAGCGTTACCCACCTCGAATGAGGCGATGTTTCTTGCGGAAGTATGTGATTTTGGAGGTGTAGTCGCTGTAGGCAGTGTTCACTCCTGCACTGCGGTTCTCCAGCCAGTGAGCTGTGGCAGCTCCACGGCCCAGAACATCCAGCCTAGACACCCTCATCTCCCTCTGGAGCTCCAGAACCACCTTCCCACTCAGCACCTCCCCACTGGTGTACACGGCATCTTCAGGGCCGTCCAGTTCAAGTCCAAAGTGTCGAATAATTCTGAAAGTCATGGCTATGGAGAGAATAAAAAAATAAGTACGTTTTTCTCTTTTTTCCCCTCAGTAACACTCAAGCTGGAAATCTAGCTTTAAACTATACATATTGCAGTGTAGTATTTTTATTCATCAATAAAGTAGTAAGATAAGATAACCCTAAGTACACTATACAAGT
>JBBJLS010000039.1:15438580-15479400 GCA_037577275.1 Bryconaethiops microstoma
GGTGCGGCAGAGGGGGGGTGTGGTTTTTTTGTGTGTGTGTGTGTGTGTGTGTGTGTGTGTGTGTGTGTGTGTGTGTGTGTGTGTGTGTGTGTTCTGCGCTTTAGCATTTAGTAGCCCCACTCCATGAGATTGCGTGGTCTGCAGCTTCATGGCTGAACTGTTTGTCCTAGATGGTTCCATTTCACAGTAATACCGCTCAGTCTAGCAGTGCAGAAGGACCCATGCCAAAGTGGCATCCTATGGTGGTACCTTGTTCAAAATCTTGATCCTGTTGTAAATCTTATTGCCAGTGTTTGTCTATGAAGACCATGTGTCAGATGTACAGAAGGAAAAACATCTTCGTATTTTTCTTTAAACATCTTCGTATTTTTTTCTGGCTTTCATTGAATTAATTATTTAATTTAAACACTAGCTGCATTGACAGTGAGCTGAGGTTCACTGCTGTGCAGTTCGTGGCTGGCTCTTGTCAGTACCAGACGGAAGCAAGCAGAACAAACCCCCTGTTGTCACAGAGAGGGGAAGTAACATGGCTTACATTCTCCGCGATGCTGTGCCTGTCACCAGCTTGTGCCAGCTTACCTCATCTCTCTCTTTGAGTCTCTACACTCATTGTTTTTTGTTTTTGTTTTTTTAGAAAGAGCAATGGGTTCAGTCAAGAGCCACCTATAATAAAGTTGGTAATCGCTCTTAATGAAAACGTTATTTGCTGAGCTGGAGGATCACGATGGTATTTGAGAGGGAATTTCCCTCTCTGTGTCATCCTAGCCTGTGGCTCAGGGCTTTTGTTGGAAATGCAGAGTTTCCATTTGGCTGGAGTTTCATCAGTACAACTAGAGAGCCTTAGTTTCCATAGCAACCCATACGCCCACCTCCTGGGTTGTGTGCAGACAACCCCAGGCAGGACTCATCGTTTGCTGTCAGATTGCAGGGCTGGTGTGGACATTATGCACAGAGCTAAGCTTATTAAAGTGTTTCCCACAGCCCTGAGTCACTGCTTCCAAGTGTGCGGTTACTGGATTTTCTGAACCTCTAATAACTTTTTCCTTTGTACTCTTTCCGACTCTCTTAGCCATACACCGTCTCACATTACACTTTGTAAAATAATTGGCCAGTTGTATGAATTCCAATTCATAGTAGCATCCAATAGCATCTGTCCATTAATGAATGTAATAATAAATAGGGGTAAATATTTAAAAATTATTCAGTAAATTAGTCACAAATAATACCACTATTAAGTTTTCCTGTGGTGCTGGTTGCTTTGTATGCAAGGGTTGATATAATTTGTAGCTGTGCATGCGGTATGAAGTCACAAATTAGGTACGCATTTGCGCTGAGGAGACTGAAAACTGTAAGACAGATGAAAGGCCAGATATGAATCACTAATTTAAAAGTGCTTGGAGGAAATTGCTCATTATTTTGATGTGATACTTAGTGTTGATGTTTTGTTTTTTGTTTTTTCCCCCAAATCCTCTGTTTTGAGCATTCCCCCATTTGCTCTCCAAGAGACGACAACAGGAGGCATCTGTTGTACTGATCTAATTGGACAGCTCCTTCCTGCTCTGGACTCTCGTTAGATATCTTGCTGTTGTATTTCAAAAGCAATGCATTCTCTGTTCCCTGCTGTCATATTGTAGGTTCAGATTAAATCAGTCTTGATGCAAATGAGAATTTAGACCCTGTATGAGAAGTATCACTTACGGCAACCCACACAGCAGTAACATGATTGCCTTTTCAAAACCTCTTTTACAAAATGCTCTCTTCTGTATTATTTTATTTTTATGTGAGGCACCCCTAATTTCATCAGTTGTATTCTCCTAGGCACTGGAGCGCTCAGAGAGTGAAGAGGTTACAGTCATCACCCAGCTTGTGAAGAAGATTCTCATTGTCATATCCCGCCCTGCAAGACTACTGGAATGTCTGGTAACAGATGCACTCAAGTGGAATCACTATCTTGAGCTTGGAGATTGTTAATGTTGTGTTACTGATGTTCATGTTTTTAATTGGACTGCATTGATAGGAGTTTGATCCTGAAGAGTTCTATCATCTGCTGGAGGCAGCAGAGGGTCATGCTAAAGTTGGCCGAGGCATCAAAACGGACATTCCTCGTTATATCATCAGCCAGCTGGGCTTGAATCGAGACCCCTTAGATGGTATAAGATTAATTATGTAACACACATTATCATGCGCAGACCAAAAATGGATATGCTCAGTTGTTTTGCCTTTCACCTTCGTTTGTAGAAGTGAGTCAGCTAGAGGAACACTATGATTCTGGACCCTCCCTCAATGTGGATGCTGAAGACTCAGAAGTAAGTAATCTTAACTGATCATTTTCCTGTAGCACAGTGACCTAATCTTGACCTAGTAGGGACATCACACCTGCTAAAACCTCTCCTCCTGCTTTCACCAGGTTAAGTCTGTGCCCACCCCACCTCGAAGGAAACCACTGGAGAGTGACTTTGAAACCATAAAGCTGATCAGTAATGGAGCTTATGGGTAAGTAGATCAGCTCAGAATACATGGCATTACACTGGCACAGTGGAGGCGGCACACAAGCAAACCTTGTTTCCGAACTTACAGGTCATGCACCGATTATGATTTGCTGTTTGCCACTGTTGCCACAGATGCTGTCTCTTAACCGCATGAGAAAACATTTATTTTACAGATTCTGCATCTGTTACCTTTCAGGGCTGTCTACCTGGTGAGGCACAAAGAAACTCGCCAGAGGTTTGCAATGAAAAAGATCAACCGGCAAAACCTGATTTTGAGGAATCAGATCCAGCAGGTGTTTGTGGAGAGGGACATTCTGACATTTGCAGAGAATCCATTTGTTGTCAGTATGTTCTGCTCCTTTGAGACGCGTAGACACCTTTGCATGGTCATGGAATATGTGGAAGGTAAAGTTTTAGTGTTTTAGAAAATATAATATAATATAGTATATAATATTACTATATAATGTAATATAGTAACTTCGATATTGTTGTATTTTAAAATGTCACATTACTGTCACATTACTGTCTTAGAAGGCTGTAGCGCTGAAGACATCTTCTGTACTAAACACAAAACGATTCAGATAATTAGCTGATTAGCAAGACCCACATTACCTGGAGTGAACAGAGCTTTGGAAGCAGGGTTCTGACAGGTCCTTAAAAAGCATTGAATTCATCAGTCTAAAACAAGGCTTTAACTGGTATTAAAATGTTTTAAACTAGTCTTTCAAAAGTCTTAAAAATGCTAAGACATGGTAAGTTTTAATGGTCTTTTTGTACATCACACAAAGTTGTCACTTCAGCCAAGATTTTGCGGCATGGCAAAGCCGGTACCAGACACTGTACACGAGGCACAGTGTATTTTGTGCACGATGTATTTCAAACCTGACACAATGGGAATCAGGGCAGAGGAATCCCACATGTAAACTCCGAACTGGCAAGTCAGCATGCCGACAGACAGCATGTTTTCCCCAGTTCTTTTCTACCCTTGTTTCCACCACGCTATCACCACCTTCAACTTACCAGCATCAGTACACGTTTGGACAGCCTAAGTAACTGCTGTTTTATTATTATTATTAATTTTGGTAAGTGTAAAGTGGAAAGGTTTCAAAATTTCATTTTCAGGTCTTAAAACGTCTTAAATCTGACTCGCCTTAAGCTTCAGGAACCCTGTTTGTTGGAAATTTTAAAGAGCTATGGCCTGGAAAGAACCCAGTTTGATGTTTGTGTTAAATGTTATAAATACTGTTTTGGAGCTGTTTAATATGTGATTGCTGTTAAACTGTAATAAAAACTTTGCTTAAAGAAAATGTAATGTGACAAACAGGTGGTGACTGTGCCAATTTGCTCAAAAACATGGGCCCACTCCCAGTTGATATGGCCCGAATGTACTTTGCGGAGACTGTTTTGGCTTTGGAATACCTTCACAGCTATGGCATAGTACATCGAGATCTGAAACCTGACAAGTATGTGAAAAATGATCTTGTTTATTGTATCTGTTTATAATATTGTATTCTAATATTTAACTTACTTAATTAAATGTTTTGAAACTTGCAGCCTCTTAATAACCTCAATGGGGCACATTAAGCTGACAGACTTTGGCCTCTCAAAAATTGGCTTAATGAATATGACAACAAATCTCTACGAAGGACATATTGAGAAAGACACCAGGGAGTTCATTGACAAACAGGTTAGAGGACTCTTTGTGGGTGCTTTGTGTGCATTTTCTCTGTTCATTTATACTCCGTTATATATTGAGGTCTTGGTGTTTTCAGAGCTTGGGATAAATTCTGAATTGTTTTGTTCAGTTCAATATGAAATTTTATTCCAAATGTTAGTGTATGCCAGTTAAGTGATTGGCTCCTAAATGAAGCATGAAGTAATAGAATGACACTGGCAGAATCTGAGCTATGTTACATCTGTCATTTAGCTTAAAGATATAATGGAGTAGATTTGAAATTCTTTTGATATTAATTAAATCCCTCTGCAGGTATGTGGAACACCTGAATACATTGCACCAGAGGTTATTCTGCGACAGGGTTATGGAAAGCCAGTAGATTGGTGGGCCATGGGAATCATCCTTTATGAGTTTCTGGTGGGATGTGTGCCCTTCTTTGGAGACACACCAGAAGAACTTTTTGGTCAAGTGGTTAGTGGTGAGTCCAATTTTTCATTTGTACAATTTGATTAAAAGAAATGTTATTTGTACATGTAAATGGTGATTCAGTGTCTATATTATATAGACTAAATACTAAACTGAATCTACTTGCCTTATCCACTTCACAGATGAGATTATCTGGCCAGATGGAGATGACGCCTTGCCGGTAGATGCCCAGGACATGATTACGCGTTTACTGAGGCAAAGTCCCCTTGAAAGACTTGGAACAGGTGATATAGTAGTTGGCAGTCTCTGCTGATAAGCCTTGTGTCATTTTACTGTTTATTACCTATACCATAGAAGGCATAGTGCACAGAAAATAGTAACAATGTATTTTCCATTATCATCATTATCTATCAACAATGTGATCTTTTCTAAACCCAACAATCTTTCACTCAGTATTATCATGCATTGTTCTAACAGCGCATTTTTATGCATTTACTCATGTTCCATTGTTTCTTTATGTTCTGAAATATGTGTAGGTGGAGCAACAGAGGTCAAACAGCACACATTTTTTATTGGTCTGGATTGGAATGGGCTGTTGCGCCAAAAAGCTGAATTTATCCCTCAGTTAGAAGGAGAGGATGACACTACTTATTTTGACAGTGAGTAGCAGTGATGTTTTTATCTCCTTTGAGTCAATATTTGTTTTAATGCTTTGTAATTTTATGACTATTTTTTTATTTTGTTTTATTAACCCAGCTCGATCTGATCGTTACCATCATTTGGGATCTGATGAAGATGATGAAACAAACGATGATGAGTCTTCCCTTGAAATTCGCCGTTTCTCGTCTTGGTCAAATCGTTTCAGCAAGGTTTGTCCTATTAAATAATGGACATCACTGAAAGCAGAACAGGCCATTTTTATGAACCATAAAACAAATGAGTGAGGCTTGATTAAACATTAATTTTTGATTATAACTTATGAATGTATTATTCTATAACACATTCTTACTCAACCCTGTTTAGGTGTATAGCAGCACAGAATATCTGGCCACACCATCCAATCTGAGTTTCTCATCTGACCGGAGTCACAGTGAAGAACATGAGGATCGTTTAGAGGGCCGAGAGAGCCACTCCCCTGTAGAGATGCGCAGACAGAGCAGCACAGGTGCACAGGACACTAGGAGACTCTCTGGACAGAGAGCATGGTCAGTGGCAGCCGGTTCTCTGTGTTAATCTTTAATGCCTTTGCTGGAATCTTCTTTTGAACATCTACTAGGGGTGGAGATACGCAGACACCTTTAAATGAGTTGTTGTTTAATGTTTTTTTTCAATGCCACAATATCATTTCCAGAATGTTATTTAAAGTAATAATTTAAACCATACAACGATCTATATTGAATAATGAATTGTTCAGTATTGTTTGTGGATTATCTAAGTAGATTTCTGGGGTACTAACTCACCAAGTAAACAATGAGAAATGACACAGGAGCACTTGATGTACGATTTCTTGTGTGGGTGTTAGTACATAATATTAAGGCTATAAGCCAGATAAATGAAGAGTTAAACCCTATAATAAAAGATGATTTCTTAGTCCCATATTTAGTAGATTTGTTTTTCAGCTCCACACCCATAAACTCCACAACAATTGCTAAATGTTGAATCTAGCCCACTAGCTACTTCTAATAACTTTGTCGCACCAACACTAGTCACTTGATTTAAAGTTCCTAGATTTGAGTCTTGAGTTTGTATCCTATGTTGTAGTGTGTGTGTGAAGCAGTTTTAGAATTTGTGTGTTTGTATATGCTTTTTTTTTAACCTTTCAACCTTAACCATTCGACCTGTACCCTTTTTTGTAACCCTCTCAAACTCTAACGTGTCACTTTGTACTAGCTTGCGCCCACGAGCCTCGTCCAGCTCATCCCAGTCCGACAGATGTATCAGCCCTCTGGTGGTGAGCAGCACACACAGCCTTGAGGCCATGCCACGGTTTGCGTTGTCCACTGATGATGAAGGTCAGCACACGAAAATGACCACTTTTGTAGGGGGTTTGTGGCAGCTGTCTTTACAAGATGGCAATCGTGGGCTTAAGTTTCTCATCCTTAATTTGGAAAAGCTGCATTCTGTCTTACTTAAAATTAAGAGCCAAAGAATCATAGTTGTTTTAAGTCAGAATAGAGCATTGCTTTGAATTTTTAATGCTTTCTTAGAAATGAGAAAATCATTGTGTGCAGATTATATTTAATCACTGAATGAAAATAATGCTGTAATGGTGTTTTATGCTGACTGAAACACTCATTTTATTCTTTTTCACTTTGTAGCAGAGGTAGTTGTGTCCAACTTGCGGCGGATAAGACTGCGTAGCAACAGTACAGGAACTAAGCACTCGTCTCCAAGGGAACATAGCAGTCCACGCTGCTTTGGCAACCAGCTCGAGACCCCTGACAGACAGCGTCTCTCTCCAGGGGGCAAAGTGCCGAAATCCGCCTCCATATCAACGCTGTCCCTCATCATTACTCCCGGTGAGAAACCAACAAGCATGACTTTAACCTTAATTATTAAATTTGTTCATTAAAAAGAAAATTGAAACTCGACTTTTTTACTGACAACAAAGATGCTGGGGTTCCCCAGTACTATTAGCAAACTAAGTAGTAAACTCAACATTTGAATTTACTCTTAACAGTTTTCCGTCACTTTATTTCCATCCTGTTCAGATGATGCGAGTGGAGGTCTTCAGCCCAGCCCCATTTCCCCACACTCCATCTCCTCGAACCCGTCCTCCCGAGATTCCTCCCCAAATAGAGACTTATCGCTTAGCATCAGCTGCCTTCGTCCACCCATTTTCATTCACAGCTCAGGCAAGAAGTACGGATTCACTCTCCAGACCATCCGTGTGTATATGGGCAACAGTGATATCTATACCATCCACCACATGGTCTCGGTGAGCAACTTATGGGCCAAGGGCCTGAATGCACAATTTCACAATCATATCGCAGCATTGTTCCATATGATTTTATGTCCGTGGTGAATGATAATTGCATGCATTTACTTGGACTCGGTTATACATCTAAAGTACTGTTTTGAATCCTGTATGAAATATTGGCTAATTCTGGTGAAATATGTGTAAAAGATAATATATAAAAATCGCTAGCCTCCTAACTTTCCTGAATATCCTGTTGGACTTTTTTTTTTTTTTTTTGCTGTTTAAAGTGTCTGGCTAGACTTCTTCCCATCTCATCTAGCTTGTTAAAAAATGTAATAGCATTAATTTATAATTAGAATTATATTTGAAACTTTTTATGTAGAATGTGGAAGAAGGCAGTCCAGCACATGAGGCTGGCCTGAGAGCAGGAGACCTGATCACCCATGTCAATGGCGAGTCTGTGCAGGGCCTGGTGCACACTGAGATGATGGAGCTGCTTCTCAAGGTAAAACATAGAAGCTATCCAGAATGGCTGGGTTGATGCATATTTTTTTTGTGTGATTTCTGTCTGCTCTGAATGGACATTTTGACCACATAAGTTTAATCAACATTACTGCTTTACAGAGTGGTAACAAAGTGGCCTTGCAGACCACTGCCCTTGAGGACACAACTATAAAAATTGGGCCAGCACGCAAAACAAGCTACAAGGGCAAGATGGCTCGTCGAAGCAAGAGGAGCAAGAGAAAAGACAATCAGGACCGGTAGTGGAAGCTTCACTAATCTCCTAATAATCATGGTTTTAATTACTAATGTTCAAACCTTGTTTGAAGGACTATTGACTAGTGTTATGATGGACAACACATGTAGAGACCTAATAAAGTTGTTTTATTTCCTACCCCAGACGGCGAAGTGTGCTGAAGAAGTTGTCTAAGCAGAGCACTGTGATGCACAGCAGCCGCAGCTTCTCCTCTGGTCTTCATCACTCTGTATCCTCCAGTGAAAGCCTGCCTGGCTCCCCCACACACAGCTTGTCCCCTGGTCCCTCCACACCCTGCCGCAGTCCTGTCCCAGACCACTGTTCTGGTAAACTTTACACGCTTGCTTTGATTCTTTCTCTTTTCATCGATTTCTCTTCTTTTCTCTAAAGTAAGAACTAATATAACTCCAAGCACTTGCTTAGAAAGGTTTGGTGCCTCTTTTTGTTGTCTTTAAATAAATATACTGTTATATAATCTGTAATATCGTCTGTTACACATAGATGTTGATTTGTTTTAAATCAATATTTATTTTCCCCCTTTATAAATTTAATGATCTAACAATTTAAGCTTTTTAATCACCAGCAGTGAAAGCCCTTTTAGAAATGCTTTAGAGCAGTGTTTCCCAGTCCTCTTCCTTGAGTACTCCTTACCGTGCACATTTAGAGTTTCCCCTACACTCAACATGATTTGTCTTAATTAATAAGCTTATTAACAAGCATTTTATGAGATGATATGGGTGGCTGTACAGGGCAGGGTTATTCCAGAAGCAGGGATAAGAACTTGTTTTAAGATGTTCCCCAGGTCATTCACTTGGGGACATAACGGTGCTATTTCAGAGGAAATAAAAAGCAGGGTCCAGTGATTACCCTTTTTTACACTCGTTCACTAATAAGAACATTAGATGAATACAACTTGAGTGTTTCTTGACATGTTGTTGTCTGACTGCTATATGTAAATATGCCTATATAGATGCAAACCTCCCCCAGAGTGCCTCCCCATGCTCCAGCTCCCCAAGCTCCCCAGCAGTCCAGATGCGGCCGAGTTCCCTGCATGGCCTTGGTCCCAAACTGAGTGCCCAGCGCTACACTAAAGTAGGCCGGAGAAAGTCCACCAGCAGCATCCCTCCATCTCCACTGGCCTGCACATCCTCACCTCAGGCCTTGTCTCCCCAGCACTCCCCCTCCCCCTTACCAAGTATCACAAAGACCCTTCACTCCTTTCACGGGAAGACACTGTCCCCACCAACCATTGTCCGTCACGGGGTTCGTCCCCGCAGCACCGAGCACCCTGTCTCACCGCTGCTGAAGAGAGTGCAGTCTGCTGAGAAGCTCTCTGGGGTCTTCCATGGGGACAAAAAGGCCCACGCCCCACGCAGACATACTCTCGAGGTCCCTCACTGCGAGGTGGACGTCGGGGGAGATGTGGAGGCGGACGTGTCTTATTCAAGTGACCACATCAGGCTGGGTGGACAGAAGTTGCGTGACTGGCCAGGAGAGCGCATGGAGCAGATTGTGGTGATGCGGAAGTTGAATCTATCTGAGCGCCGTGATTCTTTCAAAAAGCAAGAGGCTGTCCAAGAGGTGAGTTTTGATGAGCCAGACGACCAGAGAGCTAGCCAGACCCCTATGACAACTGCCATGACTACCACACCAGCCACTGGTGCACGGCCAAAGTACAAGGCTGAGTGGGTGGTAGCAGACTCGCAGTCCACAGAAGAGTACGCAGTCAGGAGAGTCCCTCTGGTGCCCCAGATTGCCGTGCAAGGGTCAGAGAGCGAAGAACTGGAGGATTGGCAGCCATGTTCAGATGATGAGGATGAGGAGAAAAGCTCAGAGGTGAATTCGACAGAGGACTCTCAGACAGAGGGCAAAGAAGGGCCAGAAAATGCTTGCTCTTCCAAAAAGGCGTCAGACAGTTCATCAGCAGCATCCAAGTGCACAGCTCACAGTGCTAATACTGAGGCCTCAAACACGAGTCCAAGGAAGGAGAAGCCCAAAGAGAAATGACTGGGCAGAATATTGATGTCTGTTTGAAAATCCTTATCTACACTCAAGTGTAGACAAGCACGTGGTTTCCACCCACCTTTTTGTGGTTTTGCTGATAGCTTGTCTCCAAGGAGTGTTCAGATTGCAGCTGGGATAGAATGCTAGTTAGCGTTTTGTATGTTTAGTTAAAAAAAACAAGGCTAGATTTTTACAGGGAGTGTTCATAACCTTTTTTGTTTTTTATTTGTGTTGGAATTTTAATGATGTTAAAAAAGAAATCTGAAGGTAACCCGGCAGTCTTTAACCTTTTGAGTTTGAGTTTTAGGGTTTTATATGAAAATGTATTTTCAGGAAAAATGTTTGTGCAAAGAGTAGCTACCATGGCAGATGACCCCTTGGCTGGGTGGGAGAAGAAGAGTCAAAACAATTGTTCGAGGGCTAAACAAACAGGTAATTTGTCAGTTAGTTTTTAACCTGAGCACTCTTAAGTCAGTATTTCTGCTCATGTCCCGCTAGTCTAGGGTGTTTTGGGTGTTTCATGCACCAATTTTACTTTACTAGTTTCGATGTAGTTTCACTTCATTATGCACCATCTGGCCACATGTTGATTATGTAAGTGTATTTTGGCTCAGGGCTTTTTGCTGTAGAGATTTCACTGTTCACTTGGCATTTGCAAATGTTATTAGGCATATTACTAACAGATTTTGTTTGTATAGAGTTCTGCTCACTGGATATTGTGGTGCGGCAAAGTTAAACTTGATCAGTTTTAACCTTTTTTTTTTTAACCTGATCTAACTATTGTACATTCATGTTTTTTCAAAAACTATTCTGACTGGAATACTGCAGAACATTTACATGGTTGAGTTTCAAGTTGCACTTCTAACTGGGGTGTCCAAGGTTTTCTCATGTCCTGAAAGATTAACCATTTCATTTCTGTCTGTTTGTTACATTTAAAGGGTTTAAAAAGCAAAGCGTCTATTCAAAATATGAAGTATTCATACATACACGTACTGCATCTTTATTTAACTGTATTTAAAACACCCTGCAAGAAATTCCATCTCATGACATCCCACTTTTTAGGTACCCTGATATGCTTAATTTATGCATTGAATATAATGTGGTTTCTAAGCCATATTGTCTGTTCTCCATGAGTTGTATAACTACCTTTTGTATAAGGCAATGTTTACATTTTTTAATCAACTTGAATTTATATCGAGTAAAGTCTCAATGCGTATGCACCATGTATGTTTTTAACTTGCCCATACTTACTGAATGTTCAGTATGTGTAAAACAACACAGTGGGAGCAATGCACAAAGAAGGAGCCCTGAAACTTGGTTCAGTGTTAGTAGGAAAAAATAATGGTTCAGTGTTAGTAGGAAAGTCGTTCTGCGGCGCAATCTCACAAATAGTCTTAGCTTACAACAGGATTGTTCATGTGTTGAACAGAGAACTTCTCAAAAGGTTACTAGGTTATTTTCTGATTTGGGGCAATATGCCTTGTATTTTCAAAGAAGAGAAGGGTTTCTTTTCCACAGTTCTCTTCAAGAATCCCAAAGGACAGTATTTTCATTGCATGGTACTAATGTTGACTGCATATGCTAATGTTTATTTCCTAATTAGTTATTGGATAAAAAAAATGAGAGGAGACAGAACACATGCTATGAAAGGTCAACAAAGCTTTTTAAATTTCTGATTAAAACCACTTTGGTACTATGGAGTCTCTGTTATACTGTTTTAGTACATAACTGCATATTGCTACTACATTTGGTGCTATTTTGGTCTGTAATGCATTCCATGTTTGACAGCTTAAAGGCTACTTTTGAGACCTTCTGATATTTGCATGCTGCATGTAATTAATAGTGAGCACACGACAAATGCTCGCATGGTATTCTCAGTGCAATATGTGTCTCTTGGTCTGATCTAACTAAGCCTATGACTTTCCGTAAAACTTGCAGTGGGTATGATCGTAATATCTTTTACATTATCCAACATGTTTATTTTAATGTTTACTTGCTCACTTTTATGTTGTGATATAAAGTGTTTGGTCTTATCCTAACTAGCTCTGTAGCACCTGAACCACCATTTAAAACACGTTCTAATGAAGCAGTCGTAAAAATCAGTAGTTTCTTGCTTTGTTTTATCCCTTCCAGATCTGGTCGCAATGAACTTAGAAGTTCTGAAGATGACTGCTGTTTTTGTACCTTTATATGCAATAGTGATGTTCCTCTTCCTCCGTTTCTCGAGAACTATTGGGATTGTTGGTTTCTGGTCCGTGCTGGTTTGTAAAAAATACTTTTATATATATTTTGTAATGTTGTTATACCTGTTTGCCAGCCTAATCAATGTTTTGTAATAAATCCTAACATGTTGGCTCTAAGACCCGTTTACACTTCGTTCCTAGTTGTTATGCAATGTGGGCTAATACACTGAATCTGATGTAAACCAAGTCTGATTAAAAATTTAAGCAAATGGTTATTGAATTTGACAATGTTTATTTCCCAAATAAGCACACGGTGGAGCTGCTCTGCAGAAAAACTTTCAATTGCCATTCAATGTTAATCTTTCCTAGCTGTTTTTGGCTGCTCCTGTTGTTCTTGGTTCTTGAAGATGTTTGTTTCAAATGCCTGGTGTGCTATAAGAAACTCTCTTGATGCAATTATTCAGAAGCAATGACTACACTAGCAGTTCAGAATGGCAGAGTTTGTGTCACTTGATTTGTCGTATGGTTTTGATGCACGCAGAGGTCTGCGTCTCAACTGTGGTTCCGAGGGCGGGGGTGTTGGTATGGGTAGAGGTCAGCAGTGATGTTCAGATATGCGTGCAGTAGGTATTAGTGACTCACGTACTAGAAACATGCACCATATTTTCTCCACTCCTTGTCAGTCCAATTTTAATGCTCCTGTGCCCATTAGAAAAGCTTTCTTTTTCACCCAAATTGGTCTTTAGCTGTTTTACCCTGGGTATGGTCCAGCAGCTTGCACGTTATTCCAAAGGATCAGGTTGGTTTTTGTTTTTTTGCACAAATTTTATGTTTTTCGAAAACAATATACAATAGTTTATCATATGACATTAAATGACATTAAAACAGTTCTTTGAGTTGTCATGGTTCCATATAAAAAGTATGAAAAACTTTTTTTTTTTTCCCCCACAGTGACGCAGTCTCTCCTAGGGAAAACTGAACTGTGATTGCTTCCTCGGGTTACTGACCACTGGTGCTTGCATTAAGAACTTCAGGAATTTGAGGCCAGTAACATCCAGTCTTATTTGGCCTTGTAGAAAACTGAGTGACCAGGTATCACAGTATTCGATCAATAAGAGTTAATATTTAACTCGCACTTTGTGCTCTGTTTGATTTTGGATGTGCTGAACCATGTACTTTGATACACCGCACACAAGCTAGACCTGTGTCCATTTGGCAGGTTTAAAACCTCTGGCTACATCTGTATAGGAGAACATGGTGTAGGTGCCTTAAATGGTTCGCATCCTGGGTGAGGACTTGCTGAAGCAGTAAGGGAGGCAACATACTAAGCATGGGAAATAATGCTTGTAGTCCATCTCCTGAAACAATAGATAGTATCTTCTGGGCTGGTCAAGCGGGTGGAATCATTCCTGATATTACCCTTGACAGTTCACTGTCTAATTACCTCTCTCTGAACTCAAGCATTGCCCTCAACCTCCAATATTCTGCTATACAACGGCACCTCTCAAGGGACCAACTCGCTGTGTTAGATAACAACCTGACCTCTACTTTTGGACAGGGCGCTAAGATATCTTATGGAGGCGTGGGTGTTGTGGCTCTTGCTCTGTCTTTCCTTTTGGAGACTCTTGTTGCTAGCATGACTGGTCGACCCAGTGGTGAGCCCACCAATCCATACCAGAGGATTTTTGGACCGGACAACTCTTCTGAGATCCCTAACATCGCCCGTGAGTATTTGACACTTGTACCTCGGATGGTGCATGACAGTGAGGGGATGGCAGAAATGACTGAGATCTACGACCAAAAGCTCAAGTATGCGCTTATTGAACTTTATGAAAATATGACCATTGACCATCGCTTCAATACTGCCTCCGTCAAGCAGTGGATCAACGGGGCAGCCATTCATCTACACATGAGGATCCATGGTATCCGTTTATTGTCAGTTCCAAAAGGCTCTGCGGAGTCTCTTCGCCTCTCCTACAGAACAGGGTTGGGAAGAGTCATCCAGCTTTACACTGGGTATTTACGGCACAATGTGAAGGAGAGGACCACCACCCTGGGTCCTCCAGTAAAAGCAGGGTTCTTAATAACAGAACCCAAGAAAAAGGTTAGGCATAGGGTGGTCCACAACCACTGCCAGTCGCAGGGGATCATCAGTGCAATTGTAGCAAGGATCATAGCAGCCCAAAATATCAGAGCAACTCAGACTTTTTTTGAGGATGCCGGGAGATTGATAGACAAGCTGGTCCGCCAGACTGGGCATTTTGAGCTGCCTACACAAAACAACAGTTATCATAGTTAAGTATTGCAATCAGACTGAAATTAGCCATCAGTAGCAGTGGATAAAAGTTAAACCTGCCTGACAAGATACACAATGGCAAAACTTGGTTACCCCAGACAGACATTTTTGTAATGCATTGATGCTTTTCTGGTGTTATTCCTTCTTGGGCTGAAATTTCTGGTGCATTTTAAGGTGCGTGTATACCATGATAAAAGGTTTTTTGTTGGTTTTTTTTGACAAAATGCACTCGACCATTGTTTTGATGTACTAATTTACTGGAATGTCATTTACTACTGTTTAGCCAGGTTGCAAATTTAACTTTATAGCTTTAACATACAAACATAAGTCTTACCCAAATAAAGTATTTTCTGGAATGCATCATTCATACCCACAACCTATTCATTCAGATTTCATGCTGTATTTGAAATTGTGTGATATTATCTTAGCCTCTTTTCTGCCTTCTCATTTGGTCACCAGTGATTATAGAAGAGATATTGACACCCCTTGGTTGAAATGTGAGTAAGTAATGAAAACTGCCTTTGGGAAGCAATGGGTTCAATCTGAAAGTGAGGGAAATCATTAGTCAAAGAAACCCCTTATAGCAAAGCCACATGTGTCACAGTGATAGGCACCGTGTATTTAGGACTTTGTATAACATCCCATTGCCAGCATAACAACAACGAGAATACCAAACAAGGAATCTGAGACCACTCCTCAATACAAAATATGTAAAGATCCACAAGGTGTCTGGGGTTTAGGTCATGGAGTCGGGTGGCCATGTCATTGAACCATTTTTGTGTGGATATGGATGCATGTTTACCATCATTGCCCTGGTGAAAGATCCAACCACAGTCCAGTTTTAGCTTTGTGGCAATGGCTGTCATATTTTCATTTGAAATGTCTGGGTACTTCATGAACCCATTATGTCATATATCCTAATAGTGTTCCCAATGCAATTGGAGGAAAACAGCCCCCAAAGCATCTCAGATCTTTTATATGGCGGGGGCATCAACATTTTTAGGAGACTTGGTCACCTTAAAATGCTACTTCTCTGCAAACCTCAAACCATGTCGGTTCTTACTGTATTTTTATTTTTTTTTTATCCTAAATGCACATTTATCCGGACAGGTGTCCCAGAAAATTGCTTTGAGAACACTGCTTCAATTTTTGCCGTGCTAAAGAATGACTGAGGTTGTTTGACCTTTGTCTCTCATGTTCATACCCCAGTGAAAAAAAGAGTTCATGGATGACCCCTTGAGTTCAGTGAAATAAAATGCTTCAGTTATATAATGTATCGTAATAGTTTCCAGGGATGATCATTTGGTTTTGTTTAAAAGTAAATTCCTTATAATATTTTTTGTTTTGTTTACTTCAATTAAAGTAATCAAGAGTAAGCCTAAACCTTTTAACCACATGACCTTATTTAGCCTATCTTTAGGAATAGTAATGTTTCTCTAGTTTGGTTTCACATTGAACAAGACAGAATATACAGAACCTTTTGGAATTATATGTGAGCAGAAAGGCTAAGCAGAATGTAACTATGACTCATAACTTTAGCTGTATTTCAGAGAGTACCTCACTGATTCTGACAATAGAATTTTTACCTGTGGTATCATAGAATGTTCTTTAGGTCACTGTTCACTCTTGTGACTTTTGTTTTACAAATTGATCTTTAATTTTCAGCACATGTAATTGAACACTTTTACTGTGCCTAATTCTTAACTATTCAGATCACTTTACAAGATTGTGAATTGTGATAGTAAACATGTTAAATTAAATTTTTACTTCTGTAAAACCATAACAGCAGACTGTACAATGTGTTATCAAAAACAACAGTGATGAGTAAATAAGATGAATCATATTAATTCGTTCGTTCATTCATTCATTCTTTCATCATCCGATCCACTTAACCGGGGTCGTGGGGGGTCCTGGAGCCCATCCCAGTGGTCACAGAGCGAAAGGCAGAGAAAGACCCTACACAGGCCGCCAGTCCACCACAGTGTAGATGAATTCTATTTCTAACAGATATGTAATTTAGAAGTTAATTTGCTTGCAGATCAATGTCTTATGCTGTACCTTATGGGCAGGTTTTAAGCCTAAGAATTAATTTATTCAGCATTTTAATTCAACCATTCGGGTATCATTAGAGACTGGTTGGATCATGGCAACACACAGTTAGCTGATTGGTGCTCCAGTTGTGACCAGTTTGTAATAAGCTCCCTTCATGGCCATAAGTTGATCATGCGTGCCTTTCTCGATCACATAGCCACGTGACATCACCGCTATGATGTCAGAGTTCTGAATAGTAGAGAGGCGATGGGCGATGACGATGCAGGTTCGGCCTTCCCTCGCTTTATCCAAAGCTTCCTGTACGGTCTGATGAAAAAAGAGAGTTTGTAAAGTACATTAAACACACAGGACTGTGCACCTGTAAAAATAAGCGGTGAGTGGGATGGGAACCGAAATTCGACAGTACCCGGTACTGGGTACCCACTCGTTTTTTTTATTTGTTTCGGTTCTGTTTTTTGTGTTTTTTTACCTTTGTGGAATCGAAATAGGGAATTGATAAGAACCAGAATCGATTAAGTGGAACCGGAATAGGAATTGAAAAAATTCAAACGATGCCCATCCCTAGCAGTGAGTGTTTTGGTTTTTTTTTCACATCAATATTACTAAATATCCTAAATACAAATGCAATTAATAAATACGAAGAACATTATATAGTAAACAGTGATTTTATGTACAGTATATCAGTGTGCTGTGTGTGAATCTGGAACCAAACCTGTGCTCTCCTCACTAGCTCACACAATATCAACTACTTTTAAAGAAACAAAACAAACCTAGATACTTTTTACTGCTTTCTTGTTTGTTTGCTTGTATTCTAACTTTGAAAGACACATTGTCACACGCTGAGAGAAAACAATTTGCATAGGTGCCTAAGACATTTGCACAGTATTTTACAGCAGTCCTATTTATCTCTCTGCCTTGCTCTTATCTCACCTTCTCACTCTCTGTGTCCAGTGCTGATGTAGCCTCATCTAGCAGGAGTATTTTGGGGTCCCGTATGATCGCCCTGGCAATGGCAATGCGCTGCTTTTGACCTCGCGACAGCTGTGAACCCTGAGAGCCCACATTAGTGTCATATTTCTGCAAAGACAGAAACAAAACAAAGAAGGTCATATCTGCACTTTAACACCCCTGTTTTTCTGACATTCATAAGAGAAAATACACAGTAGTGCTACAAAAATACAGTTACAACAAATATAATCATTTTATTGTTTCCCACACTGCACTGCACCAAATACAATTAAACAGAACCAGTAATGCTTTATTTGTAATAAAAACACAGTTGGTGAGTGATTTAAGAAGTGATGACACCCAGAAAATGCCCAGACAATCTGACATCATTTATTATGAAAATGATCATACTGAAACCACACTAATAGCAGTTGATTGATCTACGCTCAACAGGGTCCATTTTCCTTTGAATGTCTAATGACTCTTTTTGAGCTCCTTGTTTATGTTCCAGGCTGTAAAGGTAAATGGTGGCACTATTTACCTTATTGTATTATGCTGATGTATATGTTTCCCATGCTGTATTATGTTATTATTATGTTAATTACGTTTAATGCGATAAAAGAATGAATAATAATTTGATTAAAAATTAATCGTTTTATGTCAAAGCTTGACCAAAACCATCATAGATTTGTTGTTTAATAAGCAATTGATTTAATAAATATTTGCATTGGTAACTGATGTGTTAATTTCAGAAGAAACCATCCCATTGGTTTAATTTCCATCATTTTTATGAAAGCAATCCCCACTAAAGAAAACAGGTGCTACCTCAGGAAGAGACATGACAAAGTCATGGAGTTGGGCCTTCTTGGCTGCAGAGATGACGTCATCCATACTGAGATGCCTCTGGTTGTCTCCGTAGCGCATGTTCTCTGCGATGCTGCAGTCAAACAGAATTGGCTCTTGGGAAACAATCCCGATCTTGGAGCGCAAGAATGGAACATTGACGCGGGAAGACTCATGTCCATCAATCAACTGGAGAACAATGGAGAACCAAAAGCTCAGTCATTTCTAAAAATAGCAAGAGCAACAGCCAAAACTCCAGTAACAAACACTGTATATCCAGTCTGTTCTAAAAGTTTTTAGTGTGTTATGAGTATGATATGTTAACCTCCTCTTACCACTTTTCCTAAGTCTGGGTCATAAAACCTCTCCAGAAGCTGAACACTAGTACTCTTGCCACAGCCACTGCTGCCCACAAAGGCGAGAGTCTGACCTGGCTTCACACTCACGTTAAGGCCATTTAACACCTGGATATCTGGCCGGCTTGGGTAGGTGAACTTACAGTCTATAAACTCAACATGTCCTTTAAAATCAGCCTGTAAATACAGAGAGGTGAAGACATAAAGAAAGGGTTAGCTTTTAGAGCATGGAACCCAATGTTTTCCTTTTTTGTATTTTTTATGTTTATTGTTTATGGCATTTTTCTGTTTAGGAGTACTGAATGTTTTTAATGGTTTAAAAATTCACAATCTCATTCACCCATTTGTCTCCTTTGTCACCGTAGACATTGATTTTAGGAACACGGTCGAGCAACTGGAACAACCGAGCTGCAGAGATCTTGGCTTTGGCGTAGTCAGGTGTGTATGAGGAGGCTCTGCCCAAGGCGGTTCCACTGGTCACAATGGCAGAAATGACCCTACCATGAGAGAAAGAGAGCTTTCTACACTGACTTTGTAAAAACTTACATGAACATTTTATTCTTTTCAAGATCTAACAGACTAATTGTACAACAGCGGTGTACAACTAACATGTAGTTTTGCTTCTGCTGATGATTTTGCAGAATTTTATCACAATCCTAATCACATCCACATGATTTTTACAATTATTTTTACATGATTTTTTACCGATGAAGGTTTAATAAAACATCAGGTGTGTTAAATAACCGAAGTTTGTAAATAACTGAAAACTGATGAATATGAGAGACTGCTCAGAATGTCGCTGTAAAACAATATTTAGAAAAAAAAATTAGGCCACACTTTTGGCTTGTAGTGTTTGAAGCATTTGAATATTTCTTATCAAATAATGTTTTGCGATTTGTTGATTTTCAAAGTACAAATAAGGGCTTTTGTCCATAATTTACATTTGCTTGCTGACCTTAACATAAAACGCGCCCTTAATGTGCACGCCACATTAAATAATCAATGAAACCTGTCATTTGAGCAGGCATGCCTGAATTAGCATAAGACTGTATGTTCATGCAGTTTCTTGAGAGAAACCCTGAGCTCAGAAACACTCAGATTCACCTGAAAACTAAACTGAAGTGGAGACCCTCTTGCCGGACCAAGTATCCTCCAAACCGATAGGATGCCGAGTTTGCCATGAAGACCACACACTGGGCAAAGCCATAACAGGCACCGTAAACATTTGCCTTCTTCAGAGCAGCTTGGTATGGAGCCTCCAACTGAGCTTCATACATCTCCACAAACCTGCGCTCCTTACCCAGGCCAGCGATGGTGCGAATGTTGTTCAGAGCCTCACCAGATATCTGCCAACAGTGAAGAGTGACTCAATAAGAAGGTATTTCAATCAGATCTGAATCAAATCAGTTTCATACTCTTGCCCTAAATACACTCCAAAGTTTGCTTCATCAGTTTTTACTCTGAAGCTACAAACCTACTGCAGCTTACAAGTTACTGAGGCTCATGTACTCTAAAACTGCATGTCTGAGTCATCACACATGTGCTTAGGTAGTTCATATGTTGTTACCTATGAAACACAACAGTCTGTTACTCTTGTTTAAGTTATGTAACCAACTTTTGTACATTTTATCCATACAGAGGTGAAACCATTTGGAACCAAATATCATGAAGCAACCATGCACACTAAAATAAGAAACTGTTGTGAAAACTCAAGGCAACTCAAGGTAAAAAATATCGAGTCAACGTCATGTTGCGCACATTGTGCTTTGGGTGACTGGCTACATTTAGGGTACCTTAGGGTGCATTAAACTGCTTCTTCAGACTCTACCTGCCCGGCAGCTTCCATGGCTTGTTTATCTTGCTTTGCGAAGCCTGTGAGCATCTTGGCCTGGAAGCCTCCGGAAAGGGCGAGGAAGGGCAGAAAGCACATGATGACAAGGCTGAGTTTCCAACTGAAGTAGAAGGAGATGATGATGGCTACACCAATGTTGGTGAGAGAGTTCACAATCATTCCGATCTGCGAGCCTGTGGCCTACAAAGGATCAAAGGTAGTTAACCTTGCTGTGAAACCCAATTAAGCTTAGTGGGAGATCCAGTCTTGATGAAACTTACTCCCTGGACTTGTGAAGCATCTGTGGCCAGTCTTGTGGTCAGAGCTCCAGGGCTGTTTCTGTGGTCATCAAACCAGCCGATCTCCTGGCCTAACATAGCCTGGAAACCCAGACGCCTCAATCTACGGGTCAGCAACTCCCCACACTTCGAAAAGGAATAACCCTGAGCAAGAAACATCAGTCAGGAGTGTGAGGAGCAAATATAATGGATGGAAAAACAAGGACAAAATACAGTCAGGCCGTTGCGACATGGGTGGGTTTTTCTAACTGTAAAGCTGAATGACTTTTATAAAATATATTCATATAGCCCTGAGTGGCTCATCCATCTGAGCCAATATAGAAAGACCCTGAGCTCTATAGCTTTACACAAAGCCCCAGTACTGCAGCCCAAAACACCCAAGAGGCACATATGCTTATCAAGTGCACAATATAGGCCAAAGGCATCTAAGGTCATTGAGCTGTTTGTCAGTGCTGCATGACAAGTAGTGTGGAAATAACTGGTGGCACATGCACTGAAAGAAGAAAAATGTTTATCTTATGGTGAAAGAGCAAAAGCACTGAGCCAGAGGCTGGAGAGAAGAACTGCTTACCTGTAGCATTTGTGTGAAAAAGGAGATCAGTCCAACAAGGACAAAAAACAAACAAATTCCATTGATCTCTCTCCTCTGGGCAACAGGGTCCTGCATGGAGAATGTCTAGATGTGGGGAAGAAAGTGAAAATGTTCAAATTCCTCTCTACTAAGTGCAATAATGTAGCTTTCACTCAGCTGCGTTATCTATAGTATTTCTACCCAGCATTTCTGTATATATCATGGTGTATTCTCATAATTAGTTTTTTTTTTTCTACAGATTTTTATTTAGATTTTAGTTAGACTTTATTGTTTTATATTGTTCTTGTGTTTGTCTGTCTTTGCAGTCATTACATAAGCAATATCCTCCGGGATCAGTAACATTTTCTGATTCTGATTACGAGCAGTCTTTGGCATGTATGCTTACCGCCAGGATTTGGCTAAAAAGTAGCGAGTACACTGGATTGACGCCGCCATTCACAGCTGCTCCAATAGAACCCAGTACCATGTAGGGCCATTCGGGGCTGTTGTACTTCAGTATACGAGCCACAGGAGCTGGTTCGACCACTTCTTCGTCGTCTTCAGAAAACATATCCTGCACACAGCACACAAAACAGTAAAGCAAACTGTATCATCAGAACTGTGGATAAAAGTTAAAATAACTGTTTTTAATCATTTAGTTATTATTAGGGGTGAATGATACATATCAGTGGCTGATTATATCAATAAGAATGGAAGTGCTACTGCTATAGAATTAGATTGATGTGAAATGTCAATAAGGGAAATGTAAAATGTAAAAGTATAACATTTTATTTGGTTTAGCTGTGTCAATTCTAAAATGCAGTGAAGTGATCAGTTATTTATATTTGTCTTAGTCAGAACAAGATGTTCAGTATCGTTCATCCAAATTGGTGTACCCCTAAATATTACAAATGTGTTTTGAAAGTAAAACATGAGAAAGAAAGATTTTGGTGATCTTTAACCTGTTTCTGGGCTTCTCGAGAAATGTAGGTTTCAGAATATGACCTGGGACCTAGTTCTCCACCTATTGGTACCGAGGAGTCTGGGATCAAATTGGATAATTGTGTTTTCGATCTTTGACGAATGGAGGCCCTACAGAGAGACATCAACTTAATTAGCATATTTAACACAACAGAGCAATCCTTATCCAACTGAAGATGTAAAACAAACATTCCTTTACTTCCTGCAAACGAGTAAAAGGTACAGTAAAAATGGACCTCTGCTTTTCAACACCTGACTGTACTTAAGTCAGATGCCCCACTTGTACACACAAGGACCAGATTTGGAACAGAAAACTGTCTGTTTTGCAGATGCCTCAGCTTGTCTTAAAACTTATTCTAACCTTAGGCTTGCCCGGTAGCTTCCTGCTCGAGAAAGATTCTTCTTCCCTGCATCAGGATATCCATCAGCAGTCTGTGCCACTGATTACAGATATAAATGATTACTGTAGTGTTTAAAACATGTATAATCACCTGTATTTGATCATGTGTGTGTATGTGTGACCTACTCTCTTGAGCTTTCTGGTTGAGAGCTTTGTCTCCCTGGCTCTGCAGGGTGACTAAGGTGAAATAAACACCCTTTCTGTCCAGCAGTTCATCGTGTTTGCCTCTCTCTACAGCTCGCCCATGCTCAAATCCCACAATAACGTCGGCATTTTTTATCGTTGACAAGCGGTGCGCAATGGAAATGGTGGTGCGACCCATTCGGACCTTCAACAGAGACATGCAGTGATATGTTGTTATACGTGTGAAAGTACATCGGATACATATATGGGTGTTGGTCAGCAGAGAACAGTCAGTCATCACTGATATCTAGTTTGTAGAAATATTATTTGGACAGTGGGATTTTGCAACATTTCGATTGAGTCTGTCTGTATCCATTTGAGTATCTGTGCATGCCACTCCATCACACATCAATGGCTGACCCATTTAATTTTTACAATGTAATTCTGCAGCAAGCCACAGATATAGAAGCTGGTTGCCTCAGGGCTGTCAAACCCAATTGAAGTCCAATTAACTAATTTAACCCTTCAAATTGCAAGCAGCACTTCTTCACTCTCGTAACTTACTCCTTAACTTACATATTTGTATCATTGTAATTATTACTGAATAATTTATGGTAGTTACTGAATAATAAGTTATAATAGTAACTTATAACATTGGTATAAATTAATAGGTTGGCTGACTCTTGACAGTAACAGTCCAGTCAGTAGGTGAGTAAGAATGACACTGTTGATGGCTATTGTGTGTGTTGCTGACCTTGTCCAGAGCCTCCTGTACAACAGCTTCACTTTCATTGTCAAGCGCTGAGGTAGCCATGTCCAGCAGGAGGATCCGAGGATTCCTCACCAGTGCTCGTGCAATCGCAATTCGCTGCTTCTGGCCTCCGCTCATATGCCCACCACCCTCACCAACCAGTGTGTCAAATTTCTGACATCAGGGAAAGACAAAGAAATAAACATTATAAAAGACAGTTAATCGAATCCCAGGACTGCCAGTGGCACCACTGAGTATCCCTGAGCAAGATACCGTCCCCACACCCTGCTCCACAAGCACCGTTGTCAGCCGGCTGCTGCTTCAGTCAGGAGAACAGATGAACTGTGCTGTGTTCCCATGTGACACATTTTTTTCACTTCCACTTCACAATTGACTAGTTTTTTTCCTTCCAAAGCATTCACACTTATTTGTGTGAAGCTAAGCTATCCAGTGTAGTCAGACAGCAACCCACCTGAGGTAAATCCATGATAAAGTTGTAAGCATTTGCCTCTTTGGCAGCATTGACAATATCTTCATGAGACACACCAGGGCGTCCGTAGCGAATGTTTTCAGCGATGGTGGTGGCGAACAGGACTGGCTCCTGCTCTACAATGCCAATGAGAGAGCGGAGCCACTGAATATTCAGACCCCGAATATCATGACCATCCAGAGTGACCTGGAAACAGAGGGTCAAGCAAGATCAAGCAACAAGTGTAGAAAGCCTGAAACATTATTAAGCAAAAGATAGAAGGCCTGAAGCATTATTAACAAATAGAAATTCATCTCAAAATGACAAATCATTTTGCAACACATAGTCTAATATCACCATTGGCAAAAATAACAACACCCATGATGTAAATACTGGGGAATCCTCTTCTTACAATCAGTTCTATCACATATCTCATTCAAACAAGAAGACAAATTCTGTCCAAAGTGTCGATTACAAACTACATTTGCTATAGTTGTATTTGCAAGTAAAACAATACATTTTCTGTAAGTAAAATGGTAGTTTTATCTGCATTATATAAAAAGTTTTGTGTTTTGTGTAAAACATTTATGTAACGTATTTTGGTAATATTTTTATATAGATTAACAGATTCAGATACAAACTTAAAGCTGTTGTAATTTACTACATAACTAATTATGTACTTGTGTAAATGCGTATAAAAGTACATATTGCAAATTGAACAGCTACTTGACGTAAAACAGTGACAACACAAAACAATGAAAGTTAAAGCTGTGGCTCAGAAATCAACAGCGTAACACATTCTAAGCTACATAAAGATTCTTGCTCCTTACCATGCCCTCCTTAGGGTCATAGAAGCGTTGGAGAAGCTGTATGGCTGAACTTTTCCCTGCTCCGCTTGGCCCCACAAATGCTGTGGTCTCTCCAGGCTTCACCTGCAGGCTCAGCTGATCCAGGATCTGTGACCACAGCTCAGCTTTAGGAAACCTCATTGTGGCGGAATGACTTAACCCTGGGCCTTTCATTTCAATATTAATCTTAAGACTTACTCCACTATCACTGTGAGGTATTTGTTTATTTCTACGAGACTAACGTGTACGGTTAAAGTTTATTAGTTTACTGCAAAGCGCTGGATGGTACAGGGGTCTGCTAGTGGTAAAGCTGCTGAAATGCTTTCACCTTCACTTCAGGTCTGGAGGGGTAGTAGAAGGTCACGTTATGAAACTCCAAATCTCCTTTCACTCTGTCCAGCTTGTAGCCGGCCTCAGACAGGCAGTCTATCTCTGGCTCCTGCAACAACACATCTCGCTCTTAATGTTCCCAGAACTGGTAATTCAGCTGTTTGGCAGGTTTTTTTTAAAACAAACAAACAAATGAAACATTTATAATAATATCAAATTATCTTGGATGATTCACTTTACATGTACGGTATACAAATAGCAGAAGCACACCATGCAGTTTGTAAGTAATTCGTTAACAACGCAATTTTTACAGAGAATATTTCGTTTTGGGACACCCGTTTACAAAAGAACACTTGATAATTTAAAACAATTGTTGTTGGTAAAATCCAGTTACTAGGAAACCTTACATTGAGCTGAATATCTCATCGACCTGCCCAATCCATTACTACTCAGGACCTCATCATTTACAAATTAAGTTCTGTGCACAGGTATTCACTCTCGAGGTAGAGCGAAAATAACACATATTGTGTTGAAATACTGTTGGGCAGCTGGCAGGCTAGTTAGGGAGTTGCCCCTGCAATCAGAAGGTTGTGGGTTCGAATCCCAAGACTGCTAGTGTCATCCCTGAGGTGAACTTGAGCAAGGTACCGTCCCCACACACGGCTCCCCAGGTGCCCCTCACTGGTGGCAGTCCCCTGCTTCACTTGGTGAATGGGTTAAATGCTGAGAAAGAATTTCAGAGTGTTCACTCTGTGATGTGTTCACGCATGACTATAAGGGACTACTTTATTTTACTCTACTTACAGACTGCAGTATATTTATGAAAAAGTTCTTACACGGTCAATGGTTTCAAAAATAGTGGAGGCAGCACCTCTGCCTGCAGCAAAGGCCTCAAGACAGGGGGAGGCCTGCCCGAGGTTCAGCGCTGCAATAAGAACTCCGAAAAATACCTGCAGTCAAAACACACAGCAATTGTAAGGATGACCATGTGCGCATGTGTTCATACGGCAAATCACTCAGACAATGCAGACTTTGCATGTGTGTGTGTGAGTGTGTGTGATACCTGAAGCAGTGTTCCAGGGCTGTACTCTTCTGTGTCAACCACTAAACTGGAGCCGTACCAAAAGGCCAGTGCGTAACAAAGGAAGATAATGAACCACAAGTACCCGGTGAAGAATCCCATGATCAGACCTTTCCTAATGCCCCAGCGCTGAGCGGAGATGAGATTATGATCATACCTGAAAGAGTGGAGGGTGAAAGAGAATAATGTATATAAAAAAGAATATGAAGGAAAACATGAATGCTCTGCAATACGACTGTGGTATTAATTCAATGACACCTGACATTTGGTCATCCTGAGGCATTTCTGTTATAAACGTTGTTGACTGAGTCTGGTAATATGGAAAATAATAAAGGCCCTTAAACTCACCTGTTTACTTCTTTTTTCTCTCCTCCAAAGGCTGCCACAGTTCGGATAGAGGACAAGACCTCGTCTGCCACAGCGCCTGCTTTAGCATACGCCTGCAGCTCCCTCCCCGTCAGTTTAGCCACAAACTGCAACACAACACAAGAAACAATGATTACTTTTCAGCATGCACACTTCAAATGTCTATAAGAGCCCATAACTTTATTTTTCTCCATGAGGAGAAAGGGATATTTTTGTGGATTTATGCACTTAATTCACTTATCAATTCATTCTTAATTCACTTTTGCATGACCATTTTCCAGCTGCTTGTTATCCCTTACAATTAAACAAGATTTTGTGATTTTAACAAGATTTTGTGGCTTTAAGACTAGCACTACGATGAGCCACAACATTAAAACCGCCTGCCTAATATTCTACAGGTCCCCCTCATAACTTCTACGGAATTGGACCAGACCGGTTAGCCTTCACTCCTCATAAGCATCAGTGAGCCAGTTCATAGGTTGTCCCTCCTTGAACCACTTTTGGTATTTTCTAACCGCTGGATACTAGAAACACCCTACACGACCTGCCTGTTTGAGGATGCCACAGTCATCTAGCCTTGTCAAAGTACCTCACATTCTTATACTTGCCCATTTTTCCTGCTTCCAACACTTCCAACTGCAAGAACATACTGTACACCCCTTGACAGGTGTCACTGTATCAAGATAGTCACTACTATTGCACTTCTCAGTGGTTTTACTGTTGTGGCAGACTGGTGTATGCAAATGACCACTGTTCTGACTGGCTGTCCTGTATTGTAGTTTATACAAAAGTAGACCAGGCATAAACCAGGTGTTGATCAAATTAATACTTAGATTGCAAGTTATTTAGGAAGAAGTGATAGTTTACCAAAAATATTGAATAGATCATTACAATGTACATTGCTCGGCCATAAAAAAGTCACCACCTGGATTTAACTGAGCAAATAGGTAAGAGCCTCCCATTGGATAATTGCTGCTTGGATGAATATGTTTCAGCTGGCAAGAAGTTATGTAACCCTAACTGATGCAGTGAGTAGCTTCTCGTTTCTTAAACAAAATGTCGGAAGACACAGCTTGTGGTCGTGGAAAAGATGTTAATCTGTTTAAGAAGGGTCAAATTATCTGCATGCATCAAGCGAAGAAAACATGTAAGGAGACTGCTGAAATGACTAAAATTGGGTTAAGAACTGTCCAAAGCATTATTAAAAATGGGAAGGTGGGGAACCAACATCTTCGAGAAAGAAACGTGGTCGGAAAAAAATCTTGAATGATTGTGATCGGCAAACACTTAAACATTTGGTGAAATCAAATCGTAGAAAAACCACAGTAGAACTCACAGCTATGTTTAATAGTGAAAGTAAGAGCATTTCCACACGCACAATGCGAAGGAACTCAAGGGTTTGGGACTAAACAGCTGTGTAGCCTTAAGAAAACCACTTATCAGTGAGGCTGATCGAGAATAAAGGCTTCAATTTGCAAGGGAGCATAAAGATTGGACTCTAGAGCAATGAAAGAAGGTCATGTGGTCTGATGAATCCAGATTTACCCTGTTCCAGAGTGATGGGCTCATCAGGGTAAGAAGAGAGGCAGATTAAGTGATGCACCCATAACGCCTAGTGCCTACTGTACAAGCCTGTGGGGGCAGTGCTCTGAAATGGGGTTGCTGCCCTTGGTCAGGTCTCGGTTCAGCAACGTTATGTGCCCAAAAAATGAGGTCAGCTGACTACCTGAATACACTGAATAACCAGATTATTCCATCAGTGGATTTTTTTCTTCCCTGATGGCATGGGCATATTCCAAGATGACAATGCCAGGATTCATCGGGTTCAAACTGTGAAAGAGTGGTTCAGGGAGCATGAGGTGTAATTTTCACACATGGATTGACCCCACAGAGTCCAGACCATAATCCCGTTGAGAATCTTTGGGATGTGCTGGAGAAGACTTTGTGCAATGGTCCGACTCTCCCATCAACACTACAAGATCTTGGCAACAAGTTAATGAAACTCTGGATGGAAACAAACGTTGTGACATTGCAGAAGCTTGTTCGGAACAATGCCACAGCGAATGCGTGCTGTAATCAAAGCTAAAGGTGGTCCAACGAAATATTAGTGTGTGACTTTTCTTTTGGCCGGGCAGTGTATAATGATAAAGTAATAAACAATATATTCAAATTAAATTGAAAATAAACATTCTTTACCTGTGCATATACTGTATAATATTTCAGTCTAAATCGTGTGTATTATTACTACATATGAAATAACAAAAATGAACATGACAAACAATTCCAGACAATTAAATACCAATGTACTTATCAGAACATATTCAGCATGGAATGTAACTTGTCCCTAAAAGCATGGAACATAGTCTGCTTGTCCCTAAAAGTGACTAATGTAATATCTGGCATCTTGTTTATTTAAAAAAAAAACAATCTCACCAAAGCCATGAGAGCCGCTCCCAGTCCAATGAGTGGAGACACAGAGATGATGATGAGGGTCAGTTTCCAGCCCCTCACGAAGCCCATGAGGAAGCCACAGACGAAGGTGGTGAAGCGCTGAATGAAGATGCTCACCTGGTCTGATATGGCATCGTTTATCTTGTTGATGTCACTGAGGTGCAGATCCCATATTTTATATATACATTAACACGCATAGTATTACTGAACACAGTACCACACTGTTGTGTATTCTGTGTGTGTTTGTCTGTGTTTAAGTGTATTCGTTCTTACTCAGACATGCGTGTATTGAGCTCTCCCACTGAGTTGCAGTCGAACCAGCCGATCTCCATCCTCATGACCTTTCCGAAGTACAGCTTGCGGATGATCTGAACTTGTTGAGCTGCAGACGTCACCCATAGGGAAATCTGAGCAGAAACGACAACACGCACTCAGAGTTCCATGCAGTATCTTTAACTATAGCGCTTTCATAATTAGTTTGTTAATTTACTGAAAGAAATCTAAATTAGAGTCAAAACTGGGATAAAACAAGACTGAGCTCTCAGTAAATTCCAGTAAAATCACATTACATTGCACTGATGACTCACTTGTAAGTATCCTAGGATGAAGACAGCACTTCCAATTCCAATGTAGTAGTAAGCAAAATTGGTCATCTCATATTCAATATCTAAAATCCTAAAGGAGAGGGAAATGGATATACTATTAGTTTTGTAGTTTCATGTTTGCACAGCTTATACCTTCTGTGAAAGCGTGATTCACTAAATGTTAACATATACAGAAAAAATATGTCGGTAATTAAGAGATGAAAAGATCACAATATTAAAATATGTATGAATAAACAAGGTGAAAATGTACAAATGTGTTTTTATTGTACTTGTGTATTGTGTATTGTACTTGTCTAATAAGGATGGGAAGTTCATTCCAATTAACCACATCAATTACACAGAACAATTTGTTTCAATAAATGGGAGGACGGATTCAGAGATTGATTTTTAGGGGTATGACTTTTTTTATTACAATTTAAAAAAAAAAAACAAGACTACAAGAAGCAAGCTATGTTGTACTGAGAGAAAATAATGGATAAATGAAATTCAAGCATGTTGTTCATAATATGCATTTCAATGGGGCTTTTTATGTTATGATATTATGGGGTTAAACTGGAAACACAAAAGATAAGTATTTGAAATCGTTTTAATTCTTCAGCTGATCAAAGATCAGCTACACTAACAAATAATGAATAATATTAATTAAGATAATTAACTGGCCGTGTACAAACAACATGTCACATCAACTCAACTAATATGGATATTTTGACATTTTTAGCAAGAGTTATGTGGATTTATCATATTTTATTTATTGACGTGTTTGAATAATGTTTATCCAAAGCACAATTTTCACAGTGCACTTACAACCCACACTCAGAAAGTAGGCAAATCTCCATGACAAGGTTTAATGACCACTGGCGCAATATAAAGAAGAGACCTTAGGTTACAGAGTGAAAAAGTGTGACGTGGTACACTTCGGTCAGTGATTTGTTTTGTTACCCGCAAGCCCTGGTCATGTTATGCTCCAGGTTTTGCTCAGCAGTGAGGTTTCTCCACTGAATGGTGTTGTTGATGCAGTGTTTCTCCGGGTCTCTGAGCTCGTTCAGCTCCATGTCGTACTCTATGAAAGTGTCCGTCAACAAAGCGAACACAAGCAGCATCAGCGGCTGAGCTGAGCCGTGCAGCACGGCACACGCACTGCCAGCAACCATCATACACACCTCCCTGCAGCCGGCAAAGCGAAACTGAGCAAGGCGAGATGAGAGATTAGCATTAGAATCTGAAACATCCATACTTACATTACATTACATTCTTACAGATGCTTTTATCCAAAACGATTTTCTACTTGAGGAACTACTCAAGTTTCAGAACAGTGTGAGAACCAGAGGAGAGTCCTAAATGCTAAAATGTAGGGAGTAATACAAGAAGATCGATAGTGCATCAGGACAGGCGACGCTTTCTAAATAGACGAGTCTTCAGGAGGTTTTTGAACTAAGTGCCACTTAAGTGTCTTTCAGCCCATGACCTTATCTTTTCACATCATTTACCCTGACATTTTTCACCTTATCCCAAGTTGGCCAGCCCATGACTGGCACTTCTTGGTTTTTTTGCCCTGGTTCTGCAAGGCTGTTGTTAACAATTCATGGGTGTCACCTCCTGTTCGGGTTGCACACTTTTATTATATTTGCCCCATATCTCCAAAGCAAACTGAAGAAGCAAACCTCAGGCATCAGCATGATTTGGCCATGATTTGACTACACTTGGAGTAAAGGAGAAACTGTGCAAATTTCATTTTTAGGTGAACTTTTCCTTTAAGTGTGTCACATCGCAAAGGACATTGCTGGACGAGTCAAACCCATTAACCATACCAATAATAATATTAATCCTGAGCTTTTCTATCATCATACTGGTTTTATTTCAAGTCAGTCATCTTCAAATGACCAGTATTACCAGCTGAAAGAATCCAATGCGGATAGCAGGTTCCTCCTCCTTCTTTCCAGTTTTAGAAGTTTTAGAACTTCTAAAACACAGAGAGAGAAACAGAGTTTCGGTCAGTCTGAAAAACTGCTGGTTTGTTGGCCAAAACAAAGGCAAATGTCAACTTACTTCTTATCTTTTTTAGAAGATGAGATTGTCCTGTGAAGAGATATGAAGTCAGTATAACTCAAAAAGCCTCGACTGAGTTGATATAGTTCCTTTATGTAATTATGGCATTAAATTATACATCAATGTACCACCTACACTAATCTTTGCCTTCCCCATTATGGGAAGTGCCATAACAAGCAAAAACATAGATAACAAAAAGCAATAAAATGCAGTAGTGTGGCAAATTAATTAGTGCAAAAATGTATTCAGTCATCTCTACCTGCTCAAAACCCAAGGGGTGTATGAAATAAAATCATATTATATGTTTTATCATATTATAAGCGACTAATAGTATTACTAATAGCGACAAATAAACGCAGATTTGGTTAGTTTAGATGCAAAATATTATATGCTGTAATTTATTTTATAGTAATCATTTTTTTGCTTTTAACACAAATTTTTAGCTTCTATCCAATTGTTTGAAATCTGCTAAGTTGCGCAGGGCTGACATATTAAAATCACTGAATTACATATTAGATTCATTCTGTGAAACATTACATTCCTCCAGGTGACTGGGAGCCTAAATGTCTACAGATAATGAAAGCAACTCAAAATGTGAGTGTAGACCGTGAGAGGCGTCTTTACTACTATACATTGTGTAACATTTCAGGCTTTAAGTCACCTTCTACGTAACTGTCATTCATTTAGAGGTCTTGGTCTCAATTTTTCAGGCTGTCTGAGCAGGATTACACATGATTAAATGCTTTTATATGCCATCTCAAGAATTTTAGTTGAATTTCATTTTCAAATGATTAATAGCCATTTTAAAAAGAATTTAAGCCATTAATGTCAATATTTAGTTTTATTTCATTTATGTTCACTGAGCTTGCCTGAGCACAATCTGAAACTTTTTTTCACCTTCATTAACGCTAATGAACCTCATGCTACTTTTAACACAATGTATTGTATTAAATTCAGTTTTTATGATATAAGATTTTAAGAAGGTACTTTTAGCCCACTTAAGTTTTGCAGCCTGAAAGTGAGAATAAAACAGAATTGCAATAGAAACATCTGGCCTAATAGATGACATTCAGGCCACAAGGTGAGGTCAAAGTGAACAGAGGCTACTTACATGTAGTCTGCATTTGGCTCTGAAATTAGAGTAAAAATGTCAACAATATTGCAGGCAGAATAAAGTTGAATAAAGCAGAATAATGTTACTGAATACTGAATATGTAACTCCTATAAAACAACCTCCATACCATACTCACCTTCACCTGAAATCTCATAAGCATCATTCTCCTGACCAAACTTCCTGATGCTGCGTAGTTTCACAGACCCCGGCATGATGTTTCCACCTCCAGATCAGTCAATTTTTAAAAAATATTTCAGATATCAGATATCCAATCCTATGATTACTCTGGAGTAAAATGGTACCCTAATACACGCACCATTCAGTCATTTCTTTTCAGTGTTGAAGAGCCCAGTGTTCCGGTGCCAGAGTAAAGCAAAGATGACTTGCGTATATGGTGGCGTAGATATGCATATTATTAGACCATGTGGTCGGTCTGGCTGTGCGAGGTAAGTGGCCGTCAGGTTTGTGCTGCAAACAGGGTGAATGACCATCATTTGTAAACAGTGCTGAGATAATCACCCAAAAATCAATTATATAATAGCCACGTGTATTCATATTTGTTCATTAGTAATGAAAACAGTTAGAGCATATTAGAATTATGCCAGAAGTGTGCCAGATATCTTCCAAAAAACAAACTGGAATTAAAAGCAGGACAACAATTATGGGAACATATGATATATCTGGGCTGCTTTTTGAGCTGTTCACTTGAAACAAACTACCAGCTTTGTTTAAAATATTTGTTCGTATTGAGCATAGAGCTAGGCAATAAAATGATATGTATCGTTATTGTGATGAATATTATAATATGTCACAAAATGCTATTCTGAGCATTTCATATTATCAGTACTAACACAGACTGATTACATACTTCTTAGTCTGTTTTGCTTGGATTTTATGCTGTGCAGTGTTAATAAATCATTTGTACTCATAGTTATTTTGTGGCACCAGTTGTTCCTTTATATAGGCTTATCAAACCAGAAAAAGTAAATACTGTATACATATTGTATGTTGTGAATTGTATACATACTGACATATCGTGCATTGTGAAAATTTCTTGACATATCATGATTTTATATTTTTGTAATGCTAACCACCACTACAAGATCACTAATCAGTCTAGATGAACTGATTTAGTGACCGTGCACAGCAGTGCTTAATTTCACTTTTACAGCATTTTCATTTATGCCCATCTGGGAACATCTCGATAGGCAGTAATTCAGAACTGAGCATATGGTGCATGCTTTTCAGGGTCCACGTGTTTAATGGCCTGCACTTTCTTTCATAGCCTGAATTTTAGTGAATGAGTTTCAATAGAAATCTTTCTATATTCTACAGAATGTCTTATGTTTCGGCTACAACACTTTACTCACACAACAACACTGAAATACTGCTGATGAAATTCAGAGACCTCTTCCTCTGAAAACCTGAACCCTAAAGTGAGGTAAATGGCCGGCAGGTCATTGAACCCCTGTGTTTCTGTCCGGGCAGTAGTTGGGTCAGCCTTACACACAACGTGGTTTTAGAATCTGCAAACACAGAAAATGGCTTCCTGACAAAAGGGCAGTGTTTAAAAGTGAAAATACTATTTTAAAATACTATTACCAGCCTGTTATTGAGACATATGCTCTGCTGTAGAGCTTGTGATCTTTTACAGAAAAAGTATCATTCAAGTTTTAAGTTTTACATTCAAAACATTTGTGAATAATAGATGTGTGACATAGTATCTGTGAATGGAATTTAGTTCGGGTAAGCCAGCTTGCCCTACTTAAAATAAAATATTACTTGAAGAACAGTGGTTAATTAACTGTAACATACAAATTTTGTTTATCCATATCTTAACTCAGCTAACACACTTATGTTAAAAACGCAGTTTCTTTTAGCAGCTAACTTTAGCTTTGGGGTGCCAAATGAACTTCAACATGAAATCCTGTGCGCTTAATATGAAAACAGCATTAAATTAATTAACTACAGGTAAAGCTCGCTTACCTCATGTTACAACAATTTGTGAGCAGAGTTTACCTGGTGATAGTTCATGAACTGAATAAGACATCACATTTCAAAGGCTTGAAAACTTAAAGGTTAAGTACCATCCAGTTCTAAAATCTGATTGTCTATGATCACACAGATAATAACACCCCACATCTGTGGTCATGAACACACATGGGTTATTGCTGTATTCACTGAAAACACAGTTTGCCATTTTACTTTATTCCACACACAACTTAAAACCAAGCAGTTGCTGGGTTTTGTTTTCTTGCTCTAACACACCTGATTCAGCTTAAGGCACTGTACAGTCAAGTATTCAAATGTTTCAAACTCCCTTAAATGGAGCTGCAATCATAGGAAACTCTGGACTTCATATACATATATTTTCTCTTTCTGTTCTAATACCAGTGTGATGAACCTTATGAGTAAATAATGGATCATGCATGGGCCTTATGTACCTATGTACTTAATACCTATGTGAGTTTTTAGAACACAGTGATGCACCTCCGGGAGAACACTGTTACTATGGAGGCGTGTGTGTATGAGGCTCCTGGGAGAGTAGCCACAGCTGTCTGGTGAACACGCTAAGAAGCTCCTTGACGGACAGGAAGCCATTTATCAAGAAAGAACTCCTTTAGCATTCCTATCTTCTTCTTCCTCTTTGCTCCAATTAAAACCCATTCCCAACCAATTCTTTTTCAGCCATTGACTTTTCTGTTAAAATGTTAAATCACTTTAGTATAATGAGTTACAGTTACTTTCACTGCATCAAATTATCTATACCACTGTACATTTGTATCTGCATTAACTCTTTATTAGATAGAGGTTTTAACAGGTTCATCTTCCAAACAGGGGCACTTCACTATAGCTGGCCTCTACCCCAACAGTGGAAAAGGACCAGCACGGGACCACTACCAGAGATATGTTTTGGTGTTGGACCATTCTCAGCACAGCCATATATATCAACATGGAAGTGGTGTTGGTGTGCTTCAAGCTGATACAAGTGTATCAGGCACACCAGTGGCTTAAAGTCACTGCTTGGTTGAGAATGGTCCACCACCCAAAAATGTCTAGGAAACGGTCCTGTGGTCAGAAACTGAGAACAGATAAACAGCATTCAGTAAGTAATCACAGTATTTAAAACCCCAGCAGCACTGCTGTGCCTCATTCTTGGTTCCTAATAACAAGATCGCTTGTACTTTAATGTAATTCTGGGTAATACTCTTGTACCAGCACAGCTTTCATTTTAGGGTCGCTGCTGTGTTGAGAATGCTCTGCCACTCAAGTATCACTTTCTAAGTGATTATTCCATTTCATTTGGCCAGTGGCGTTGAGGGTTGTTGACAGATTGTGCAGCAACAGATCAATATTGTCAGTAATTCCATGCCTGCATTTTGCACTTTACCTGCTACTATGGCCAATAAATGTAGGCAGAAGGCAGGTGGACCTTATAAACTGTACATTTTTGTAATGCAGCATAAGGTAAGGAAAAGGTCTTTCAATTTTAAAAGAAGATTTAAAAAAAAATTAGAAAAATCACGTGTCATTTTCCAGTTTTGTGTGGTATTATACAAAGCGTAAAGTACAAGAAAAAACCATAGTGTATATCTTATACAAAAACAAGGGAATTCTATTTACAAACTTTATCTGGACTATATACAAAAAATATACAAAATATACAAAGTGAGCTATATACAAAACAAATACTAACGCTAGGTGGGGACGAAGACAACACCAAAGAACAGAACAAATCAAAACTATCCCTAAGCCTGCCTACCAATCGTACTAACTAAGCCCAAAGTACACGGGTGGTGTCTGCCTCTAACTAGTGTATCTAACAGTGGAATTCCTACGTGGTGCAAGGTGTCAGTGATTACTAAGCTATCCCCACCTAGTAGAGACGACACAAAAATCCACGGATACACGACGATTACCACCACGAAAACCAAAGTACAAAGACCACCAGACATACACACAACACAGGCAACCAAAAAGGGAATAGTAACACAAATCTCTCAATCAAGTTCAATACACTCTCACTCTCCCTCTCTCTCTCTCGAATGTTCCATGAACACACACACACACACACACACACACACACACACACACACACACACACACACACACACATACAAAATCACTTTGTGTTTTGGCTCGGGGAGAATTAAACCCTTAGCATTTCCTGACTGGAAAGAGTGATTCTGGATGTTGTCTCTCCTGACCAGACTGGATTTATTCAAGGCCGACATTCCTATTCAAATTTCCTATTCAACTATTTAATGTTATCCACTTAGTTCGGCCAAGATCTCCAGAAGTGGTAATCTCTCTCGATGCTGAAAAAGCTTTTGATCGAGTGGAGTGGAAATATCTATTTTTTACTCTGCAAAAATGTGGCTTTATTGAAGAATTTATAACCTGGATTAAACTGCTTTACTCCTCCCCTCTTGCTGCTGTTAGTTCTAGTAACACTCAGTCTGCCTATTTTTCTCTTGGCAGAGGATCGAGACAGGGCTGTCCTCTCTCCCAGGTTTTGTTTGCATTAGCCATTGAACCTTTAGCAATAGCACTTAGACCTAGCAAAGACTTTAGGGGTATTCATGGGAATGGATTGGAATTTAAAGTTTCTCTTTATGCAGATGATCTTCTTTTGTATGTCTCTGACCTTGCAAAAAAGTGAATGTTTTCCTTTACATTCAGAGGCAGATGCACTTCCACTCAATTCTTTTCCCTTTAAGTGGGCCAGTGATGGCCTTAGATATCTGGGTCTTGAAGTCACACGCTCTCTCCAAACTACCTTTACAAAAAATTTCACAGTACTTCTGAACAAGTGTAAGCAGGATATGAGTAGGTGGGATAGACAACCATTAACATTAGCAGGACGTGTCATCTTAATTAAAATGATAGTGTTACCAAAGTTTCTATATCTCTTTCAGAATATCCCTACTGTTAATAAAAAATCTTTCTTTAAAACACTGGATAGCAATATTATCCCTTTTATGTGGGGGAACAGACCTAGTCGAATCAGCAAGACTTATCTCCAAAGACCGAAGCAGTCTGGAGGTTTGGCTTTGCCTAATTTTATTTTTTACTACTGGGCATGCAACGTCCAAAAACTTATACATTGGGTTGAAGATGTACCAATGGTGGAAAAGGCGGACTGGGTGCAATTGGAGTTCAAATCATGTAAATACAAATTGGGTTCGGTGGTGTGTGCGGCTCTACCACTTTTTAGCAACAATTTAACTCCAAATGGCAAGTACACCTCGCTGCAGTCTGCGGGATGGGACGGAGCGAGATGTCACGCCGTTCCATTTATGGGAAGATGACGTTGCTGGTTCCGCGGGATAGGGCGGAGTCGACTCTGCAGCCTCCGGGATGGGGCGGGGCGAGATGTGGGCGGAGCGAGATGTCAGGCACTTTCGATGATCTTATTATCGGCTTGGTTTTAGACGCAGGAATCAACAAATAATGTTTAAACTTTATTGTCACAGGAAAAGCCTCAGGTTTTTTCCCATTATTGATTGCAATATATATTTTGAGTGATTTGATTAAACTGACTTGTAATAGTTAATGGTGTGATCATTGACAATTAATTAGGATAAATGCCATATATAGTCATTTATCAATTAGTGTGCATATTTGAGGCTCACCACTGGATTTGTTTAACCGCCAATACAATTCGCACCTTTATATTATTTAGAAACATACGTTGTTTACAAACATACTTGCGTCATAATATTGCAATTCTCTTAGTGTACGATGAAATGAGCCTCCTGCCCTCAAAACGTTATCAAAATCTTTTGTCATCACTTTCCTGAAGCCATTTTCTTAACTGAACACCTTTTTGTACACGGTACTTGCTCCAGGGAAATGTGGCTCCCTGTAACTGGTCAGTGTAAATCGCTCTGGACAAGAGCCTCAGCTAAACGCTGTAAATGTACATGTACATAATCAATGAAACAAATTTGTTTCTTAACCTCTTCCCTAATTACTGAATATTTCACATTGTTTTGTAAACGTCTGATACAACAGCCCTTGAAATGCTATATAGAGGTGACCTCAAAATAACCTCAAAATGACTAAGATCAAGATGAAAACATTTACTCAGATAGTGTTTGATGGAAATAAGCCAAGTACCCAGCATCAGATCTCAGTGTTTAGATAAAGTCAGGAGCAGGATTTAAGTGCACTCTTTATAGACCAAATATTGTAAATTGACATTAATTTAGTAGCATAATATAGTTCATGTTGTTGTTTACTTTAAATGATTATATATTAGTTTTAGACCATCATTCTGAAAAAATCTTTAGCTTACAATTTTAATTTCACTTTACTTAGGCTTTATTTTACTATTTCACTACCACATCACATAACCAACCCACACACATGTGGAGAATAGAGTTTATTTATTGCATGGAACAGCAGTCTTTAAAAGGACATTTAAAAATTAGAACATTTTTACTTCTTGGTGAGCGATCTCCCACTGTAAACGTCAAAAAGCTCCCGTTCACTGGTAAGAGAGAATATAAGAAAATTAAAACAATTGAAAGACATCCAGACTTGGCAATTTTCCATTTTATCCAACATTCAGGATTATTATGGATCTTAAATCTTACCTCCAGTCATACTCTAGGCCTCGCAGATACATCTGCTTCGCTGCTTTCTCGGACAATGTGTGTACGCCTGCAAGACCACAGACTGTTGCCTGTAGAATGAAAAATGATTAGAACAAGCCAGTTATTAAATGAAATAACTGAAAACCAAAACACTGATGATACAAGACTACTGTAAGTGTTAGAATCAACAAGAAGAAACATGCATAAGTAATTAAGCAATGACTATTTACTTCTGGTAAAAGTACATCCAGGATGAAGGCGATTTCATCTGCAAGTTGCCTGGCTCGAAAACTTGTCTTTATGATGCCAGACAAAAACGAAAACACCTTATCCATCTGCTCATCGTCCTCAAATTGAATGGGCTTTGGGGCTTTTTCATTTTCCCATGAGGACATAAACTTGTCACATCAGTCTCTTAGAAAAGTCAACATAAGATTAATCAAAGTTTAAATGATGAATCAAAAACGAATTAATTAGGATACACTAACTTCAAGGTGTTGTCGTACTCTGTTGTTATTCATATATATATTCAATTACAACAGAGCAGTTTTGTTTGCGCTTCTGCAGCACATCATGGGCTCTTGCCTTGTGTAAAAGAAGCGATGAAAGTGTGCAGCAGAAAACAGGTGTTCCAATTACAATTATTTTATAATGCTTATAGCTACTGACCTCCAGCCTTTGAGCGTTCACACGAGTGCTTATACTGACGGCTGCCTCAGCAGCCTATGAAACAAATATGAAAGTAGTTACGGGATTAACAATTCACCTTCTTATCTTTCCTGTGGCTGTTTATTATGTAAGCATATGTTTGCACAAGCATAGTAGATTCATTTGTACCTCAAACTGTTGTTGATAGTACAGGTATGATGAAATACATATATACACACACATTTTATATATTTTATATATACACACACACACATATACATATATATATACACTGCTCACAAAAATTAAAGGAACACTTTAAAGAAACACATTAGATACATCAGATCTCAATATG
>JBBJLS010000039.1:15479500-15506541 GCA_037577275.1 Bryconaethiops microstoma
GTCTGTCTGTCTGTCTATCTATCTATCTATCTATCTATCTATCTATCTATCTATCTATCTATCTATCTATCTATCTAAACATTGGGAGAGATTATATGTACAGTATTAGAAGGGTGGTACCATTATGTAATAGCAGGGTTTTCACATGTCCTCGAAAAACTGAAATTAACCGCTAGGCATCTAATAGGACTATGTTATTTTCAGGATCAAATTAACATGAACTAATATGGTTGAGAATATTCCAAAAAGGCTGTCCTGTTATGTTGTGAGAGCACTGTGAACATACACCTAAGTCACATCATGCAGATTGGATGTCTTTATCATTTAAGTGTCTGAAACTCTGAATAATGTAAAGATACATCAGCTTTCAAATGTAAATATCAGTCACTGCTGGCTGTGGTAGCGTTCATTAGAGTTATAGTTTAATGTTGATTCAAAGCAACTTGTTTTAAATGATAAAATAATGTTTAACTTGTGATCAAGTTTGGTTGACTGCTTTAACTGCAAAGGTTTGTAATTCATCTCTCGCTCTGTTTCCAAATGTGTGTTGGGTGCTGCTGAGAGAGTTGAATGGGAAGTCAAAACAATGAATGAAAGCCCAACTGTATGTGACTCAAACCTCTAGTACATGCTGATAAGAGTCAGTATAACTCATAAGAAAACAGTGATTCAGGATATAAATTAATTATAATGATAATTATACATTTTATTTACAAAGCACTTGCCAAGAATACAGCATAAAGAGCTTTACAAAAAGAAATACAAATAAAAACCTGCCCGAATGCTTAAAAAAAAAAACAGTATGAATTAATAATAAAAATGAATTAATATTAATGTATAATAATATAACATATTGGTGGACTAGTATATGAGTATATATTTGTCTGTCATACCAGCTAGATCACCAGTAAACTTGTCCAAGAAAAACTCCTTGAAAATGATCTGTAGGAAAGAGGGGGAGGCCTGTGTAGAAACAGGTTATAATCATTAACTCTGAAAGGAGAACACTCACTGCTGCTGTGCTTGCTGAAGCAATGCTCTGTAATCATGTATAGCCTTTATCTTCCAAAAACTTTGACTAACTATGATTATGACAGTAACCTAGCTGCAACTGATATTGATTTTATGTTATTGTGTGCTGTTTTGTATCCACCAGTCATAAATGTGTACTTGTGCAGAGTAACATGTACACTGAGTAAAACAGTTAGTTTCTCTGCTGTCTTCTCTGAAACAATGATCGATTATGTTCTTCTGCATATGTGCATAAATTACTATCCTACAGTTGTCATTGGACTATAAAGAGTGCAAAATTGATTTTGCGGTCTCTAATATGGCACTTAATGCGACCACTCAGATTTCTCCAAACGTCATGAAGTCTCAAGTCCTGTCAAGTAACATATAACTTGTCTGGGACTATTTAAGGTTGCGGAAGCATCTGACAGTGATCAGCAGTTTATTCTTTTTCGTATAATGTGAAGTAAAGTGGCCCCTTACAGTCATGTGTGAACACACCACAACACGGCACACAGTGTGAAATTCTTCCTCTGTATGTAACCCATTTACCAAGTAAAGCAGCGCGATGACAATGACAAAGCGCCCAGGGAGCAGTGTGTCGGGACTGTACCTTGCTCAAGAGTGCCTCAGTGGTGCCCCTGGCAGGCCTGGGATTCAATGCCTTCTGATCGCAGGGGCAACTCTCAAACCACCAGACCACCAGCTGTCCCAAGGCCATAAAAATGTAATAATAATAATAAATAACAAAATGAGATTGGATGTCTGTCCACTAGAGGTTCCAAATATTGTTTTGGGGGCACACACTTCATCAAAACAACGTGTGAAAGTGAATCAATACTTTGAGAGTGTTAGAGAGTGCTGATTACCACAAGATGAATGCAAGAGTCATTATACATATCCTCAACATGTTAAGCACATTTTTTAAAAGAATGAAAGGGAAATGTTCTTTAACAGGGACTTTGTAGGTTACGGGTGGGGTTATTGCGATGGATTCCAGCTCGGTGGCGCCCCCTGTGGCTGGTGTATGCGTGTATGGGAGGTCTTGGTCGTCGACACAGATTGTAAATAAACTTTACCCTCCTTCTCCTTTGGCAGGGCAGTCTCAGCTTTTCCTCTCCAGCACGAAGACACTGCAGGTACAGTAGAACAAACAACTCTTCACAAATCTGCTTTAATGCTACAAACAGTTAGTGTCCTCTGTAAAAGCTTTACATTTTTAAAGAAAAACTGGAAGTTGGTTTAGAATGATAACCTGGATTTCCGGTGTTACAGTACAGAAGAGACAGAAATAACTTCGATTAGCGGCAGAAGTTAGAGATATATCCGTGACATTTAATTATATTTCGGTCAATTTCTGTGATTATATTAAGGGACACCAGCAAATGTAGAATCTATACAAGAGTCATTAAAGTCAGGTTGTACTGATTTACTTTCAAAATGTCCAAAACTACATATAATGCTATACTATACTATACTACCACACGTTATACGATACAATACTATTTTATATGTATTTAATTTTATATTCTATTCCTTTAAACCACATATACAGAATGACCTTTTGTGTATGATATTGTGATATATAAATAAACTTTAACTTGAACTATACTATACTAAGTTATACTATACTATACCACACATTATACTAATACTATACTGGACTGTACCCTACTATACTATAATAATGAATGCACTACTGTTTGTGTAGTATTCGGTATGGTAACAAAAATTAGACTTCTCCCCTAGATGAGGCACCAAGTATGAGAACTAAGAAAGTGTGACTGGATCAGATGCCATATGTGTGAAGAATCTGTCATGCGAGCTGTATCAACACTCGATTAGTACTAATTTTCTCTTATGATGATGGAAGCAGAAAACCAGCTTGCAGGTGACAGTAATGCTCATACAGTTGTCCATGTTTATGTGGTCTAAGAAAGCTTGGAATGACATGAAATAACCATGGAGAACTTCTAGATGAACTTTTACAACAAAGTGGATCTGCTTTGTAAAAAATAAATAGCTTTCCAGCTATGAGTACATCTGTAATTCACCTCGCAGTAGGTAGCCTCTTTCTTTAGTTTACAGACCCTTGATTACACAACACATGCAGTGCACTTTGTGTCCATTCCATCGTCCACCTGTAGTGCCTGGAGTGAGTTTACCGGAAGGAAACTTGAGTAGGAGAAAAAAAGTATTCTCAGTACCTCCTGAATTTTGGTAATATTCTTCTGTTTTTGAGACCTCATGTGAGAGAAGTGAGCCATAACAGAACAGTCCAGAAGTGAATGACATTAAATCCAATTGAGAAATTAGGGGCTAAACTTGGAGGAAGAAAATGAAACTGAGTTAAAAGTAGATTACTCATTAAAAAAAAAAAAGCTTGACACCATAATCAGAAACTCACAAGACGAAATAAAATGTTATGCAGGAAGATGGAAACAGAACTGGTTATTGCACTTTGGGCAGCTAATTGATCTTTTTGTTCCAACATGAAGCACATCCAGGCCTGCTCCTCTCAGTTCATTCAGTCGTTTACAATATTGATTTGACTATTTTACTATCAAGTTCAGTCACTGATTATTTGCCTTCAAAATCTCCTATCGGTCACTGAACAGAAGTGACCTCACACCCCAGTGGTTTGAGTGCATGTGCAAAAGTTAAACCTGCAAAAAAAAGGAGAGAATGTTTTGCTTCAGAATCCGTACGATTTAATTGAAAATACTTCAATAATTAATATTTGTATGTTTAGTGTCTAGTTTCTTTGAAAGGAGTCTAACTATTTATGTTTTCATTTTTATTATTTCAGCTTCCCTACTAAACTACTAATGAACCAATTCTAATTATGAATGATATTTTCACTATAAGCTGCAAGCCTTGTGGACACAAACATCTTTAATGGGTTTTGGACTAAGATAAGTATGAATTAAGTGCTCTCTTTTATGCAGCAACCATGTGGATGTTCATAGCGGCTGTGGTGGTCCTGTATTATGTGGTGCGCTGGTGCCGTGAGCTGAAGAGAGTTCCAGACAGAGGCAATAAATACGTATATGTCACTGGTTGCGACAGCGGCTTTGGAAACCTTCTAGCCCGTCATCTGGACAAGTGCGGCTTCTGTGTGGTGGCGGCGTGCTTCACAGAGAAGGGGGAGGAGGCGCTGAAAAAATCCTGCAGTAACAGAGTATCAACAGTCCATCTGGACGTCAGGAAATCAGAAAGCATTGACAAGGTTGCGGACTTCATCAAAAATCTGGTTGGGCAGAAAGGTGAGGAAATTACAACGCAAACATTGGAATTAACATTAGAATTGTTCCTTTCATGACCCTTGGACCTTTTCACCTTGGCCTTGCACCACTATCAGTGCACAGCAGAAAGAGCACATTCTGTTGACCATCTGATAAGAGCATTGTAAAGGTAGAGATAATAAAACAGCCCTTACTAGGCCCACTAAAAGTACGTGATTAATCCACAACTCAGTTATTCTCAGATCATATGTCAAGTCCTAGTGTGAGCATTCTGCTGTTCCTATAAGAAACCAGAAACTACTATAAGAAACTTACTGAAGGGATCTTTTTCTAACATGCTTACCTTCAACAGCTGTCAATGGGGATGATCTTAGTCTCCTTCAAGCTTTCATCAGCAACAATATCATTTGCCGAAAGAGGCATTTCACCATTTTTCACAATTAATGTACAATTTAAAGCATAATTAAATGTAAAGTCATTTAGTGTGGTCTAATTTAAAATGCTCCATTCAAGAGAAACTTGTCAAATTAGAATGGGCAAAACAGTGTCATGTCTCTAAAAGCTGCCCCACAGATGAAGCATTGTTTTACATTAGTTTTTAGATAGACTTGCACTTAATCAAAATTTTTAAATAGAGAAATAGTATCCAAGGAAAAAGTTTTTTTTGCATTGTAGACATTGTGACCTCTGGTATCTGTTGCTGCTGTTGTAAAGAAGTCTGAGCTGGTTTACATGTCAGCAATTTAACTATGTATGAAACTTTAAATAGTTGTGAGGGATTAAAATGTTAGCCAATATACTGGGTCCTGTAGTTTAAGGACTTAAAGCTCACTGTTACAGTGGGGCTTTTTCAAAGTGAGCTTTGCAGAGATATCAAATGAGGACAGTATCTATGATGATCCTTTTGAAGAATGTCTAACTGCCACAAATATAACCTACCCTCCCTTCTGTGACTGGCAGGTCTGTGGGCTGTGGTGAATAACGCAGGCGTGTCTGTGCCTTCGGGTCCCTGTGATTGGATGACCCTGGAGGACTACAAGGCCATGCTCGAGGTCAACCTGAATGGCGTCATTGGAGTGACCCTGAGCGTCCTCCCACTCATCAAAAAGGCCAGGGGTCGCGTGGTAAATATTGCCAGTGTGTTTGGAAGGATCAGTCCAGTTGGAGGACCATACTGTGTGTCCAAGTATGGTGTGGAAGCATTCAATGATAGCTTGAGGTACAGCGTGAACTTCCATTAGCACTTCAGCAGACACATTGCATCAGCTGAAAAACCACCACTTTTCTGAGAAAATAAACTTTCTTCTGTTTTAGGAGGTGCTTGCACCCATTCGGAGTGAAGGTCGTTTGTATTGAACCAGGATTCTTCAAGACCAACGTGACGGACTCGGACCTTATAATCCAAAGTATTAAAAGGCTTTGGGAGAAAATGCCACAAGAGACCAAGGAAGACTATGGGGCCGATTATATAAGCAAAGGTACATTTTTCACAGTTCTTCAGAAACCAGAATTGGTTTAGTCCCCATTAAAACAGTATTAATTTAAATACTTTGAGTATTATGTTCAGTTATTAAACAGATGTCTTGTTAATTTTACTTTACAGTGGAGAAGCTGATGGAAGAGAAGTTCTCCAAGATGTCAGACAGTGACTTGATGAAGGTTGTAGGCTGTATGGAACATGCAGCCTCAGCTGTGCACCCACGCACCCGTTACTCTCCTGGCTGGGATGCCAAATTGTTCTGGCTGCCCCTCTCCTATGCACCCACCCGTTTCTCTGACTACCTGCTGCTCAAAGACAGTGCCAAACCTGCCAAAAGCGTCATCTAGGTGCCACTCCGGCAGCTGAATTTGTTGAATTACGCTAGTAAAATCTCAAACTAGCCCCCTAAAATGGCCCACATTTTTGCTCTCCAGCCATTGCACCTCAGGTTGGAGCATAAATATGGATCATCAAGACTAAACAAGTGTCATTCATAAACACAGAATTGTTTGGCTGTGCATCACAAATTGCATCATTTCAAAGAACTGTAAGAAAAGGCAAATTGCTCCTAATAGACCAAAAATACTGTCCTACAGAGATAAAAAGCCCACTTCAGCTATTATTACAAAAGTGATATTTTAAATACAAAAAAAAATTTTTTTTAAAGTTAGTGCGAACTATAGACAGTAGGTTGTGCTATGGATACCTCTGATGTCTTCTATACTTTAAGGTTACTTAATGTTTTATGGATAGATTTCAATGACGAGTACAGTTGTAATACTGTTACAATGTCAGAATTAGATGCTCTGACCATCTTTGAAACAAAACAGTCCTACATGTCTACTTTTTCTACAAAATAGGTGTGTATTGTACTTTTTAAAAGGGCCAAGTTCACAGGGTTGGAAAGAACATTTCAACAAGGACTGGCCTTGACCTGGTGATATGAATACATAATAAAAAGCATTCCTGTTGCACAACTGACTAAACTTAACTTTAAATCTGTGTCCAGGAGACATGTGACTATTAGTGAAGTGACCATTAACCATTTATTCAATGACTTGACAAGAGACTGTACACTAAACCACCAAGCTTCTTTAGAAGATAGGATCAACTGTGCTTTGGACACTAAAAATTCTAATAACCAAATTCATCCAGTTCAAAACCACTTGCTCTATGTCCAAACTTGGGTCACAAAAGATCTTTGCCAGGTAAGCTCATTCTTAACATTTTATCAGGGAACCCTCACACCTGCCTGGCATGCAACATAAAACCACAATTTCTAGGATAGGTTAGCTACAGCTACATGGTACTTCTGCCTGTACCATGATGCTATGGCTGGAATATGGTCTAGTCATTAATACAGCTACACTGCTGGACTGCCCATCTTTATGCAAGGGCACCACTTGGTGGACAAAATGTAACATGGCAGAACATGTTTGCTACATGCTAAAAACCTAGAAAAGCTCATCTCAAATGCCACCATTTTCTGGACAGCTATCTAGGAGTTAACATGTGTCAACACTACACTCCAGCTAGTTTTACTGAAGGTCAATTTCTTGGTGAAAAATACTACAAGATAGTTCACAGTAAAGACAGATTTATTTCCATCTTACCAGGAAACATTAAATAGAACTTCAGGATGACTGACAATACAGGTACAATTGTTTCTGAATGACTTTACAAACCAAGTGCTCCTCCCATTCCATCTTTAGTTTTTCCAACCCTTCCCAGACATTTGTATGACAAATTTCTTATGAATGCTCCTCAGCCAGTTTCTCTGCCTTCTGGACGACCTCCTCGATGGGACCCACCATGTAGAAAGCCTGCTCAGGCAATGGGTCATATTCACCTGTTCAATGAAGACACACTTCAGTAATGCTTATCGACAGGAGGCCAAATTAGTCCTTCATCCTCAATCTGAACATTAACTACACACTCAAATCCATAAATTGCAGACAAGCACAATTTTAGAAAGATCATGTCAAACCTTGTAGAATGCTCTTGAAGCCTTTGATGGTGTCCTTAAGGGGCACTAGCTTGCCCAAGTGACCAGTGAAGACTTCAGCCACCTGGAAGGGCTGAGACAGGAATCTCTGGATCTTACGGGCACGGGCTACAGTCAGCTTATCCTCCTCAGACAATTCATCCATACCCAGGATGGCAATGATATCCTGCAAAGACTTGTAGTCCTGTGAGGATAAGCAAGTAATATCATAAACTTAAGGAAGGTGATCAAACATCAAAGCCGTATTACCAGGGCCAATGGCCTTAAGAACTTATTGGGAGCTGCAATCATTGTCTCCAAGCAATGTCTCCATTTTAAACCAAGAGAACTCTTATAAAGTTTAAAATTACTAAAGTGTCCAAATGGCATTTGGATTCTGAATATGACAAAGTATTCACATACCTGAAGGATCTTCTGGACACCACGGGCCACGTCATAGTGCTCAGCTCCCACAATATTGGGGTCCATGATACGAGAGGTGGAGTCCAGGGGATCCACAGCAGGATAGATACCCAGCTCAGCAATGGCACGGGACAACACAGTGGTGGCATCCAAGTGGGCAAAGGTGGTGGCAGGGGCAGGGTCAGTCAAGTCATCAGCTGGCACATAGATGGCCTAAATGGCAGGACAACCAGTCAAATGACTCTAGAAGAACTACTAATTAAGAAATATTTTCTACACAAAAAGGTACAAACCTGTACAGATGTAATGGAGCCTTTCTTGGTGGTGGTGATTCTCTCCTGCATGGTACCCATGTCAGTGGCCAGAGTTGGCTGATAACCCACAGCAGAGGGGATACGACCCAAGAGGGCAGACACCTGAAGGAGAACCAAAACAATGCAAGCTTAGTTATGGAAAGCGGATCACTAAAGACCCACATGCCAACTTATAGTAAGTGATTACCTCTGATCCAGCCTGGGTGAAGCGGAAGATGTTGTCAATGAAGAGCAGCACATCCTGCCCCTCCTGATCACGGAAATATTCGGCAACAGTGAGTCCAGTCAGTGCCACACGAGCACGAGCGCCTGGGGGCTCATTCATCTGTCCGTACACCAGGGCGACCTTGGGAGTAGAAAATGCCACAACAAATTTAGCTGTGGTTTCTTGGTCTTCCCATTTTTAACTTCAATCAGGAAGGCAGCTGCAATTCCCACATAAAGCAAAACCAACCACTCCAGAAAGACAATCCTAATTTACCTTGGATGTGGTGTCTTTCAGGTTGATGACACCAGACTCAATCATCTCATGGTACAGATCATTCCCTTCACGGGTCCTCTCCCCAACCCCAGCAAACACTGAATAACCACCATGGGCTTTAGCCACATTGTTGATCAGCTCCATAATCAACACTGTCTTTCCTACACCAGCACCACCAAACAGACCTACACAAATGTTGGAAAGAAAGGCAAAACATTGATTCAAATAATATAAATATGTTAAACTCATTTGCTTCTGTGTGTTTATGGTTAGTGATTCATACCAATTTTTCCACCCTTGGCATAGGGGGCCAGGAGGTCAACCACCTTGATTCCCGTGACCAGAATCTCCTGTTCCACACTCATGTCTGTGAACTCAGGGGCCTCAGCATGGATGGGAGCAGTCCTGAAAACAACCAGCAGAAATAAGCATGCAGCAAAAGCAATGTGGCACAAATTTAAATATGGCTAGTTTAAAAAGCCACTCAAATTAACCAAAACAGGCCACAGACTTACGTTTTTGTTGTAATTGGTCCTCGCTCATCAATGGGCTCACCAATGACATTCATGATTCTGCCCAGCGTCTCAGGGCCCACAGGGATCCTGATAGGGGCGCCAGTGTCCAAGACTTTCTGGCCCCGCACCAGACCCTCAGTACCATCCATAGCAATGGTACGAACAGTGTTCTCCCCTGGGGGACAACACATTTGTCATGCCTAGACTCACAAGAGGAAACTACATGCATTCAGAGAATCTGACAGCAAGCATGTCACTGTCCTGAAACGGTCCTGTCACTTTGGACAAAAGCATTTCCCAATTAAAGCAATGTTAAAGCATGTACTTACCAAGGTGCTGAGCCACCTCCAGGACTAGCCTGGTGTCACGATCGGCCACCTCCAGGGCATTCAGGATTGGGGGCAGACCCTCGTCGAACTGGACGTCCACCACGGCCCCGATGACAGCCACGATCTTGCCGGTCGCGACGGCAGCAGCTGCGGCTGGAGCACCATGCACACCTCCTGCAACATGGAGGAAACGAGGTCTGTCAATAAACTACAATACCGCCCACCTTGACCCCGTTCCTTGCAAGATCAGTGACCAGCTAATAAAAACAGTTTGATTATTATTATACTGAACAAACTCTTCAACTATTTAAAAAGTTTGCGAACAGTCACACGTCTGATCTGTGACCTCGAGTCAAAACATTAGCCATCCCAACTAGCCTTCTAATACATAGCAAAAATGTCTTGTTCCTGTTAGCCTAGCAGCCATCTGGCTATAATTACATAGTCTCACACTACTTTAAATATGACATTAATTCAAGATCACATCTACACTGAGAAGAAAACCTGTTTTTACGCCTTGTTTAGTTACTGCCAGGTTCAAGAACACGCAATGGCTCTCCAGTTAGCTTTGCTAACCTGCTAGCATCCAAGCAGCCTCCCCATGACACATAAAGGTCATTCCGGTTTTACGGACAACCACAACGTACTGCTACAAGTATGTCAAGTTTGCTTTGAATGCAAATACATTTTTACCAAGCTGACATGCATGTCCTGGTGAAATAAAAGCGTATTAATGAAATATTGTTTTTTAAATGCATGAGGCCTGCATTAGCAGTAAACGTAGCACGGCCCGCATGCTGCCATTTGGCCGGCCTCGCCACTGACTTCCCCAAAACTGCATAAAAACTCAGGCTTTCGGAGGAAAGCGTCAATATGAGTATATCTTACGAGAAAAGAGGGCTGCTGGAGCTCCTGTGAAAGCCCTCACGGGGGTAACCCCGTGCTTCAGAGCGTGCAGAGCCCCGGTGCAGCAGCGTCCCACAGCTCCCAACATGGTTAAAATGGCTGAAGGTGGATCGGGACAGTGGAGCCCCCGGTCTTTATATATAGACCGGCCTGGAACCCTACTGCGCATGCGCACAAGAAGAGCAGCGGCTCTAACACGCATGCGCCTTCCACCGAAGCAGCGGAATGAAGTTCCGTTCAGTCGAATCGACTCTTTAGAATTGTTCATTTAATTGAATCGAACGTTCGATACAGCAACTAATTTTAATGTTAGGTACCCAATATGGACAAAAGTATTGGGACACACGTTTTTCAGGGTTTACTTCCAGTGTATGGTTTAATCTTAATGCTTCATCGTACCAAGACATTTTAAACAACGCCATGCTTCCAACTTTGTGGACACAGTTTGGGAGAGAACCTTTTCTATTCCAGCATGACTGTGTCCCAGTACACAAAGCAAGGTCCATGAATACATGGTTGGAAGAATTCAGCGTAAAAGAACTTGACTGGCCTGTACAGGACCCTGACGCCAACCTCATCAAAAACCTTTGGGATTAACTGGAAAGGAGATTGCAACGAGACGTCCAACGTCAGAGCCTGACCTCACACATGCTCTAGAGAATGCATGGGCACATATATTCCAACATATATTATAATTAGATTATATACATTAGATTATTACAATACAAGCAAATTCAAAGAGGATATGCACTTTGGGGTGTATGTAATAATTTTTAAAGCTGTCAAGTATATTCTTTTATTAGAAATTAGCAGACATATTTTTAAAAAAATGTTTAAAAAAACTTTATCTTAGAGTTGTGAATCGGTCAGGCATTGAAAAGAGTCGATTCATAAGAATGAGTCATTTGGGAGTCGGACATGGCCATTCATAAGGGTGTCTCTCTTTTAGAGGGCAGTCAGTAGACTGCGTGAAGTATCTTGGTTTCTGTTTTAATCTCGACACTTTTGCATTAAAATGGTTAGAATCCTGTGACAGGTTCAGGGCTGCATGCACTCTCAGCTCTGTTCAGAGCTATCCACATGGAATCAATGAAATAAAACATCTATTGCTGAGGAGAGATAATATTAATCAACAAATAAAAGACGTTTGATATGACTGAACATAATAAAATGCAAAGTCCCGTGTCTTTATAATGCTATAATCCTCTCAAATCCAAACCACATTTAACTTGCAGCATGTTGATCCCTAGATGGCGCTGTTTTCCCTCTAGACAGAGCCAGTTAACACTCATTCTTTCTAAAAAAAAAAATAAAAAAAAATCCAAGGCACATATCTACTGACTACTGTAATGAAACTGAAATAAGACTGAGACCAGAGACCCCCAGGCCTCCTATTTTTCTCCCTTTATACAAAATTAGGCAACGATCTGACTTGCTGGTAAGTGAGGAGACAGGCAGGCTCAGTATTTTCACAGCTGTAGGGCCTACAGTGACTTGGGGTCAAAAAGGACATACACACACGTCTGACTTTAATGAGCAGAAGTTTATTATTGTATTATTCAGAAAATTGATAAAACTTTCACTAATTATCTTTTAATATTAATCCAACAATATAACAACAACAATAACAATAACAACAATAACGATACTACTACTACTACTACTTTTACTGCTACTACTACTTTTAATAATAATAATAATAATAATAATAATAATAATAATAATAATAATGTGTTTGTGTGCCTGCCCTGTGATGGACTGGTGACCTGTTCAGGGTGTTTTTCTGTCTTTTGCCCTCTGACTCGGCACCCCCAGCGACTCTGGTTAAGCATAAACAGTTCAGATAATGAATGGATGAATGGATGAGTGGATGAGTGGTGTTTGTTTATAGTAATGCTTTAAATATTCCATATTGTCTGCACCATGTCTGCTTTTTTCTCCCCTCACTACAGGACACCGTCCACAAGAAATGCATCAGAAAAGCCTCTTCCATTGTCAACCCCTCACATGGACTTTTCACACTGCTCTCATCTGCCAAACAGTATCGCAGCATCAAAGCCCAACCAGTCAGACTGTGTGAGAGCTTTTTCCCGCAAGATTTCAGGCTCTTCAACACACTAGCTGCCCTCACCAACCAACCAGATCTGTAAACTGACTCAACTTTCCACCTTGAACTTTACAGATCACTTCTTTTACAATGTACATGCACCTACATGCAAAAACACACCCATGTTATACTTGTTTTTGGACACTGTCTTGGACTTTCTGTATTTTTCATAAATTAACAATATATTTTTTCATTTTTACCGCTGCTGACCTTTTGCACATACAGAGCACACAATTACATTCCGGTATTGTTGCTTTCCACCTGACTGTTAATGCAACATTTGCACAACTTTTTTGAATGTTAAAAATGACCTTGTAACCTATTGCACATTTTAACTTGTAGTTAAGAGTTTGTATTTACAGTTTATTTATATATGTTTACTTTGTACCCTGTAAAATCTGAAGCCACACCAACTCATCTCGTCTTACTGCATATGTGTGTATAGCTGAGATGACAAAAACGTTCACTTTGACTTTGAATAAATCTTTTGTATAATGTACTGAATGTGCTTCTTTACATAATTCTGTGTACATCAAAATGTCTAACCACTGAACATACAGGCAAAAGCGTTCTGGAAAACTTTCTTGTATCAGTAAACAGTTATGATTGTTCAGCAGCATCAGATACGCATTAGCCATTGTGTGTCAGGTCTTTTGTTTTACACTCCCAATTTAAACTGAAAACTTGTGCCTTAGTCACAAAGACACTGTGCTAACAGCGCAGGGAATATTTAACCTGCAATTTGTGACCTGGTAAGCTGGTGTTTGGGATCATTGTTTTCAGCTGACTTTCAGATCCCAGAATGCTCTGGCACTCGCCTGTAGAATCTGTTGATGCAATACAGTATAACGACAAGCTGATCTGGTCCAATGGTGGCCAAACAGCTCCAACTCGTGATACCGCCACCACCATATTTCACAGTTGGATGAGAATCATATGTTGGAATGCAGTCTTTGTTTTTTGCCAAATATAATATCTATCATTCAAGCCCTAAAGTTATATTTGTGACTTATCAGTCCACATCATTTCTCAGTGGCCTTCTGCTCGTTCGAGTGGTCTTTAGGAAATTTTAAACATGCAGCAGTATTCTTCCTGCAGTATTATGGCTTCCCTCCTGCTACCATTCCATACACAATACTTGTTCAATGTTTGCCTGATGGTGAAGTCCACAGAGGGGTTAGAGTGGCACAGCACATCACCAGGACTAAACTGCTAGCCATCCAAGACATCCTTAAGGGAATATTTAACCTGCAACTTGTGACCTTATTTTTAAAAACACTTTTTTAGTAGTTTCAGTAAAAAAAGAGCTCAATTTCTCTGTTGCATGGGTTATTTATTTATTTTATATACACTTTCTTACAATAAAAAAATAATTATGAACAAGCAAACAAATTAATCTGATGTAACAAACAGGAAAAAGCAAAATGGTATTTGGCACAAAAAAACCCAAATGTGTAAGAATATCTAGAACTGTTAGATACACTTCTTGCTCATCAGTGTGCTCACTTCTTGCACTTTTATGACCCTGTAAATGAATGTTTTGCGGTACTGGGCCCTAATTATGGTTTAATGGGCCGGAATGGCTACCTGGGCCTGTATAATAAAATCCAACCTCTCTGCCATTTGTATAACACTGTAGCATAAACACACTTATAAGAGTTCAAAAACAGTTGAAAATCAGCAATGGCATTCTCTCATTGTAGAAACCTTTCTTTGCGCCATATTTTTACATTACAAAATGTTATTTGCTTTAATGGAAGCAAAAGCTCAAAATCTACTTGTCATTCCTGGTTTTGTTTTACCTCCCTAACCAGCCTTGTGTGATTTACAGCCGGTTCCTAGACATTTACAGTCCTCTTGTACAGCTGAGTTGTGGGTGCAGTGATGGAGCAGCGTGCACAGGTGGTGCAGCTGCTGCCCTCCTGTGCAAATACGATGACAGAATTAACAGCGTTTGCCGCCACATTAGAATGTTTGTCCTGGATGCACAGGCACCTGCACGATAAGATAAGATTATGGCATTTTTATTAACAGGGGTGGCAAATCAGTAAATCATGTATTTTACCACACAGCATGCTCAGTGGTCTTACATTACAAGCTACAGTTTATGTAATATTGTGAGGAGACAACCTCCCCCACCCCCCGACTAATGATTTTTTCTCTAATTGACTTATAATCGTCACCAACATTAGTTTCACATATGAAAGCAAATTTGCAGACAGGCCTCATTTTTCATGAAGAGAAAAACAGACGAACCAAGGACTGTCCAACATGAAGAAAACACGACCATCATCAACAAGAAAGAACAGTTCCCAACAAAACATCGCAACAAAAAAAAACACGAGCCACTTCTTTTCTGCTTTCTGATAGTTAGGCACAAATTACACCATTTTGTTGTTTTGATGTGGAGTTAAACACTGGTAAATAAATCCAATCTGACAACGTCTACAGCAGTCAAAATTCAAGTCCTCAAAATTAAACCCAAAACATCAATTCCATACTTTGTATACTCATGTTACCTAATGTATATAATGTAATTACAATTTATATCATAAAAGCATATTCGTCTTAATAACTAAAGACAACTTTACATTCCCAATAGCTGTTTAAATGCATAGAGAATAACGATGCCATACCCATAAAAATCACAGATCCTCATTTATTAAAAGAAATGTGCTGACATAATAATGAACAAACACAGCTTACATGTAACACAAGCGATTAAAACCAAGTATTATTGTAGGAGTAGCTCTCTAAAGCCTTTTACACCTCTTTCTGTTCAACGTGTATTATTCATTTTTAACAGATAACATAACTACTAAGCTGTTGCAATCCAAAATCAAGCGCACGTCACTGAAAAAGCGATTAGTAAAAGCAGTAAAAATGACTAGTGAGAGTGAATGATATGAAAGATATCCCCAAACGTACATAGTATTTTTTGATTGAAAACCTCAGGTCACAATATCTGTCACAGTGAGTCAGCAGGATGAGGTAGAAGTCTTTTCTTCTGTCCTACAGTCTCATCGGTGTGAGACGAAGGCATCATGATGAGCTTTTCTCACTCCAGCAGTCAGTCTGACTGAGCCTAATGGAACTACGTAAAAGAAAGCGGGATACTTTCAGGACAGGCGCCTTTGTACATGGCACTTCTTAAACACTTATGGCTCTCTTGAGTCATTCTAGAGATTCTGCAGTAAAAGTGAGGCGGGCTACAGGTCTGAAAACCGCAGCGTCAGTCACTTTAATACTGTGCAAAGAGTCGTTCGTTTATTAGGTCCACACTAGCCATTTTATTTGATACACCTACAATTTATAAAGAACCCAAAAAATGAATAATACAAACAAGTACGTAGTCATTCATACATTTATTGGGAAACGTGGTCTGATATTAAATGTCTTTGTAGGCAAAAGCATTTTTCAGTTGATCAGCAGTGACTTCAAGTTTCCTGTAACCGTTGATCAGCCCTGACTTAAACACCTTGTGGCCCATTCCACTTTCAGCTCATCCAACTAAGTGACATTCAAGGGCTTTCTTGAGGAACTCCTTCAGGTCTGCCACAACGTTTATTTTGGATTAAGGTCTGGACTTTTGTGCAAAATTCCTTCAACCATTTTTTGTTAGATTTACTGGTGTATTTAGGGTCATTATTTTCAGATCCCAGAATGCTCTGGCATTCTCTTGTAGGATCTGTTGATGCAATCCAGTATTCATATCTCCTATAATAATGACAAGCTGATCTGGTCCAATGGTGGCCAAACAGCTCCAACTCGTGATACCGCCACCACCATATTTCACAGTTGGATGAGAATCATATGTTGGAATGCAGTCTTTGTTTTTTGCCAAATATAATATCTATCATTCAAGCCCTAAAGTTATATTTGTGACTTATCAGTCCACATCATTTCTCAGTGGCCTTCTGCTCGTTCGAGTGGTCTTTAGGAAATTTTAAACATGCAGCAGTATTCTTCCTGCAGTATTATGGCTTCCCTCCTGCTACCATTCCATACACAATACTTGTTCAATGTTTGCCTGATGGTGAAGTCCACAGAGGGGTTAGAGTGGCACAGCACATCACCAGGACTAAACTGCTAGCCATCCAAGACACAGAGGATCCTCCCTGAGCCCAGTCACCCCAGCCACAGATTCTTTATGCTCCTACTGTTGGACAGGAGCACCCAGACCCACACCAACAGGTTTAATGACCCACAAACCATTAGGCTACTAAACCACTGAGTATTGAATACTGAACACTTTGCACATCCTTCCTTGAACTCTGTTCCTTCTACCCTCACTTTAAAACTACAGTCACTTTGAACTTATCTTCTGTACATATGCAGGCATATATATGTACATGCACACACTACACACTCTTGCAATACAAACATTTTATAAGCACTTGCAAATGCTGAATGCTGCATCTTATTATTTTACTACTTACTACTTTTACAATTTTACTACTTTTATTTTATTCGACTTAAGTATTAAGTGTTATTTCACTGTCGAAACTTTGAGGGTGCACAAAGTCCAAGAATCCTAATACTGGTAATGATTGTGATCTGTATATGACAATAAACTTAAAACTTGTACACTGACATTAACCAGCACAGTGATTTGAGTGATTTGTGCGAGGCTAGTGCTCTTACAGTTGGTTTAACCTCTTGATCCCAATTATACGAACTTGATCATTCTAGATGTTCACCTACTTTTGCCCAGAAGGACATTCAATGCGGGAACATTTTGTTCATCCCATCTATTTATATGACAGTCTGCTGACATTCCAGGTCAGTTTTTTGAAGAAATTCTGATTCTAAAATGTTCGCAAACCTTTTTAGCATGACTCAGAATGGCAACATGATTTTGTGGGTTTACAGTTCCTGACTGCGGCCCATCGGTTACTGCACAGCAATTTATCAGTCCCCACACCCTACACATCTGTCCAAAAAGGAACACAATAGAGCAGATGTTATTTGGATTCTAATTCTAAGCTCAGTGACACCGTTAGTGTGTGTGACACTGGTATATGAGCATTACACACAGTAGTGTTTTTTTGTTTTTTTTTAAATATCTCACTGTCATTTGGTTGAGAGTGGGGCACAATCAAAAAATATCCAACAAACAGTGGTCCTGTGGCCATAAATGGGCCACTGATGAAAGGCTAGAGGATGAGTAACACAAATTACTGTGTACTGTGTAAAAGAAAAGTTTAGGTACGAGATAGGTGTACATGGCACTTCAGTCCTAATTATGGAGCTGTCTCATCATGTGAGGGGCTCAGTGGACTAGTATCATCTCCTATTGAAGATAACTGACAGGACAAACTATCGTGATGACTATCATTTGATAAATTGGTGGTCTCTGATGGGTGGAGCATAACTGCAGGTGAGTGGGTGGGGCTGGAGTGGCGAGAGGAGCATGGGGAATTGGTTGGGCTGAGCTGAATGGCGGTGGTGTCCTGCAGTGTGTGTTCACTGGCCTCCATCTCAAATGCGGTCCCTCCCACTCTCATTAGCCCCCAGTGGTTCTGTCCAGCGGCCTTGTGGGACGGGTGGGCTGTGGGCTGGCGACTGCAAACACAACATGCCCCGAAAAACGACAGCGCCACCAGTAGGAGGAGAGGCCCGATGATGATGGGCGGGTTGCTCAAGGGCAGCATCTTGCCAAAGCCGAAAGCCCCCACAAGAGTGATGTTGATGCCAGCTAGCATTATGCAAAGTCCACAAGCGCAGCACAGGGCTGGGGATGGGTGGCCCTGCACCCGCAGGAATTTCCTCTGTCCAGGTTTCTTTCCTGGCACCTCATGTGTGTCTTTATCAGAGCAGATCATCATCTCAGTTGGGACTTCTTTATCTTCTAAGTGAACACTTTACAGCTAGGCAAAGAGAGAGGCAGAGAGATAAAGAGACAGCAAGGAGGACTACGAAATAGATCATTACTCGTTTGTGATAAACTCCAAAAGAAACCATTTCAGACCTGAAGCTGCAACTGCACTGCTGAGAGCCACCTGCAGTATGTACATATTTCTCTCCAGTTTCGTCATTGCCAGTTCCCACCCACTAGCTAGGCCTCTTGATTACATGATGCTACAAACCCTGGGAGTGTGAAGGCTAGCATGTGGTCCTCTGAATCACATGAAGTCAAGCACCATAGTTAATGTAACGTCACTGGCCTGTTCCAATGGATGGCTGTGGCATCACCAATTATTATTATTATTGTTATTGTTGTTGTTGTTGTATATTTTAGCTCATAACACCTACTTCTAATTTTTTGGTGCAGTCCAGTGTATACAAACTGTGTCAGGGTTTTATCGATACTGGCTTAAATTTGGAAAATATTGGAAAATATTGTGATATTGATTTTCATCATTACTGTCTTGCACTAGCAGTAAATGAAAAGAAGGAAAATCAGAGAGCAGAATTAGTGACTGGAGCAGAGCAGTGGAACAACATTTGCTGCTGTTCTAATATCCGTCCGGTTGTTTGTCATTTTAGCAGTAGTTCATGGGAGGGGTAATTAAATTAGGGCAGCCAGGTCTAGATTACCACAATGATGAGAAGCACTGGAAGAGGACAAATTTACCGTGCCATATAACGTTATTACTTGCTATGACTGTGGACAGATCCTCTGGATGTTTTTTTGCCATTTCGACACCTTGCTAAAATAATCGTCTAACTCATTTTTTCAAGTTTTTCAGGAAACACAAAAAACTTAACCAAAAATTGGACATATGACTTTTATTGATAATTTCACTCAAAAAGGCTGTAACAAATAAATTTTTGTAACATGACTTAAGCGTATGGTAACACTTTATTTGAAGGTGTCTACATAAAAGTCATATGAGACTGTCATAAACATGACATGACGTGTTATGAACATTAATGTCACTTCACTGATGATTATGACTGTTGTCACTTAGTGTCTTTCGGTTTTTATGTCTACATCCCAAAGAGCATCGACTTTACATTACAAAAGCCGGATGGCACTTAATGACAACAGTCATGAACATTAAAAAAGTTTCATTATGACATGTCATGTAAGGTTTATGACAGGCTCATGTCACTCTTATGTAAACACCTTAAAGTAATGTGTTTCCAGTAATGTTTGTGTTAACAATAAAACACTGACAAACTAATTAAACATCAGCTCCCTCCAGCTCTTCTTTGCTGGGTTCTTATCTGATGCCTATGAATGTGGCAAATTGTCAAAGAAGTGATCATGAAAAGCTATTAAAATTGCCTAAGTCACATTTTATTTTGACTTAGGCATAATAAATCAGCTTAAGTCACACAACTTGACATAGGCCATTGTCCTAAAGTGGTAGAATCATATTACCTGATCGACTGACAGTGTAGGCAATTTTACCATGGGTGGGCAGCATCATGATGAGATGATTTAGGCAAAAAAGTCATTTTTGCCAAAAAATGACGTAGGCGATTATTTTAGCAAGGTGACGATTTGCTGCTCCAATAAGGAATTCAACAGGGAAAAAACAGCAATTCCACTGTTACTGCGCAAAGATATTTCACTGAGTACACATCGATAAACACGTACTGCTCTACTGAATCAGTAAAAAATTAAAATAAAAATCAGGACTGTGGAAAATAGGGTTAGCTATTAAAAACGCAGGAGCAAACGGAACATTCAAGCTTAGAACATCTGTTCTTGGGTAATAAAAATGACCTACACAAAGGAAAAATCAAGACAGCTAGATGACAGCTAGAATTACATTCTATTACATTTTTTAACAGTGAAAATAAAAAATGTAACGAGGATAACAAACAATATTATCATCACTGCCTCTTCTAATCTTCTCTCATTATTATTAGGCTGATCTTCATAAACAGAAAAGTGAAACACATTTACACTTTTGATGATGTGACAACACATTATAATTCAGCTCCTTATCAATTATAAAGTTAGAACATCTTCTAAAGGTTTCCTAACAATAAAGACTACAGTTCAAATCTAGAATGAATATTCATCTTTCACTATACAAAACAATTCATTCACTGTCCATTAAAAAGAAGACTGCAAAGAGAACAGATTTCCACTCACCAAACTACTGGACTCAGATGGTGGTTCTTCCAGCTGTGTAAGGTCGCAGAAGAAACGAAATCTGCCAAATGTGGTGGTGTAAGTAAATAACGCATCCCAGTGAGTTTACACCATGATGCAGCTTCATTCAATATAATAGTTTTTTCCACCCGTTTTCTGACAGAGCTCGTCCTCCTCGTTCAAGATTGGCTGCTCGTGTCCCTGTATTGATGCTCTGATTGGCTGGTGCTTAGTTACACAGCACAGGAGGCAGGGCCTGTTCTAATACAGGTGAAGGGAAAAAAGCATCGAAAGTTCAATAAAGAGAGCATGATCCCTAAATACTGAGTTCATAATGACAGAACGGGGGCTGCAATCTCAGTCACAGAGTCTGTGCGTCAGTTTATTTTAACGTAAACTTACTGATAGGGGGATGATGGTAGGGAGTAATGGTTTTGTGTTGGAGAGGGTGGGGGTGCGTTTGACAGAGGCTGTTATGTTATGATATGATCAGAAAAACACAGTGTGTATTATGATGAAAAATTATTATAATAACGCTAAAATGTCATATAATGCCTAGCTCTACCCACAACATTAAAAAAGAAACACTTTAAAAGAAACATCACTGACTGCTTATTACCGATTTTAAAATCGGCACCATACGTGGTACAAGCATACTCACTACATGGACTCTGAAGAGGAACTCAACAAAGCCTCACACCCAGTCATTTCACATAACTAGAATCTGTATTGTTACCTGATAATAAACACATTACCGTAAAAAACACATTTCTATTATTTTGCAAAATGCAAAGATCAATGTGAGGTGAAATGTTCAAAATAATAGCATATATATATATATATATATATATATGTATGTATGTATGTTAAATATATGTCTAAAAATTAATTATAGTCAGGAGTAAAACACCATTAGGCTACACGTTTTAATGCTAATGTCCTCATGACAGAAACCCACCCAGACATGTGGAGAAACTACGATCTCCACACAGAAAGAGACCCTGTCCATCCCAACCAGGAATCAAGCCCACCTTCTTTCTGTCAATACAAATATTTAGAGACTGTTGAATGGCCACAGATTTGACCTTCTGATATGGCCATCCCAGTCCCTACTGAAAACCTGCTGAGTGAGCTGAAGAAGAGCGTCCAAAAGAGAGGACCCTGGAGATCTGGAGAGGTTCTGTTTTGGGGAGTGTTCTCAGACTGCTTGTTCTGTATTCTTTAATTTCATAAGGCAGTTAAGTAGAATTATTATGGGAGGTTTCACAAAGTAGTAAGATCTGCGATATTTTCAGTGAGACACTGAGATAACAAACCACAGACCTTTTCATAACCTTCTTACCCATCTTTACCAAAGGTGCCAATAGTTTGGGGCTGACAGTAGCAAGGGGCTATCAAGGAAGCCTGCTTAGTTGCTATGGGGATCATGTATCTATGGCAACTAAGAAAGCATTACCCATTAGTGAATAATGTGTGGATATAATGGGGCTAGGAAATAGGCTGAATGAACTGTCAGTGTCCAAATGAGTGCCAAGACACAAAATGGTGACCTTAAGTAAGCATTAAATACACTACCATTAAAGCCAGTACAGGATAGAGTAAAAAGATCAAGTAAGTAGCTTACTTTTTTTTATCCAACACAAAAGTGATGCAGATACTGAGCTGCTTCAATAGAAGCTCCGTGAAAGAAAGATTAAAGAAATAGACTACCATTTTAGAGCAAAAATCTGGTTTATTTATTGTGATGGTGATTTTACCAATCCTTTTATATCAATTATAAATTTGAAACACTCATCTTCTACATTTAAAACAAAATTTAAACATATAAACCCCTCCATTCAGTTTGTGGCACATCAACTGTGAACACAAGGGAATCAACTATAAGACATAACAGTGGCCTCTAGTGACAAATCTGGAAAAAGGCAGGACCATTTGCCACTTCGTGCTTTCAGTTCACCTATAGTTCACTGCACATACCAGAAAACGGCAAAAACCACAAATTGGTATCATTAAATCATTGTAAACTAAATACTGCTTACGTCTGAGTGATATTTTAACTAATGATGCACAGGTGTTAGGCATACAATGTGCATTTATATGAATGGAACATTGATTCTATTACTTTTGACGGCTAAAGAGTATGTTACAGTGCTGCCACAGTAAAGCCACTTTTGGCAGTTGTAGAGAAAAATCTGAATAATTTAACTCCCCTACTTCCTTAAGAGCCACTGACACTTTTTTAAAATAAATTCTCTATTGAAGAACATTAAAAAAAATAGAAATAAAAACAAATACTCTGAACAGTGAAAAAATAGATATGTAGAATACAATACATAGAAGACAAAAAAGTTGGACAACACAGCTGTTCATCACATACTGACCTTTAAAAGGGCAAAATTAACCTTTTGTTTGTCGACAAGTCCAGCAGCATTGTATAAAAATCATGCTACTTGCCGGCAAAGTACGGAACAGAGAGCACCGCATGTAGTACAAATGTGCAAATATAATGTGCAAAGTGATTTCGAGGTAAACAAAAAAGATGGCACTCTTACCATTTTTTCTTTTCTGATGGTAATACTGATACCTTATGCAATTTTTTTGTCTTCAAAAACTACTACACTTTAAAATGAGCTATTTTTAATTGAAGCACTTTACTAAAAAATTAGCTTTTAAAGGTAGGCTGTCGTGCACTACATAAACACAACCAAAAACATAAAATCACATAATGCGAGTGTGTGTTATTTCAGGTTAGATTGATTAGACGTTTGCGCCCAATGTTCTTGTCTCCAATATCTGATAAAGCATTTTCTGCTCATGCTTGTTACTGATATCCATCAATATGGAAATGATATCTAGTAAAGACAAAATAAAAAGAGACATGAAGGCCCAGTAACTGTTTCATCTTATTGTATACTAATGTAAAAAGGCAATATGATCTCATGCAAATGTAAGCATAACACTGTCCCAAATGTTAGCATAACACTATTTGCACTGGTGATTCACAATTACTGGTCTCAGCTGCAGTCCTAATCTGTAGTCCTAATAAACCATCCCAAAAAAAATTCAATTGGAAAACACACAATATGCAACAAAAGACCAGTGCTTTAGCTAAAATGTTCTTAAAATCTTAAATATCCATTAAAATGGGAGAAATAAAAAAAAAAACAACATACCAAAGAAATAAAAAAACATACCAAGCACAAGTACCATTACAAAAATCTAAAATATCACTACTTTCCCTCTAGTTTCCCTCCAAGCACCTGTAGTTGGCTAAAATATTTTTCAGCCTCAAATATTATGTAATAAATACTTAAATATATGTAAACCTTTTGCAGCTTCATATGCATTTTTGTGATCATGTGGTACATCATAGATGTACTATGAAGTTAACCTGAGGATACATTTTCACATAATATTATTTTTCAATTCATACTCTTAAATCTTTGCAATCCCTTAAAGCCTGTATGGAAAATGCTAAAGTATGTCTTGTAGGTGCTAACATTAGGGTTAATGTAAGCTCTGCTGCTGTTTGCTCACAGCTGGTGCTGGGCATAGTGTGTGTGTGTGTGTGTGTGTGTGTGTGTGTGTGTGTGTGTGTGTGTGTGTGTGTGTGTAGTCATCAAGTTACTCAAGCTTATATTCAAGTACTCAGTGGTGATAGCTTTGAGTGTGTACTTGAGCTGAGAACAGATGTTAAGAATAACATGTTTATATATTGCATCTTACTCCGGCACCTGAGTGGCCAGGTACTGGCTAGTGCTACGGTGGGCAAGGGACTGTGCTCTGCGTCGGGCCAGCCTGGAGTTAGAGGGGGGCGAAAGTCTCATGGAGCACATAATGGCCCCACTGTCATCCTGCTCTTCATCCTGCTGGGACAGCTGTCTGTTAAAAGCCATGGCCTCCATCGCAAACTGAGTCAGGTCCTTAGTGCTGCACTTCCTAGCAGTCACAGAAACCAGTCAAATATTAGTTAGACAGAGTAGTGTAGCAGAACGTAATTCATGCTTTCCAGATAAAATTAAAGTTGAGTATTAGCAAAACAAAATTTAAATATAAAAACAAACCTTTGTAAGACATGTGGAGTTGGAAGACCTATTTCAGGAGCATTCTGCAAGGCACGAAACAAATGTAAAGATTTATTTCCTGCTGCATTTACATAACATGGTGTAACACAGCACTACACTACACTGTTTTGTATGTAAAACAATTCATCGTGATTAGCTGCACAATTATGTGTTGCTGAACATTATTTTGATCAACTTGTGCCACAATTAACCGCATTTGTCTTACGTGCTCAAATCGGACACCAAAGATTTTTTCAATTTTAAAAACCTGTGCATCTGTTACAGTTTGTTAAAGATTGTATGGTGGGGTTTGAGGCTTTTATTTTGAGGGGAAATTGGATGTTTGAGTTCACAGCTGAGTTGAGTTTATGTTTAGTGATTCTGTTTGGTTATTGGTTCTTGTTTGTGTGTATTTATAGAAGTTTATTTATTTATTTATTTAGTCAGTCAACCCGGTTGTTATTCCCGGTCGTTACTCTTGGTTTGTTCCTGTCTCTCCCTTTGTTATAGTCTAGAGTTTGGCTCTCATGCCTGTTTTGTTTTTGGTTTGTTTCTGTTTAAAATAAAGTAAGGTCACAATGCATTTCGACTACCCGTGGTGTCAGTGTGTCTGCCCTGCATGCGAGGAGAAGGGGAGGACTGATGCGCCCTTACAAATAAGGGCGCACCAGTGGTCTCGCTAAAGGTTCGATCTAAAGGACTTCAGCTGATCACCCCCGAGCGCCCAGACCACGCTCCCGAGTGCCGACTCCACGCTTTAAAGCGCCCAGACCACGCTCGCGAGCACAGAGATCACGCTCACGAGCGCCAAAGCTGCTCTCCGGAGACCCGTGCTGGCACCCCGGAGACGGCTGCAACCTCCCACGCCTACTCCCCGGGTTCGTGTACTAGCTCCAGGTAGCGTAGTCGGGGCAGCCCGGAGCCCACAGTCCGTGGACCTTTTGGGCCCTTTAGTAGAGCCCTTAAGGCCTGTTTTAGCCCAGCAGCTTAGCCCAGTAGAGGGGCTGTTAGCCGCAGAGGGGCCTTCAGAGGGGCTTTTAGAGGAACAGTTAGCCGCAGTGGGGCTTCCAGAGGGGCTGTTAGCCGCAGTGGAGCTTCCTGAGGGTTTGGTAGCCGCAGAGTAGCTTTCTGAGGGTCTGTTAGCCACACAGGCACTTCCAGAGGGTTCGTTAGCCGCAGAGGCACTTCCAGAGGGTTTGTTAGCCGCAGAGGCACTTCCAGAGGGTTTGTTAGCCGCAGAGGCACTTCCAGAAGGTTCGTTAGACGCAGAGGCACTCCCAGAGGATTTGTTAGACGCAAAGGCACTTCCAGAGGGTTCATTAGCTGCAGAGGCACTTCCAGACGGTTTGTTAGCCTCAGAGGGGCCCTTAGAGGGACTAATAGTCACAGAGGGGCCCGTTATAGCCACAAAGGGGCCAGAGGGGCTAGGAGCTACAGCGGGGCACGTTATAGCCACAGGAGCCGGGGGGGCCTTCTCATGTTTTTTTGTTTTTTTTGGGGGGGGGTGTTACTGGGGTCTCCACGAGCTCCAGAGGAGCTCCCTGTAGAAAAATGGACCCCAGAGACAAGGAGGAGCTCCTGGGAGGGGCCTCTACCCCCAAGGACATGGGCTCCTCAAAGGACAGTGAGGGGCTCCTCAAAGATTGGGACACTCAAAAGGGAGCGTCCCATGAGACCCACCTGGAGCGCCGGCCAGGAGGTCATCCAGTGGGACGCAGCCGAGTGGTGCTCACGGAACGCTTCCCTTTGCCTCCGCCTCCCCCCTCCATTGGTGTTTAGTGGGTGCCCTGGGGGTGCGCCTTAGGAGGGGGTTACTGTCAGGCCTGGGCACAGTGACGGTGGGTGGCCGCTAGAGGTGAGGGGCTCCCGGTAATTGGGTGTTTGAGTTCACAGCCGAGTTGAGTTTATGTTTAGTGATTCTGTTTGGTTGTTGGTGCTTGTCTTTGTTTTGTGTTTTTATAGAGGTTTTGTTTTGTGCACTGTTGTTGGTCAACCCGGTTGTTATTCCCGGTCGTTACTCTTGGTTTGTTCCTGTCTCCCTTTGTTTTAGTCTATAGTCTAGAGTTTGGCTCTCATGCCTGTTTTGTTTTTGGTTTGTTTCTGTTTAAAATAAAGTAAGGTCACAATGC
>JBBJLS010000039.1:15510695-15527227 GCA_037577275.1 Bryconaethiops microstoma
CCATCCATCCATCCATCCATCCATCCATCCATCCATCCATCCATCCATCCATCCATCCATCCATCCATCCATCTCTCTCTCTCTCTGTAGTCCCTTAATGTGCAGAGCTGTTCCCAAACCAGGATGTGCTTTTCTGGGTCAGGACACTTTCTCCAGCACCAGAATAAAATGGAGACTCTTCTGTCTCAGATGGTCCAGACGCTGCCTTGCCTTTTTGGACTGGGCTTGTCAGATCCATTATATAACATTGGTATGTTGGTGGCCTACAACTGACTGGGCAGTTAGTTAGATCTTTCTAAGTGCGACCTGCTACTACCTGTTGATGTGAGGTGTAGGCTGTGGAGGCTGTGGCATTCATAGATCAGTCAAGAGACAAGACTGTCAGTGAAATGGGCATTTTGTATAATCAGGTACTACGTTTCACTCGGCCTTTCGGTCTGAGAGTTTTTTGTTTGTTTTATTGAAGGGTTAGTGTGTTAAAAGTATTTCTTCCTCTGTTTAGTAATGGTACTGGTCACCATACCAAATGTGTGCCATGTTTAGGCTAGTTGTCTAGTTAATTGAATGGATCCCAGGCCTGTTGTGCCCATACTGCTTGAGTATTGCTGAATATTAGACCTCAGTGTATAGTTTTTATATTTTAGAAGATGTTAATCAAGTTTGGCTGAGCTCATTTTGTAAGTCTAATTTTGACTTCGTAAGAATGTAACTGAGTAAATTATTATACTTTTTGTCTCTCTTTATCCTTATCCATTTATATTTTCCTACTTTCTTTATTTTGTGTGCTTGGTCTGACTATTATAGGTTTTGCATTATCACACTGTCCCTGCTAGTTATGGCCAAACCCTTGCTACATTGTGTGGTCATTTTTACTGCTCAAGACAGATTAGTCAGACACCTAACAAGTTTTTGCATTCAAATGATATGTTTTACAACAGTAAAACATGTTACACAACAGTATGGCTACTTTGAAAAGCTCTATAAATCATAAATCTCTTTATGCTATGAAAAATAACGTGAAATGTGAAAAAACGAACATTTGGAGTGCAGGTGGAGCGGTACTGTCTACGTTTGAAAAGTGGAAAACTGACTTTTGATCTTACACTTTCCTTCATCATAACATATGAATGGCATGTTGATGTAAAATGTTTAAATGCTTAAAATGTTTTATTTTTAAGTATAAAATTTAAATTTCAAACCAAATGACTGATGATACTTATTTGCAATGAAACAACTCAAGTTTTCTTGTCCCATTTACTTATCTCTAAAGGAACAAACATGTGTTAATTCACAATAAAGCATAACACACAAGAGTTTATTAAAAAATGAAAACATTGATTATATAATAAAAGATTAGATATAAAAAAAGTCCAATAATTACGCAGGTCAACGGGTCAAAATCATCAGAGATAGGTTTATGTGGGTTTTGTAGTGTTTTTCATGCTGATTTCAAATCTGTTTAGTTTTTCACTAGCTCGTACAGTTTTTGTGATGAAGCTAGTTGTATATTGCCTGATAGGGGTATAATTAGCATAAAATAATCATATGCTAAGCGTTTTTGAAGCAGCAGTGGTAGCTGACTGACACTGATCATTATATCTACGCCACAGTGTGCGCCTGTCTGACTTCGCACTGAAAATATTGAAACAGTTACTTGATTGGTGCCTTCAGTTTAATAAAAACCGCATGCAAGTCTATTGAAAATCTAATATCAATATCAATATATCAAAAAGTTGATGTGACTGGAAAAAAAACTGAAAGCAGATCTGAAATCAGCATGAAAAAATGGTTTAGAAAAGTGTGTTGTTTTTGATGATTACAATTTTTTTTGTTGACCTGTGTAATATTTTACAAATATCAGCATTAGACATAAAAAACAAGATGGTGAATAGGCTTACTAATCATTTGGGAAATTACATACATTTGTATAAATATATTTGTGTTGTAGACATCACAGCTCTTGCTTGACTTAATTTGTGTCTCAAAAAGTATATTTCAAAATTAGGCAAAATTTCCTTTCAACAAATCCTGGAAAGTATTATAACTAGTTGCTTTACTTTACAACTGCACTGAAAATTATGTTAGACAAGGATCTTACTTGTTTCCTTGGCACTGATACAACGTCTCCACCTCTCTGAATACTCTGCTCCGACTGTGGCCAGCAGCCTTCTCAATGATCTTTTGAAAACAAATACAGTAACATATTATTGAAAAAATAAGCCTGAATTTGCATGTATTTACTTGACTGAAAGCATTAGTCATGACATGTATGATTTTTTTTTAATGCTACACTGATGGGTTACCTTTACAGCATACTCATTCTCATTTTGTCGGTTCACACAGCACTGGACTTTGGCATAGGCCCCTTGCCCCAGCACCTCGTCAGTCAGTCTGTACAGATCTAAAATATAAACATCATTCATACCGGCAGCTTAATCTCACTGAACTAAAAGAGCAAATGTGGAAAAAAACCCACAATAATAAAGCCTTGGCTGATCAATTATCAAGCTGGGTTAGGAATTAGTTTTTTGCTAGCTGATACTCTTAAATGGCATAGAGCAGTGAGATATACCACTGAATGTTTCTGTGGAGCTTTCAGCCGCCCGGGTCCTGCGTTTCTTCTTCCTGCGTATACCTGAGTCTGTGATGTTAACTGGCTGACTGCTCTCCATCGTCACTACAAGATGACCACAAGAAATGCTATTACAGTGAAACCAAATATCCAAATGCATCTCAGGAATGAATCAATTTTACACCAAGAAGTTTCTATGGCTTAACTGTTAAAAGTCAGCCCAGCTTAGGAGAGAATCAGTAGTAAGCAGTGAACTCAATCTTAATACCTGCAGGGGTCTGGGAGGCACAGCAGGAGGCAGGGGTGAGAGGAGGAAGGGCTGCATCGCTGTCAGGTGGCCCAGATGCCAAAGAATCTTTGGTCATCTAAGGGACACAACAAGCCACACATAAATAAGTGTAGGAAGCATCATGCCAAAGTCCACAACATTCCATGAATTAACTAAAGCTACAATGCTGTGCAAAAGTATTGAGACAACTCTGATTTCATGCTATTTTCCATCCAAAAAGCCAGACTTTCTTGTATTTTTTTATGTAGTCTTGTGGAACAGTTTTCCAGGCTTCTGAAGGAATTTCAAAGACATTTTCACTCATTGTTATGCCACACAGTGATCTTCATATGAATCATTCAGTAATAACAAAGTCATCTAACTTAAGGCCTGAATCAGTAAAGAAACATGTGCAGATGATTCCAGATGATTAGGCGATGATCAGTATACTGGTGGTTGGAAAACATTTATCTAGGTATCTGTAGGCACTTTGCAGTCTGTCACATTTGTTCTCCTTTCTTTAATTTAATCTTCTCAATATGCCAAAGATGAGACCTTTTGGTCGGCAAAAATAGTCCTATGCACCAACAAGGTGATTCAAAAAATGAGTGATGGCTCAAGACAGTATTGTATGTTCTAGACAAATACAGACAGATCTGTCATATAACAGGGTTTGATGTCTGTGAAGTTCCCTAAGCTCTGAACTTGCCAAGTAGGTGACAAGAGGCCAGCTGCGAAATGACATTTGCAGGAAAGCTAAACTATGACCTACATTTTCTGGAGCTTCCCTGTCCATCTGTTGCTTCCAATAGAGTCAGACATCTTAGCACAGCCATGGTACTACATATTACAGTTATATATAGATGGATAGAACTACTTAAAGTCCTAACTTTAAACCTGATCAGAGAGACAGGAAGTGTGAGAGCGCTTAGTCATGACATAATTCAGAATGACTCAGCTTTGGAGAACAGATATCATTCAGCAGAATTAGGTTAACAGATTTTACCCTGTGACAAAGTTCCAACACATTAACAAACTAAAGGAGGGATAAACAGGGTTTCTACAGTCAGTGTTGAATATCAGACTTAAAATACTTTTGAGTTGTAATGTGTTGCCATTGGTACCATAAATATTGATATAATCTCCTGTGATGCAATGTGTGTCCTTGGTTATACATAAAAATATCAAACATAAAAGACTTGTGGTACATATACTTTGGGTTATGCAAGGCTGTATGTATAAGACATTAATTTAACTCAGGTAATGTTATTATTGCTTTGTCTACTAATCTAAAGAGACAACAATTAAATAATTTTAGCACAGAATCAAACCTGGATTCATTAACCTTGTAACACTAAAAAGAAGAGTTTTTTTCTTGTCAGTAAGGTGTGAACAGAGAGCCAATACCTGGTGTGTGTGGTGGAGCTGGCTCTGCCTCACCATCCCTGCAAGCTGTAAAACAGTGTTCCACAACTTAAGCCCACTTTTGACCGACAGTCCGTTCATCAAGGCAAGACTGCCTGTCATAAAGTGTAATAAGAAATACCTGGCTCTTTTTAAGGAACATGTTAGGCCATCATTTCTATCAACTGGTCAAACATTTCTGTAACTGTGCATGAAGCAATGCTCCCATGAGAATATTCCTTAATAGACCTAGAGCAAATCAGGTATTTGTGGCTCCTTAAATAGATACTTTATACACAGCGTTACAAAATCTTATGTATACATTTTCTGGCCTAATTAATCTGAAAATGAAAATTCCACATGCTACCAATCCCATTTGTAATTTATATGTGAATGTATCTTTATGTGTACTCTGAGACCAGGTTTGATCATGATTGGTCTTGTTGAGGGGAAGCCACACAATTGATGACTGTCAGCCATATTACACAGCAGATAACCAGCAATCTAACGTTCAACTGTTAGACTAAGTGAAATATGGTTCACCTATATGAAGCTTATTTTAAGATTTTAGTCAGCAATGCAGCTTCCAGTCCATCACAGCCCACCAGCTTCAGTAAAGTATCTGATGTTTCCATCGGGATGAATAAAGTTTTCTGATTCTGATTATTCTGCTAGCTGGAGAGGGCAACTGTTTTCAACTGCCCATAGGAATGGACGGATAGTCTGATATTTAAAAACAGTTGACTTTTCTGGACTGGTCGACTGTAATAATCGAGTGTCAACATACACAACAGTGTTAGCTACCTTATACAGCTAGAGATACTACACATCACACAAATTTCTTCACCATTAGCGTAGAACATTCCTCGAAAAATGTTTATCAGTTAGCTTTTCTGCTAATGAGCTGTTGCTAGCTAATGCTGATACAGGAACCTTGTCTTAAGCAAACATAGAACTACGTTTACTTTACAATGTGGGTAAATTTAATTTACACGGTTCTGAAGAGAATATTTAAGGTGTTTGACAGAAGAGGAAGCAAACCTGGAGACTCTGTTACGCCCGCCTCTGCCTGCCCCTCGGACTCAGACAGGGAGGGAAAGTGAAGCAGAAGCGCAACAGTAGCAAAAGCCCCGCCCACTCCACTAATCTGAGCTCCCATTGGCTATCCTGGAGCTCGCGCGTGTTGACGCGCCAGGTCTTCAACACCGCCCACCCCAGTTTTGCTAATTTCAAAATATTGACTTAGTCTCACTCTGCTAATACTTGAACTGTAAGCATTCCTCTCATTTCGCTTTGGTTCGGTTAGGGACTTGCCCCTGCGATCAGAAGGTTGTGGGTTTGAATCCCTAGCGTCCCCACACAGTGCTTCACTTGGTGATTGGGTTAAATGCAGAGAAAGACGTTCACACTGTTCACACTGTGTGCTGTGCTATGCTATGCTATGGTGTGGTGTGTTCACATGTGACTATGAAGGGCCACTTTCCGTTACTTTACATCGCACTTTCAAGAAAATAGGCCAAGGAGCATAACAAAGAAGTAGGAAGGTGTGCAGCTTTGCATATCTTCATTGTAGCAGAGGTATGATGCACTCATGCACTTTGTATTTTTCCCAGTCCTTTGGCAGTTCAGCTGGTTTGACAGAGAGATATGTTCTTCGGAAGATTGTTTCATTTAGATAGGTCTACATGAAAATAAAAGCATGCACAAATACAATGATGTAAAAACCACACAAAGCATTTTTATGATAGTGAAAATAGAAGCCTTTTCACTGCTCCACCCCCCCTCCATATCTCCTCCACCCCACTGGTCTGTGGTTCTTTCACAACGCAGACCAAAACTAATGTATTTCATACTTGCCTTGGAACCTCAGGCATTTAACATGTCCCAGCCTGTAGTTCTAGAAAATTCCATGCAAAAAACTAGTCCTACTCAAACCTCAGGATCTACGTCATAACACGTTGCATCTTGTCCAGAATGTGGATATGGTGCAACTGTGGGGTTTTTTTTTTTATATCAGTCTTCCACCTGTAGTGTGACACTTTGTAACAAAAGCCATTGTCTAGGTACAGTTTGATGTCACCCATGACAGCTAGAATGGCTTTCTAGTTCATTTTTGCCATGATGTATAAGACCCCAACATTAATGAAAGAAGGATTTTGGCACAGATAGCAGTAATAGACCCAAAAACCCTTGGTTATTTTTAAAAAATCAAGTACGTCACAGCTATCTGTCCCCATGGCTCATTTGAGTATAGGATGAGATCCTAACAAGTCAAATTTTGACCCTGAACACATTGCTCTTTAGTACTCTAAATACTTGGTCCATTGATCTGCCACAGAGCAGACCATTTTTTTGCTGTCCACTTTTTTCAGTTGCAGATCTTCTCCGTCATGGGTCTCTGTAGGAAAAGCAAACACATGGTTTTTTGGTGTTACTTCGCCAGTGCTTTTTTTCTTCAACAACAACTTATAAAAATTTGACTGCCAAATTGGCAGCATGTACACTACTGTGTCAATAACAGAAATCCAAATGTTTTCATATGTCATAAGCCACCAGCACCACCACCGCCACTGTAGTTCTCACCCACAGGCTGCTTTGTAAATTAGTTGTAGCTTCCATGTTAAAACATGTTCTTCTCACCAGTGGCTCTAATTCTGAGTGATCGATGAGGCTGAATTCAGAGATGAAGTAGTAGTAGTGCTTGTAGCAGGTGTTGACATGTGCCTCGGCACCCATGTTGCAGATGCTGTCAAAGTGGTGGATGTACACGTGCACAAACACTCGGAATAGCCGACTTAGAATCTTTTTACACACCTGCTGGAAGTTTTTTGGAAAAGGAACACCTGAAATGAGAGAAGAATTATTGTCAGTCTGGACTCAAATATTCCTGACTAGATTTAAATGAGGTGATTCAACAGTTGCCCACTCCCATGGAATATGTAATGTGTCGTCTCACAAAGCTACTTGTAATCAGTTCTGTTTCCCTGAGTCTTTTCAGATAGTGCAGAACTTAATTTTAATATCACACTTAGAAACTTTGGTGTTTCATTGTCAAATCAGTAAACTGGCCAAAAAAAAATTTGTACATTTTTGTCTCACCCCAAATATAGAATGTAGATGTTTAGTGTCTGAAGTTTTGCTCTGGAGCTACAAGTCTGATGTGGGTATGCAATCTCTAACAGACCTGCTTATGTGTTTTAATGCACTGTATGAGATGTGTGTTAGTGACAAAATTGTGATTGGTGGTAGCGACAGTGACGGCCCAAAGTCTGATGTTTCAGAGTTTCTTAGTGTTCCACTACTACTTTAATAACAGCATGCACTCAAAGTCCACAGGTTTGTGCAGAACCCTCTAATGAGTAGATCAAATCCACCTTATAGTTATTTACTTTAATGAATACCTTGAGAAAATAATGACTTTATCCCACAAAGGCCTTAATATGGTTGGTCTTTGTTTTACATTTTTCAAACTTCAAAAACTTTCAAATCTTTGTATAGTTTATTTCTAAGTTTAAAGTGAAAAAGTCCCAAAATCCCAATGTGTTCTCAGACATGCGATGTATTTTTGTCCATTTTTATGGATAACAGTGTATCACTGTTAGAAACTATGAAATCTAATCTATCTGAGATGACTTAACACAACATATAATCATATTAATAATATGATTAATAACATTAGGCACTCATGAGAGAACTGTTGTCAGTCGAACAATGTTGACTTGCATGCCATAGCTCACGATGTGTTGTATTAGTTTAGAAGTCCTACACTCAGTTTTGTCCCCACCCTAAAAAGTCCTCATATGTTTATCCCAAAATTTCTCATGAATGACTATCACAGTGCTAGCTGGTGGCTATAATCAATTGAACAATAATTAGCAATAATTAGCGATGACAGCCTTGAAAATCGATGAGCAGAAATCATTTTTCTTTCTTTTTTGTATGGCTGTACTTTATGAAAAAGAAATCATTTTTCTTTGAACAATAACAGTGACATTATATGTATATCTTAAAGCCTGTGCAACTCTAAGAGATATGGCAAAAACGTCTGCTAAAAAATGGTTAACATCACTGACACACTGACGCGAGACTGTGTGTGGGGGGAGGAGTCGAGAGCCCTGAGCACCAAAAGCAGTAAACAAACAACAGGCAACCATGGGCTCCAAGGTAAAAAATAGCATTAGTGTTAATGTACACTTTTGAAAATGTACTTTTGTTTCTTTTTTTATGTAAAACCTGAACCCAATCTTAAAATGTCTATGGTGCAAATAGAGATGTATGTTATTTTGAAATAATGTAAATATTAATATATAATAATTGTCCATTACATGTTACCATTACATGTTAGCTATCGTTAGCTTTTATTTGTTTGCTACATTAGCCTGGCTCCTGAACAAACCCTAATGAAACAAACGCTGGACGTAATACTTGCTTGATTTACTGCATCTGGGCTAAGGAAAAAGTTGTCAGATTTTTTTACTCTAGAAATTAAACAAAGCAGACATGTCTTAATAGCATTCAAATAACATGCATTAACGTCTTCTGACTGCACTGTCAAAGAATGTGTTTTTTGGTTCTTTGCATTATTCATTGCCTCGGCCACTGATTAACCGATTTAACGAGCTTCTTGGCACTTTGGATGCCCTCAGTCTCCACTGGAAATAAGAAATTTAATTATAGTAAAGAATGGCCTCCTGGTGAAGGTCTAACTGCAGATTTCTCTCTCACACACACACACAAACACACATACACACACACACACCTACGCGTGTAGGGAAGATGTCCTCATTGTTGATGAGCATTTCAATCCAGTCCATCAACAGGTTCATGTACTTGAGGGCAGGGAGCTTGGTGGGCTTCTTGTAATGGTCCCCGTCCTGCCATCTGTACTCATAGCGTGGACCTCCGGACATGACAGGGCATGTCCTTTCTGTGCAGAATTCGCTGACCGTTCCATAGATCAGGTTGATACGGTTGAAGAAGTCCACGACGTGTACAGCAATCCAGTCATTAATGTTTTCTCCTTCGGGTAACTGCACCACCTTCCTCAGGTCCAGGCCAGACTTCAGCGACGCCTGCGCTCTCTTATACAGCTCAAAGCGCTGGGTCCCTGGCTCAAAACGCTTTCGAGGCCTGAACGTCTTGTCTTTGCTGAAGACTTGCCCTAGACATAGAGCCATGTCCCTACAGACTGTACTAATAGAGGAATCTGTGCCAGTAATAGTTCGGATGGATGGATGAGACGAAGTTTTGACCTCCTATTCCATCAACAGAATGGTTCTAGAATATAGATGGAACAAAGAGGATGTGTTGAAATTTCTAAAATTTCTTTCACTCAGTTTGAAAAAGCTTAGAATCATGTGATTATATTTAAAGGGAAGATATGCATTTTTTCTAACACTTTCTCTTCCTCCCTGAGGTCCACAAAAACCATCATATTTCATTTTTACATGCCCATTTTAAAGCAGGCTATATTCATTACACTTAAACATGCTGTTTTTGCTACTGCACATTTACACCTGGGTTATGTAAATGGATTCTGTTCTGAGGAAATGATAGACAAACTATGAGCCACAGTATCTGGGGAATTAATACTCCTGGGTCTCTGAATCTAAATAACACTGGCATTTCCTCTGTGGGCCACAAATTAGAATACGTCCGTGTGCATATTAAAGTGAAGATAGTTTGACTGTCTGCGTGTCTGCAGATTACTCAAAGCACAATTAGACAAAACACACATATTTAAAACAATGGGCTGTTGCTAAATCTGTTACGAGAAACATATTCTTGTAAAACAAATTTTTAGTATAATGTATTTGTTATTCATTCTTTCAAATATGTGACGAGTACTCATACAGTAATGGTGGTACTGATCCTGCATGGACACTAGAAAACCTTAGGGAAAACAAAAACAACCCAGACTGCTTTTACTGTGTTGCTCCAGTCCTTAAAACCTGTGGTAAGATATTCTTTATTTAGGACATTTATCGGTTTAGACGAATGGTTGTAGTTTGCACTAAACCAATAAATGTTATTCACTCATGCATTTCAACTGAAATTTAGGTCAGTAGAAAGATAAGAGCAACTGCCTTTGCATTTCATTGTAAGTAAGGTTTGAACCAAAGGTTTTTCTGTTTATTAAGGATACATTTACATTATTGTCTGTGGGACTTGACAATATGGAACATGTGGTAAATGCAGATTAGTACATACCAGTCTATAATGCATTTCACTTAGAGATATAATTGTCATAATACTGATATGCATGTTGACACACACACAGTGTTTAACATTACTCGTTTCTGTAATCACCTTTTTTCACTACTTCCTTCATTTCTGTGCAGTCTGGCCGGATGAGATGAGATAACAGTCCTTTACTACAGTGCTCACCCATTAAATTCACAGCCTAACGTTTGGCTCCATTTCAATTTGTTGGATTTTTTAGTCTTTTTGCCTTCTCGTTTTACACAGTATCAATATCTAACCTGAGCACATTGTGCTGCTGACCTGGAATTAGCCTTCTTATTTAATAGAAGGAGGAGCACATTTCAAACTGACCACTGCCTTAGGCTGCGAAATTATACTCTATACAGACATCTGTGGGGAACCCATTCAAAATGGCTGGAACTGGGACTCTTTTGTTTTCTGTGCCTGCGTCACGTCTGTCTTTTACTCTTTTTCTTTTAAAATCCATTCGTCTCTGACCAAAGAAGATAGGAGGGGAAACAGAAAAAGGGGCCAGAAAGGGTTCTGTGCTATAGAAGAATCACTTGTGGTTCCCATAAGAGACTTCCAATGGACAAACTCAAACCAAAAGTAATTTCATGGCAGTGAACCCTTTGTAGCACTTTTATGTTCAAAAACAAAACATTTTAACATGAATCTAAAGTCAGGAAGGACACTGTTGAGGTGTACTTTTGAAACAACCTCCACACAGTCATTGTACATCACCATGAAGGACAATATTCTGTTTCAAAACGTCTCTCGGGTCATTTATATTTAGTCACAAGGCTTAGGAATAGAAATGAGCAATAACTGTACGGGTAAAAGCATTTTTTGTTAAAATGTCAAGATTTGTTTTAATTTACATTAATACTTACGTAACAAGTGTGAGAGGAAGAGATGATTATTTACTTGCACATTCTCAAGTACTCATATCCCTCACTCCAGCCTGTTTTTTAAGCCTGTGTTTTCTCACAGTATCACTTCAGCAGAACTGCTTAGCATTCCAAAAGGACCTCAAAATCAAATAAAGTAAAAGTGATATTTACTTTGTGGCAAAGAGAGGTAGAGAGAGTATGAAAAATCTCTATGGTACCTGGCTGGAGTCCCACTTTGAATGCTTGGAATGCTGTGGGGATCTGTGGGAACGCTCGAGAGAATTCCTCTGCCTTCACTTATCTCCCAGAGGACATGGATCACACTGGATTTCTCCTCTGAAGAAAGTCTATCTCCTTTTTCAGTCATCGGCAAATCTGATCACTGGAAATGTGGCTGAGGAATACCAAGAGAACCTGAAAAACTGAAAGAAAAGTTGTTTGGCTCCTCTTCCTGGGATGATGTCACATCCTGATTTTGTCTGCTAGGCCCCACTGCCTCTGTCTGACTGTATGTGTGTGTATGTGTGTGTATGTGTGTCTTCTTGAAGGAAATGTGGGAGGGGCAGAGGCCTTTGCGGCACAGCCCTCACTTTGTTCCAACCTCTTTCATCCCTTGCTTCTGCCCACAGCCACCACCCCTTTAAAAACTCTGGAACTTCTGGCAGAAAGTCAGTCTGGCAGCTGCTTCACAGAATAGTTCATAAACTGGAAGACCAAAATGAGGACTGCATAATGTGGACAGTTAAGAATGAACAACATGATGGATGATTGTTACCGTGATAAATTAATCCACTTTTCGAGTGGGTACATGTATCATAAAAATGCAGAGAGCATCTAAACAACAACCAGTGTGCCTACCAATGTAACAAGAAGTGGTTTGGATGTCAGCTGTTTATGCAAGTATCTTATTTAACTAATTCATTCATTCGAGTTTCCTCCAGTTCTACGAAATAGTTTTATTTGAGTGGTGCAGATGACTAGTCATCGGGAGATTGTGGCCTCACTCTGTCTGTGACATCCTGCACAATGAAACACCCCATGTCAAACAAACACACACACAAACACACTTTGTTATGGAAAAAAACTTGGACAGATGGCTTTTAACTTAGCTGAAGTTATCCAGCATTAGACAGCCTATGAAACACCTCTCTGTCAAGCACGCATATTTTTGTAATGGAAAAATTATTCCTAAGAAAGGTGAGGCTTGTTTAGTTGTGGCTGAATGCATAGTTCTAGTTGCTTTAACTGACTTGTGGCAGCATAATACAACAATTAACACACTGTGTCACAAACTAATAGGCAATTTGGTTAATCCCGCAGCACCGATTCTGCTTATCAAAATGACCCACCAGACAATTCACATTCCAAACTGAAGGCAATGCAGAAATGCAGAAAAGTTCCGTCCATAAAGTTGGTTGGTATTTTTCACTGGCCTGCTGACTCAGCTTTCTGGAATTGTGATACTTAAAGGCCAAACAGAACCATCCTGAAGTGTCAACTGTCTTTTCCTGAAAGCCTGAAAAGCGTTTAATATATAAATGAAATCTGCAGACCCTGAAAGCTCATCTGACTGAGCTCTCAAAATGTCTGTAAATCTGCTTTTACCAGAGACCATTTTCATCCAACAGATGGAGACATTTTATCTTGAAACTGAAAGCAGATAACAAGGAGGTTTTAGGGGCCTTAAAGCAAGTTCACATTCACAGCGGGTTTTTCTGCCTCACATCTGTAAGCGTTTAGGCCGATGAAAGAGAGAAAATATAAAAGTAAGAGGAAATGTGAGGTGTTTTTAACCAAATACAAATGAAAAGCAAAACGACAGAAAAGAAAAGAAAAGAGAACAGATCCCTCTGTTTATACATTCACTGCGTCCTTTGTGGAGAATGCTCAGTTGCATTTGGCTTCAAAGTACAGGAAGTGAAACTAACCAAACCCTCAGACCTATTGCACCAATAACCTTCCTGTAGCGTTGTTTAAGCCTCCAGCCACTGAGATCAGAAAGAGGATCTTTTAATACACAATCTAACTGCAGAGCACATGGATGTGACCACGACAGACTGGAAAGTGAGTGGAAATGAAACCTGGGACTTCCTGAGCACCTTATTCCACTACACCACCAATCCTCTCTGTTAGTCTGCTAATGATGTACTAATTTTATGGATTTGTTGAAATTAATCTTCTAATTAACCTATTTATCTGACATCCTGAGATGAGGAGCATTAAATTATACAGAAAAGTATGTCCTCATCAGCTATGTGACAAGTCTGTAGAATTATGTAGGCATTTATGCTGTGTGTATGTGTGCAGCATATGACACAATTTGAAATGGGTGAAGGGTAAATGATTTACAGTCCCTCAAGTATTTCTGGATTGTGTACTTGTAATGATGAGTTTGAGTATTTCTAAATCAGTTCCTTAAATGCGACAAGCCTGGATGGTGATCCTTCTGGACTAGAAAAGGACAAAAGAAAAAACAGGGAAATTAGGAGGCTCTAATAATGCCGAAGTATGTTATACATTTTTATGATTATATGTAATTTTGGTAACAGTTAAGCGTTTTTAAAAAAAATCTTACATATACAGTACAGTTGGTGCAGTGAGTAGTGCTGTCACCTCACAGTAAGTAGGTCCTAGGCTCAATTCCCAGCCGGGGTGGTCAAGGGTCCTTTGAGTGTGGAATTTGCATGTTCTGCCTGGGTCTGGTTTCTGCCCTGCACGCTGAGGTCCTCTCACAATTCAAAGACATGCACTTCAGGCAAACTGGAGGTGCTAAACTGCCTCCAGGTGTGTGTGTGTGTGTGTGAGTGTGAGATAAACATGAAAGTATGCACTAATTTTGTCTAGCTATTCAGTTCTAATACTACGGTATCTTAAAAGACTTGATTCCTGAACGAGGCTTACGAATTCTGCCACTTTGTTAAAAATCCAAGTTATTCCAGCTTTCACTCTGACACACTGTAGAGCATTTACTATCAGTGCTGCTGATCAGTGTCTGTCATTCAGAACTCAGATCTTCAAAAACACTTAAACTCGTGTTGGAAGAATGCCTATTTTACTGAACATGATCTATTACTAGAGGCTCAGGCCTATGTAAACATCCTGAAAAATAAGGTATAGACTGTCTACGTATACTTTTTTTTTTTTACAGTATACAACTGTAAACTGTAAAAATAAGGTATACAACTGTTTGTTGTTTTTTTTAACAGCCAACATGGTGAAATGACCTGCAGGATTATTGGCTCTTTGACTCCTAATGTCTTTTTGATTCTACATTTCGTTTTTCAAATATATATACATTTCAATCCCATCAATGACACATTCATTTTTATACTATGCGCATATATGTGTGTGTATACACGCATAGTATAAAACTGAATGTGTCATTGATATTAATAAAAAATAACTTACAAAAATTGACTGTAATATTATACTACCAATTGTACTAATAAAATGTCTTTCATTAGTTTAATGTCTATATTTTTACCGGATTTTAAACGTAGATATCACAAGCATTAAGCATTTTTATTTGCGCACGAATATTTTACAGAATAAGGATGTGGGTAAACTGCAGTTCTGTCGCTTCAGACTGAAAAGGGAAGGGGGGGGGGGTGTCGACCCTCCTCACTGTGGAAGAGTTTGGAACACATTAGTCCAGAGCAAACATGTAAAACAGATATTTAAAGATAGATGTATTTTAAAGATGTATTTAGAACTCATTTGAAAAGTCAAGTGTGCTGAAGACGATTCCAACGTCATGTCCTCGATTCGTCGCTGTGTCTGATCTTGTTTGCCTCTGCTCGTTTTCTGACCGCCCGCCCACCTTTCCTGTGGCCGGGGGGCTGGGTCAGAGCTTACAAAAGATCAAGGAGAAGAAGATTTCCTCCTCACGGAGCCGGTTCGAAGAACTCTGCATCAGGTAAGGGTGTTTACTTTAAGAGCTGATGTATGAAACGTGTATTGTAACGTCTCCAGCAGAAGAACGAGGGTCTGGATGTTTCACTTTTGCTGTGACAGGGAGTTGTGGATTGATCTGAGGACAATAAGGGTCTTTTAGCCTTCAGACTTTCATGGAGGATATTTGAGCTACAGGGCTTTCCTAAAGTCGGTCACACGGTAAACAATCCTAGTTTTTCCCACTTCGATCATCTAGCGTTGGGTTTACTGTTTGTAGCGATCACACATGGCTTCTGGCGGAAATGTGTAGTTTTGAAATAATTCCAGAACTTTTGGAAGCCCATCTGTGATTGGCTATTCTCCTCTCGTGTTTCTGATTGGTGGACTGAGTGGCTCGCTCTCGTCCTCGCTGGTGTGCCGCATGAGCAGCTCGCGCTGTTCAGGTGTGTTCGCCACGCGAGGGAGGAGAACGTGGACAGGGAGCAGGTGAGAGACTGAAGGACGGGTTCCTTTTCCGCAAACTCTTGTTCTGTTCCCTTTTTGTCCTTCAGTTCAGCAGTTTCTTTTTGATCTTTAAAACCACCTTAAAATCTCTCTATCTCTATCTCTATCTCTATCTCTATCTCTCTCTCTATCTCTATCTGTCTATCTGTCTATCTATCTATCTATCTATCTATATACATATCTCTATCTATACATCTCTCTATCTATCTATACGTATCTCTATCTATCTATCTATCTATCTATCTATAATAGCACATGACAGCTGCATGTAAAAGGACAGTTATGACGTTTTCTCTTGTAGTTTCTTAAAGCACGTGAGGTTTTTCTGCTTTATTTTGTCTTCAGATAAAAAAGAGCATCAAAGTGTCCTTATACATGCTGTGTATAATGCACAAGTATCTTCAAGTATTATGATGTTACATCTTTTACTTCAACTGTTTGTGGTTCAGTTATCGTTGTTCAATTCAGGTAATGGAGCAGTCAATGTAAATGCTTTCACATAATTATAATATATTTGATTACTGTTTTATATCAGGCTGGTGTGTGTGGGTTTGTGTTGGTGTTTTCTCATGATGTGGTGTAATAGGCTGGAGTTAGAAATATCAAGGTGACTTTCCCCTATTGCAATGTTTGAAACAGAAACGTAGGACCCAATGAGACGAAGCCACTGGTTGACTTGAGTAGGTGAATACAGCCTTCTGGCTATTATCTGAAATGTGGTAACTCTGTAAGCTTGTGTGTGTGTGTGTGTGTGTGTGTGTGTGTGTGTGTGTGTGTATATGTGTGTATATAT
>JBBJLS010000039.1:15528584-15555467 GCA_037577275.1 Bryconaethiops microstoma
TTTTGTGAGCGGTGTATATATGTATATATGTGTGTATATATATATATATATATATATATATATATATATATATGTATATACACACACACACACACACACACACACGTGTGTATATATGTATGTATAGATGTGTGTGTATATATTTTATATATATATATATAAAATGTGTGTATGTGTGTATATTTTTTACACCTTAGTCTAAAACAGTGGTGCCCAAACCTTTCTTTGTGTTAGTGGTGAGTAAGAAGGCTTTTTTGTTAGTAAGTCACAAAAAAATAACCCAGTTTTATTAGGAAAATAAGCATTTTGTAAGTTTTCCCATTATGTCGTAGTGGGATTAGAATAACTTCCTAGGGGCCCAATTTGAATATTTCGAAAAGACAGCCTTGGCCTTTGGGTCATATTTTGGGCATCTCTGGCCTAATACTTGGGAAACTAGTTTGACTTCCATGAGGACACATGTTCATGCTGCTCTAAATAGTTGATGAAATAAACTGAGAGCCCACACTCATTAAACTTAGTCTGACAAAGCACTTCCGCCTCTCTTTGTAGTGCATCTAGGTTTCTTATGGTTAAATGTGGTTATTTTGATCAAAAATATTGCTAGAAATAGCTAATAACTCTCTTAACCAATTACGTTAATGGTTAAAAACACCTATGGCATAATGACCAATGCTAGTGCCCTGTGTTGGTAAAAATGTCCCTGGCTGGACTTTTAAAATGTCACTCATAAATGTCTCAAATGTTTTAAATTATTTTAAATTTAGTTTATGTTCAGATTGCCCTTTTTTTTTCTTGCTCCCACAATGAATGTGAATAGGCTTGTTTTTGCATTATAACAAATAAGAAAATCATATTCTCTTTGCTTCAGGATCTTTAGCCTTAACATTGTTCAGCATTGGGATCATGATGCACATCATTTCAGGTTGTAATGATTTTCAATTGTGATGTCAGTTTTTGATAGTGTATCTGTTATGTTAATGTTTTGTTTCCACACAGTTCTCATTAGTTTTAACTTAGAAAAGTATGGGCAAAAAAAGAAGTAAATACAACCTCAACAGCAAACTTAAAAAAAAAAAAACTGTAAATGTTGATGGAAATTGAGCTGGATCCATTTTCCTATTTTTTATGCTGTTTAGAGGTGCCAGCTCTTGAGTGCTGGTATGACGTTTTTCATTCTGGAGCTGTCAAGATGAAAAAATTCTAATCATTCTTGGCCTGCCTTATCCTTGTCCTTGCAAGTCAGTTAAAGCCTAATGATTTTAAAATTTGATTTTCAAGTGAATATAATAAAATGTAACTGTATATGTGTATATTTTGTGCTTTCTTCTGCTTACAAGAGCTGCCTAACCTTTTGCATACCACTGTGTATCCTACAAAGGCGTGGTTTGTCAGTGACTGGTTTCTACAACCCGGGCCAAATGAAAGACCCTCAGAAGGGACTGAGGGACATAATTACAGGATGGTTTTAAATGTCGATACACTTTAAAATGCGTATTGTTTGGTTTTATAACACCTATTTAAATCCTCTCCCGTTTCGGAATTTCATTCTTTAGAGGCATTCGTCCAGACCAGGCAACTAAATAGAGCCACGTGATTGTGAAATCCAGCACACAAGGAAAGAAATTAAGAGACCCGAATTTCTTTCGTGCTGGAGTAAAGGCAAATGTGCCCCAACTTGTTACTGCACCAAATAGTCTATTTGGTCACTGAAGAGTATTTTCAGAGTACCTATTGGAGACTTTTATTTTGACTTTATATTGCATTTTATATTCATTTAGTTTTTTGCGTCTTGGTGTGTCTGTGCAGTCGTTCCTTAAGCTGTTTCCTCCAAGATCATTGAAGTCTTCTGAGTCTGAACTTTGATTAGAAGGCATGTTTAGACAGTTATGTTGAATCATGTTCTTTAGTCATAATAAGAGGTTTATGTGCTTTCATCAATATGCAGTGTTTGTAGACACAAAATCACGTAATCAGAGTTACTTGTCCAGTATTTTGACGTGCCTCTTAGGGTGTGCATCATGTTTCCTAATATGGTAATCATACTAAAGCCGTTTTAGGAGAAAAAAAGCCTATAAACAATGCCCCATCCATTTGGAATTAAGTGTTAATGAGCTCAGGTGTTAAATAGATAAGCGTATCTCCAGTAATTGAACGATTTGGTTGTAGTTAATTCCACTCATACCAGTAGCTTGGGCATTTCAGTCTCAGTGTCATTCCATGAATAGTAGAATGATGACTAAGACCTGCCTTCAGCTCGTAGATCTCCTCTAGATGTGCTGATGTTTTTTTTGTCAGATTACAGAAGGTATTTCCCCCATAATTAATTATTATTCTCCTTCTGTAATATGTACCATTGACTTGTCAAGTGATTTGTTCGACTTCAAGCATGGTGACTGAGGGCGTCTAGAACAGTAGAGGTTGTTCTAGATGAAGAAAAGTTTTGCGCGTTACTGTGGCTCAAAGCGATAAAGGCCTGTTTGCATATGTTCAGCGATTAACCAACCGGTTTAAGATAATGCTTTCGTGTGCTAGGGCTTTTTGAACACGTCGGATCAGGAGCGTGAGCTAAGTGGGAGGTCTGCAAGAATGGTTTATGTTTGGATTAGTCTAAGTGACAGTGCATAGGCAGCTTAGACTGTTCATCCTTGATTGCAGAAAAGTTCCTGTTTGTGCTGATTTTACAATAGTGGTGGTTGCTGTTACAGTCTGTCATGCTTTCTTCTGTCTTTATGCAACACAAAGTGTGTTGGCCACATAGTTTCATCCTGCCGACCTTCAAGCTTTTGGAGTTCATTGAGCATCACAAAACACTTTGTCTTTGACTTCAGTGTTTGCAGTGGTGTTTGTAAACGGTTAGTTAAACAGAATGTTTGAAATTTGAGAGCTTGGACCAAGGGCGTAGTAGTTCAGTATGTGTATTCCTCACTGACCTGTAATTTGAAGCCTCAAAAAGAGTCCTCCGAGTTGTTTTATTGGAATGTTTTTAGAACCGCGTAGATGCTCTACGTATTGGTCACTTTTTCAGCAAACTCTATTGTTCCGCTGAACAGGACCCTTCTAGACCGAAAGTACTGCCGCAGAAGAAACATTGAATATTTCATCGTAAACAGGAAGGGAATAAATTCTGTTGTTCACCTGTTCCTGTCCAGACTTCTGGAAATGACTAAACCAAGCATCTTTTTGCTCTTGACATCAGTTTGAACCTTAACTTGATAATGTCAGTGCTGCCATTAAACAACTCCGCATCATTAAATTGCTGAAAGACACTGAAAAGGTTCTAAACTTTAATGAATGTTAATGTAAGTGTGTTACACTACTCGTCAGTTTGGAGAGTTTTAATGAGCCATTTATAATAATATGTTCACAAGATTCAAAGGGCAGCTGTTAACTTTAAACCAGGGATACACTCATATTTGGGTCTGTGCCAACATTGTGATACATGTCTTCTGATACTGATGCAGAAACTGGGACTTAGTCAACCTGAATTAGCACTACCAAGAAATGTAATGTTTGTACATATATATATATATGTATATATATAATTATTTATTATATTAAATTTTAGTCACTGCCAACGGTGTTTTCCCAGTGGTTCACTTACTTCAGCAGGTAAACATCTCCGTCATCTGAATGTTGGTTTTAAAGCACAGTTGAATTCTCAGATTTAAACAAGCCTGTTGGCCAGGACTTCGTACAAATTCTGTGTTAACACAAACTATATGGTACTTCTTGTGTTTAACCTAAGGGGACATTTTCACTGCTTGAACTTCTAAAAGGAATTAAGGGCTAAAGGGGCATTTTTGTGGTCAAGCTCACAGCTGCTACATTGAATGACATGCCCCCCATCAATCAAATTTGTTTTTTTTATTCAATGGAATGTGCCAAGTTGCTTTCTTTCTTTAATGTACCCCACCAAAAAAAATCAGGAACTTATGTAATGTTTTACTTGAACTGTGGGTGCGTGCACAGATCGAGAGTAAAGATAGCATTTAAAAAAAAAATTTTTTGTCAGCTAAATGTTGAACTCTGTCACTTCCAGTTTTATAGGTCGTGCCATTCTACACAGAGATTGGCTACAATGCTGTGTTTTAAAGAGGATTCCAAAGCATTAAACATTCAGGACTGGCAGATAAATGAGTCACTGTTGCTGTTGAAACTTTTGAAATGAAACTTTCAATTTGATGATGAAAACACCAATAGAAATGGTTTGACAATCGAAATCTCATTTAGTTAAACTGACTTGTATCATACAAAGAGGACATGAGGTTATGTTTCCAAAGAAAACTGAAACAATGATTTATGGTCTCATGTTTTTTTTTAAATTTTTTTTTTTTACTAATTTCAAATCATCTGAACCCATGGCTAGCACCTGTTAATGCTGTAACGCTCTACACTGATGGCCATGTCTCATTTCTAAAAATGATTTGTAAAAGAAATATAACTTAGTAGTTAAAGTAGTTCATGTGTTATAAACTTGCTGTACAAAATGAAGATTGTTCACATTTTTTTACATTTTACTGGGAGTAAGGGGTGGGGTGAGAGGAGGAGTAGTTTTCCAGCGAGGCCTGCTCTCCTGGCAGCTAGAAGGTGGAGTAGAGAGTGAGAAAAGGGAGCCGCTCTCTCGTTCTCTCCCCTTTCCTCCCTCCCTCCATCTCAGATTTGATCATCCTCTGGGAGTAGAGGGACTGGTCTGACAGGCTTTGGCTGTCTGAGAAACTGATCTGTTTTTATTGTGCAGGTGTTCATCTCAGTGGAAACCAAATACCTGATACCCCCTCTCTCCCTCCAGGCAGGCCACTGGCTCATCCTTCACCAAGCAAACCTGACCTTAGACCTTGACCAGTACTAAATCAGTATAGTTTTTACTTGGCTTTCATGAGCCGAAATTAGAATTTGTTCTTGTAACAAAATCCCACCCCTGCTAGCACCTTAATACGTAACAATAATCCAATTTTCATACTATGTGCATTAAGAAAAATGTGACATTTAACGTAATTAATACTGTGAATGTATTATCTTTGTCTAACTACAGATGTGACCATGGAACATGGAAAATAGAATTTATCATGGCACAGTTTCAGGAACATCTCTTTGGTTCATTCTGAATTGTGGCTTCACAATTCAGAACAATTCATAAGAATTATGTTCATCATCTAAATTCCAAAGTAGTGGCATCACAATTACTATGGGTGATGCACCTTAGCAACCGGTACCTCATACAGAAATGATAGGATGACATTTCATGTATAACAGCATCGGTATTTGAATCTTTTGTTGACTTCATTGTTTTCCAAGATGCTTTGATTATCATCTGTTTGTTTCTGGTCTACTGGTTCTACGTTATTGTGGTCCGTGTAGCATAGCTGCTTACTGGCTGTGGCCTAAGCAGCATCAAGAAGATGGCCCCGTGTGCTTAGAGGCTTGTGTGGGGTTATAGATGCTGGCTTTGTGTTCAAGGGCGTGTTTCTGCGTTCTCCCTGCTCCTCCAGGCGGCTGGTGCAGAACAATAGCCTTCTTCATGCTAACAGTGAGGCTACTGATTTCTCGCCCTCAGCTGGTGAATAATACTATTGGCGCAGGCCGGGGGGAAAGCTGTGGGCCAGGCCGTGCTCCTCAGCTCACCCCTGGGTACAAGAGCATAGTTTTGGTTTCAGAACGGTGGGAGGGAACTCCCTGTCCCATACAAACATATGCACAAAAAAAAAAAATCTGTATTTGTACACATTTATGTTGATCAGCTTAAGAGAACGGTTAATCAAAAAATCAAATTCTCACAATTTTCTACCTCCTCTTTCCAGTCCAACAGTAGTTCAACAGCCAAGAAATGTTCGGTGTCCAAATTTTGTATCCTTAGAGTAGCACTGAAGCTGCGAGGCTAACTTTGCCAATAAACACCAAGTCCTGAACAGACAGCTAGATGACCTTCACTCTAGTAGCATTCAGCCAGTAACTGTGTCTTCTCTCTTATTACCAGTGAAAACATGGAAATGGGTGTAGCATTGAAATGAGTATAGAATAGCCATAGAAATTGGTGAGCGTAGTGTGCAGTTTAACCATGGTGAAACACAGTCTAATCATAGAAATGGGAGTAATGTAACTTCAGTGGTGTACTCGTACTTCAGCTGGAATTTTTGTTTTTTAAGCAGTGATCTGCATTACAATAGGTGAGCAGCAAGACCTACATTATTTAGTGACTTTTAATAGTGCTGTACTGAATGATTTTTACATTGAAATTGCCATTTGAAAGGGCACAATTTTAAAATGGCAAGAGCTACAATTTTAATTAAATCCCGCATTATTCAGTTTTTTTTTGTTGTTTTTTTAAGCTTGAAATGTTAAAATTGGTTACAGGAACGTGGGTGAGACTGACGCCATTTTTGTTTGGCATTTTATAAAGTTTTATGATTTAATGTAAATATTCATCAGATAAATACATGTTATTGTATAGTCTATATATTTTACTATTATTTTCGCTATTATTCTTGTGGCAAAACACCATCTCCCTTCATTAGTATGGCAAGAACAAAGCAGATCGCCCGCAAATCCACCGGTGGTCAGGCGCCCAGGAAGCAACTAGCCATGAAGGCTGCTCGCAAGAGTGCTCCGGTACATGGCTTTGAGAAAGATCTGCTGTTACCAAAAATCCATGGAGCTGCTGATCCGCAAGCTGCCCTTCCAGCGCCAGCGCCAGGTGCGTGAGATCGCTCAGGATTTCAAGACCGCTTCCAGAGCTCCGCCGTCATGGCCCTGCAGCAAGCCAGCAAGGCTTGGTGGGTCTGTTTGAGGACACAAACAGACCCAAGAGAGTCACTATCATGCCTAAAGATACTCAGCTGGCCCGCCGTATCTGTAGAGTGCGCGCTTAAACTAACTGCACTTAAGGTCCCTAATGTGTAACACCCTCCCTGAACATCTGAGGAAAACACAATCCACTGTCTGCTTTAAAAAAACGACTTAAAACATTTATTTGTAATAGAATTTACTCTTTACTCTTAATTTTATTTATTTATTTTTTTTTTCTGGATAACATCTGTAAAGTGACCTTGAGAGTTGTGAAAGGCGCTTATAAATAAAATGTAGTATTATTATTAAAATGGATAAAATGGCTTTTAGATGGTTTGCCTTCTTGGCTGGGGGAAAAAAACCACCTGTAGCTTAAAAGTAAGTGTAAAGGTGTCCATTTGTTATATGTAAACATACCACAGCACACAGTGTGAACAGCATGAAATTGTTTTCTGCATTTAACCCATTCACCAAGTGAAGCAGCGAGCAGCCAGGAATGCAGCACCTGTGGAGCAGTGTGGGGGGGCGGTAACTTGCTCAAGGGATCCTCAGTAGTACCACTGGCAGTCCTGGGATTCAAAAGCATGACCACCTGATCGCAAAGGCAACTTCCTAAGCACCAGGACACCAGGTGCCTAATGGTTAGGGAGTAATTGCCTGAAAAATCACAAATGGCATTGTCCAAAAATTATTCAGCGTTAGTCTCTTGTTTGCTTTGAATGTAAAGGGGGCGTAAAACAAACTTGATCTTGAAAAGTGCTCCCATCCGCCCGCTCCCATCCGCCCACGCCCATCCCCATCCCTAGTGGAAACTATGCCTGTGCCTGAGTAAAACAGAACGGGACAGGAGAGAAGAGGCAGGGCATTTCATGGAGGGGTGGAACATCAACCAGCACCGTCATCATTTAACCAGCCACTCACGTTTCTTTCCTGTTTAACTACCATTGGTTAAAGAGCAGAATTTCTTCCTGCTGTTGCTTTTTACACACTGAGAGCTAATATATATACACACACGCGCGCGCACATCCTTTTTCCGCTCTCCTTCTCTCTCGCGCTCTCTCTCACTGTGAGCCAGTTATTCATCTGCTGGGTGAGTCAGGGTGGGAGGAGACTGAGGCCAGCAGTACCAGTCACCCCGGCAGATCTCACTCTTTCTTTCTCTCCCTCTCTCCTTCCTTCGCTCTCTCTCCCTGGTTTTCCTTCCCTCTCTCTCTTATTCACGGTTTCTCTGCTACTGTCTAGGCCTTTTTTAAAAAAAAATCTGAATCAGGAGAGCAGGACTTGTTTTGGCACGCTGGCACTCGGTAGCAGTCTCTGAAGAGGGGGAAAAGGGGGAAGTTGGCCTAAAGGTGAGTGGAACTTTAACTGCGCTGACAAAATTCAGGAAAGGCCTCTACAGTTGTGAAAGACCCATCCAGTATCATGTTTCTTAACTTTTCTGTTCCATAGCCACCAATTCAGAGAGTAACACGTTGTACTCTGTACTCTGGCCAGTTTTTATGGTTGCTGGGTGATGGGCTTTTTACCCCCTGCTGTGTTTGTTTTAAAATAGTAAGATTGTCTTTCTAGCGGTCACGCCCCATTAACATACGCAGCTCCTTGTGTTTGCCTAATAGCCTTGCTGGCTTGATTCTCTGGGATACTCTCCCTCCCTCTGTTCATCATTAACTCTAAACTGTAGGCAGATTTTTCCACTGCATGATTCATTGACAGGATGCTTTTTACTGTGTCTATTTTGCAGCCTCACCCCTCACTTTGGACTTTTGCTTAAGCAGTTTTGTGTTAAATGGCCTAAATTTGAACTCAAATGTTTCAAACTTAGGTGAGGCTACAGTGAAATGGCAGCCTGTTGTGGTTCTCATCTGACTAAGAGGTTATGACACACTCTGTTCTTCTTGGATTCCCTTCATGGCTTGCCCTGATGGACTGTAATCACATGACAAGCATGCACAGACCAGGGTGGTTCCTCAGTCCCTACTGCAACCATGTCATTTCACACCTCCCGGTGAAGTCAAACACGATGAATTTAAAGTGCCAAAGGATCAGGCCTGTATTTTTGGCCAAAAAGTTTTTTTGTTTGTTTTTTTTTCTTGTTCTAAGTTTTCATAACCCAGACGACTGGAGACTAATAAGCCTTCTAAAGCCGAATGGAATTTGATAACTAGCTTAATGAAGAGAGAACTTCAAAGTCATTTTTTGTATTCATTTTAAGCATTAAAGAACAAAGTGCAAGACCCAGCTTTATTCTGAGCCACTTAATAAACAATGGTGTGTAGCAAACATTACATGAAGTACTTAGGGAGTTGTTAAATTCTGGATTAGTTCACCAGACACTTATGCTGTAACCATCTGCTTCTGGCAGGATTGGTCTCTGAGGCTTTTGGGGCTGTAGATGCTGGGTGTGTTTGGTGGCTAATGTTTACACTCCCAGTATCTCTGAACCTGTTCTAACATATCCATAAGCTTACAATCATGAAGGCCTGCTCTAGTTGCCCTGTCTGGGGCCTTCATGGCCTTGAGGCCTTCTGTGACTCTCGCATTTATTTAGTCTTTTTTGTTTTGTGGGCAAGGATAACAACCGCTCCTCTGTGTTAACAATGTATTGAGAGTAGGGACACACAGATATGGTGTAGGGCTGAGTATCAAAGTTCAGCACCTTTTAATGGAACCAAAATTACTTCAGTACTACTGAGTACTGACAAATTCTTTCCATACCGGTTTTATCAGCATCTATGCTGCTTCCAAAATCTTTACTGCTGATCTGTTAGTTATTTATGCCAGTCCCTCTTGATTAAACTGCAAGTATACTAACACTGCACACTCATTTTGGTTTAAGCAATGCCTACTTTATTTTTTTAATTTTAAAAAGTATCGAGAAAGTATTGTTTAGGAAATTGCCCGTTGTTTAACAATAGCCCGTCAGGAATCAGTCACTGAAAACATTGTTTTGACTATCAGTACAAAAAAAGTTCACAGTGTAATCTAATTGCGAAGCAGAGTCTGAGAACATACGTAAAGTCTTTATCTGACCTTAAGATGTTTATAAAAACAATAAGCTATATGATCTAGCTTTGTCTGTATCTTAGAAACATAATTTCCAAACCTCACCTTAAGGAAAGTGTATTTACAGTAAATCAGGTGTTCTGCTGAAATTCCCACAACAGCTAGAGCTGTACTGAGAAAGAGAGCTTGTTTTTTGAACTGTACTTCATATCTCATTTTACTTTGTTTATTGCAAGGCTGCACAGTGTTTTTACAGGTACAACAACCTTTTTGCCGAGAAATAGTTTTCTAAACATTTTGACTGCCTAAGACGTTTGCAGTGTAATTAAGGTAAATGTATTCTTTTAGAGTTTGCTTAAAACGTTGCAAATGAATGTAATGTTGCCCAAGGACAAGGACAAGTATTCCTACTGCAGATAGGAAATGGAAGCACTCCTCTTCATTGCGTTGGGGTACTAAATTACAAGTTTACTGTTATTCCACTATCATGCTGATTTGTAGGAAAATTAATGTATAAGGATGAGAGGATATAAATAATGAATATCCTGGTTTGGCCTTCAGAAAGTTCCTTGAACTAACAATTATTAATTATATCTGACTTCACTGTCGTTCAGAACTCTCCAGGTTTTCTCCTCTGCTTTTCAGGAATTTCAGGAAGCCTGTTACTGTCAGCTTTGACATTTCTCTTTAGGACCTGATGTTACCATGATACATTTCATGTCTGACGGCACAAAGACTCAGATTAGCCTGCATGCCTGTGTGTGTGCGTGCGCACGTGAGTGCGTACGCTAGGGAGAGGTGATCAGATGTTCAGATTGGAGACACTTGTTGACTAGACTTGCACTTCTTTCTACAGGGTGTCCAGTCTTAGAAAGAATTGTGCACAATTTAAAGATGACATTTCGAGGACAAAGAGTGTGGTCTAAGAATTTCAGGAAGCCATTAATCTGATAAACATTGCCCAACATAATATATAAACACTCACACCACTGATATCCTCTTGCACCTCCTGGGCGTGGATTATAGATTTTATTTGTCTGGCACATGTTTTTAGATTAATCTCCTCCTGGATTTCTTAATGTTTGATTGTATAAAGTCAATATGGTCTACCTTTGAACTCTGGTGCGCTCCGGTTTTTAGAATCTGCCCACACTCTTTTACAGTTACAGGTGAAACTGCATCCGTGGGATAAGGTCTGAACCTGAACAAATGTGGGCGAGTGGTGATTAATATCACCAACTAGGTCAACGCTCGTCATTGTTGTTATCTGTGTGCCAGATGTATTCCAAAAATTCCGACAGTATCTTAAACTGCACTCGTGCACAACGGTCTCGATAGATGAGTGAGTGTGAGTAAAGCAGTCTGTTTTGCTGAGGTATGCCAAAATGTGAACCACTGTATGAAGCCTTTATGATATTACATAAGGGATTGCTGTGCTGCACTAGCAGGTAGCTGAAGTTTACCACAGAGATACTGCTATAAGGCGAAAACTTATGTTGCCATGGCATTAAACTTAAAAATGATAAGGCCCTGTCTTTATGATAGAAGTTTTTTATATATGTATATTTATATATTGAACAATTGTCAATTTTTTAAATTGAACCTATATATATACATATCAGAATCTGAATCAGAAAACTTTATTTATCCCGGAGGAAATTGTTTAATATATGGCACATGTGGGGTGGGATATATTGGGCAAGTGAATAGTCAGCTCTTGAAGTGGATGTGTTGGAAGCAGGAAATAATGGGCAGGCTTAAGGATCTATAGAACTCTGTTAAAACCCAAACTAGATAGTTGGACGACTGGGTCAGATCTCATGGTATGCAGCAGTTAGTACCTACTGAAGTGGTACAAGTAAGGACAACTGGTCAACTGGGTGCCCAAGGCTCACTGATCCACATGGGAAGTGAAGACTAGCTTGTCTCCCACAAAATAGCCACAGTAGCACAAAATACTGACTTAATGCTGGCTCTGTCCAAACAGACAGTGCATCACAGCTTGCTGCATATGGAGCTGTGTAGCCGCAGACCAGTCAGAGATGGCACCAGACTGCACTATGGGAAGGCCGACAGAGGCAGTGTGATGCTCAGGACAATGTTCTGCTGGGAAACCTTGAGTCCTGGCATTCATGTTGATGTTACTTTTACATGCATCACCAATCTAAACACTATTAAATATCCAAGTACACCCCTTCATGACAATGGTATTCCCTAATGGCAATGGCCTCTTTCAGCAAGATAATGGCCCCTACCACACTGCAAACATTGTTCAGGGATGGTTGAAGAATGTTAGAGTACAAGGTTTTGACATGACCTGTAAATTCCCCGGATTTCACGTTGTGCTGGTCAAATTAGTCCGATCCATTTCACCTCCCGGTTTACAAGAATTGAAGTATCTGCTGCTAATGTGTTTGTACCACAGCACACCATGAGGGCCTGATTTTAATGTTATGTTCGTGCTGATTGGTGTATAATTTCACTTAAATTTGAGATCATGTAAGGGGTAGACGAAATCAGCTTAAATTGATCACAGAATTTTCCGGTGTTTGGGTGATATGATACTGTGATATTAAATAAACAAAATAATTGAGCATTTTTAGGAGCCCATCAAAGCAAATATGTAGTAGAGGAGATTGCAATTCTTTTACATTAACATTTTGTCCGCTACTTCTTGTGCTCAGATATCTTTAGACCACAGAGGGTGAAGAGGGCATTTCCATGTGAAGTGTGCTATCTGTATTTCAGCTGCATAATTACAGTACTTTACACTCAGAGTTGACTCAGGATTTTCCATTTTCCCTTTTCCCACTTTTCCATCTTTCCTTACTTTGCAATGAAATTGTTTTGAGGTGGTAACCCTTGAAGGTAGATGGAAATGGCTTGAGTAAACTTTAAACATGTATAAAATTGTATTACTGATGTAACTTGACCTTGTCCTCAAAGGTAGCGTTTTTCCAGTGAACCCAACGGGATTTTTTTATTTATTTTTTTTTTTTGTGGATAATGGTTGAAGTGGAAGGATATGGTGACTCTAGCACAAAAGATGATCGGTTATGTGCATGGAGGCGTAAGGGTTGGCTACTAGAGAAGACACTGTTAATGTGGGAGGTTGTGCTATGTGATACTTTGCATTGTAGCACACCCCTCGTCGTTTCCTCTAGCACGACATCTGCTGTGAATGTATGTTTGTTCCACTGCAGGCTTGAGTGCTCCGAGAGTCAGGACAGAATTCTTTAATAATGATTACATTCCACCCTTCGCTTCATATCGTGCCTTTCTTTAAGCCACACCTACACCCCTCCCCTGTTTGCCTAAACCATGCCAGTGACTCAAAGTGATAAGAGAACTCAGTCCTAAGTGAACTGTTTTGGCCTCTGTAACATTAGTCAGGTTGCAGTTTTTTGCATTTGTTTTGCAGAGGTTATAGCAACACACACTCACTCTTCCTGCTTTTTCCCCCCACTCCCAGCTGTAGCTCCTCCCTGTCAGCATCAGGCCATGTCGGCCGAGAGAAAGAAAGGAAGGGATGTTTAGAGGGAGGAGGGATATGGGTGAGGGAAAGAACAGCCAGAGTCACTAGTTAACCTCATGCTCAATTTTTTCCAGGCAGGCGTATCACATGGCTTCAGCATGCAGGTCATTATGATCATTCACACTGGCTCCACTCTCCGATTTCTTTGAGCGGGTGTTCATTGTTTAAAAGCTCAAATGTTCCCTGAGGAGATGATCTAATAAAGTATAATTATTTGCATTGTGCTGATCTATTGCTTGGACTTGAACATGTCTTCCTATTTCCCCCCCCAGGTTTTTTTCCTAGCCATAAGTAGTCCAGAAGTTGGTAAAAATGCTGGAGGGCGCCACAGACCGAGTGCTGGAAGTGTATAATAAAATCCTAGAACAGACAGGTATGTACACAATGTATCCATTTCCTGGAGAACAGCAGCTGTTGCGTAGTTAAACAAGCTTACTCTTACTGTGCGCATCTGCGGGCTAGACCCAAACGACATCTCGTTGTACTGACACAATGACAATAAAGCATCTATCTATCTATCAAAAATCCTATTCAACATAAATGAGGGGCATCATAAGACCTGGGCATCTGAGGCTATTCATAAAACATTCAGGACTCTTGTCCTGGATGCCCAGGCTATATGACGAACCAACTTTGTTAAATTTATGTAAAGCTTGTATCTTAAGAATAATAATTAGAAAACAACAACAATCCTGCTGCTTTCAAGACCCTAACAATAAAAATATAGTTTACGTTCACTAAACTATAAAGTTTAGTTTCACTTACCTAGCATTGACTCTATAATATGAAATGTCGTGCTGAATTGTGTTGATGCCTGAAACTGAGCGGGCAGGAAATGACAACAGTTTTGATACTGTTGGCCTAATTAAACAACAATAATCGCACCTTATCTATAATCATGAATTTTCACATTAAAATGTAATTAATACTCCAAACTTCCATGTTTGTTGTGTGGACAGGAGCATCAATGTGGTGACTGTCCTTTAAATCCTTTTCAGGACTGTTCTAGAAGAGGGGAGCCTTTTGTCATCAAAAGCTATATTTAAATCAGGATGTTTGCTCTTGCTAAGATCGCTAAATGTGTCTTGTGGTTTGGTGTGTTTCCATCTCAGACCCACGGCTAAAGGCATATCCGCTGATGGGGAGTCCAGTCCACATGACTGCAATTCTACTCGCCTACATCTTCTTTGTAATGTATGCAGGCCCTCGGATAATGGCCAATCGCAAACCCTTCCAACTGAAAGGGCCTATGATCATCTACAACTTCTCCTTGGTTTTTTTGTCTAGCTTCATTGTGTATGAGGTGAGACAAAAACACTCAACTATTCAATCTATATACATATGCTTCTGCTCTTGCTTGTCAAAGTTATATTGCTCTGTGCATAATCTATTCCCTACTCTCAAACTAAACTGGACCTTTTCTTGCTTGCTAGTTCTTGATGTCAGGGTGGCTCACTGGATACACATGGAGATGTGACCCTGTTGATTTCTCGGACAGTCCTCAGGCACTGAGGGTAAGAGATACTGGACATTTCTATATTAAATGTTTGATTTGCCGTACATGCTGATGACAAGCACTGTAAAGCACCTTTTTTCATTTTTACTATTTTTTTTATAGATGGTAAGAGTGGCCTGGTTGTTCCTCTTCTCAAAGTTCATCGAACTCATGGATACAGTAAGATCCATGTTTATACCTGTTATAAATAGCATTTCATTTTTTTGTGAGTTGTTCAGGCATTGATGTAATTGTTGTTTTTTAGGTGTTCTTTGTGCTGCGTAAAAAACACAGTCAAATTACATTCCTACACATTTTTCACCATTCTTTCATGCCCTGGACCTGGTGGTGGGGTGTCAGCTTTGCTCCTGGTGAGTGGTTCAGGTCTGAAATCTAAGATGTTCGTTATTTCTTGCAGGATTGTAAATGTGCATGAACTGTGTAAAAAAGGAAAAAGGGGATTAAATGAGATTGTCTGAATGTCTTTGCAGGTGGAATGGGATCGTTTCATGCCATGGTCAACTCTGTCGTTCATGTGATCATGTATTTCTACTATGGCCTCTCAGCTGCAGGACCCAAATTCCAGAAGTACCTCTGGTGGAAGAAATACATGACAGCCATCCAGCTGGTAATTTTATTAAATGAGTCTTATTACAAGGTTCCTGGTGGTCCTGGTGCCTCAGAACATGGGTTCTAGACTGCTAAACATGGCAGGAGACAATAGCAGTTGGCTGCAGTGCATCCATACAAGATGATTAGGAGTAAGAGTGCCACAGGGCACTCAATTTTTCCAACACATCTCTTACCCTTAACTTGCTCTGATGGTCAAGACTGTCTGTTGCCCAACATGTCTTAATATTTTCCTACTCTAATAAGCCTGTGTTGAAATAAATGTGTTAATGTGATTATTTGGATCAGCTAAGTTGGGAGCAGAAAAAAAAATTGCAGAGCAAGTGGATTCTGGTCATAGGGTTAGGAACCACTGGTCTGAATCACTTTAGTGAACCTCAACACACTTAATCTAGCACATTAAGAGACTGCTAACAAAGTGGGTAAGCTGGATCTGGTGTTAGGGGAGGGAATATAACTATGCAGGGCAAGGAATGGAGTCGAGAACTGCTTTTCTTTTCATATGCTTGACTGGATTGTCTTTCTGTCTGCTTTTAGACACAGTTTGTGCTGGTGTCCCTTCATGCTACACAGTATTACTTCATGGACAGCTGTAGTTATCAGATGCCTCTCTTTCTCCATCTCATCTGGATGTATGGCACCTTCTTCTTCATTCTCTTCTCCAACTTCTGGTACCAGGCCTATGTGAAGGGCAAGCGATTACCCAAGAACACCCAACAGCTGAACCTGGATAGCAAGGCCAACCGTGCTCTGTCCAATGGAGCTGTTGCCAATGGTGCTTCAGTAGTTTCTAATGGCACCAATCTGCACCATGAGAATGGCTTGACTAATGGGAAGAAGCACCATGAGAATGGAACAGCCCACAGCGGTAAGATGAAGAAAGCCTAAGTGGGCTAGAGAAAAACATCCAAAACGCATGACCACGAGTGCCTGCACAAAACGCCACGGATTCCAAAGAGTGTTTTGGGACTGTTTTTCTCACCATGTAATTTTCATTTCCCTTTATTTTGTAGTTTTAAAGCACAAATACATGGGGAGATGAATACGTCTGGGATCCCTGTTTGTATTTTTGTTATGATTTTAATTGTTAATCTAAAAAAAATAAATATTGAGCACGATGTATGAAGAGAAGAGCAAAGATGTTGATAGAATATATTCTTCACTGATGTTGCTCAACATCACTTGAGCAGAGTTTAATGCACTCCATATCCCTCCCCATCCACAGAGACACACTATATATAGTTCTTATAAGTCAATTTGAGCTCCAACTGTAAATACTGTAGGTTTACTGTCAAAACTAATGGGATTGATACAATAGGGTTCTGAATTTTTGTTACTCAAGAATGTTGACTTCAAATAAATTCCATCTTAAAGTGGGACCATATAAATGTTTTCTTGAGTTTATTAGCATATTTGCTTGACATATTTAAAGGCTCTTTCCTCACATTTCTTCAGCGTATTGTACATTATATCAAAATTCCTTTAACTCCTGATACATTGGTTTTGCTTATGTATTGCTGGTTCTGGTAGTTCAGTGCAGCCTGAGCTGTTACTTTTTAATAAGTTGGTTGAGCAACATCCCTTCCTTTCTGCAAGTCCGTACCCACTGCATGCTTTGTGTTGTCTCTGTAATCTCAATTATGTCAAGCATGTAGGATGTAAACAAGACCTCCATTCTCCTTCATCTGAAAGGGCCAAACGGGACTCTAATGCACAGCTGGCAATTCAGCAAGCATCCTACGGGGTGTGTGTGTGTGTGAGAGAGCGAGAAAGAGAGAGTGTAATAGTAAGCAGAAACCAGAATGTTGGGTCAATGGGTACATTCAAAGAAAGAGAAAGAAATGCAGTCTATTTAGTGGATATTGAACAAAATCTGATTAACGTTTACTGCTCCAGAAGTTCAACAGCTTTTTAGTTCCTTTTTTCAGGGCAGGAAAATGTAGGGCAGAGGTCAGGCCACTCCCATTCGTTCAGTTTCATGTGGAAGAGTAAAAGATGTTTGTACAGCCGCAGAGTTGAATAGTATTTGTACAGTGACACACAGGGAAGGGACGTGTATAATTGCAAACCAGTCTCAACATAAAATGTCCCATAAATAAGCTCAATTCATGGAAGACTATGAATGCAGCAAAATTATTAGCGTAAAAAGAACTTGCTCCAGTTTAAGGTCATGCTAACTATCATTCAAGCAAACATGGTTTTCAGATCCCTTTGGTCCTTTTTTTTCCCCAATGTGTTTTGCACAACATGCATGTTATTTCTAGGCGAAAGGCCATTTCAGAAAACTGCATATGGCACCCTAAACATGTACAGATAATGCTACTTCATCTATAGAGCAGCAGAACAGTTTCTGCTGGTGAAATATTTAACATGATTTATTTTAGAATGAATAAACTGGCTTGAATCTATAACTAGAACCCTCACACAGATGTATGGGAGAGATATGGAGATCATTCAGCATTACTAATGTAAATCTGCTCTTTTCTCCAAGTCACCTAAAAAGCGAGAGCTGTTTTGGGTGGGATTTGCATGACACCTTTGGCACAGTGCAGCTTCCATATCATCCAGCTGAGGATAACCAGACAGATGGTAGTGAGGTGGGGGGGTCCGGCAGGTGTTCTCTAGGATATGTCCTCCAGGATGTAGAAAATGAGCTCTAGCTGCAGGGCAGCGTGTCCTTGGCGCTGAGAGACGCTCTGTACGACTGCCGTTAATGACTGGTTGAGACTGTCCTGGTAGCGCAGCGGCAGAGTCTGGCCATTACTGCCTGCCAGGAACTCCATCTGAAAAGAACAGAACATATAGCTCCAACTAAAACACACCCCCAATATTAGACACGACCAAGTACAGCAGCCTCTATGTGATGAATCTCTGGTTTGACAGTCCACTTTGACTTGATTTTATTCAAAATTATTATTAACTGGCACTATAACATGACAGGCATGTAGACTAAAAAATTTAAAACTAGACACCAGGGGTTGGTTTCCCAGACAGGGATTAAGACTAGTCTCGCACTACTCAAATCTGGAGGCAAATTATTTTAAATTGAAAATTGGTGTTATCACTTGATTTCTCAGACAGGGATTAAGCCTAGTCCTGGATTACGTGGAGCTGTGAATAGAGATTTTGCACTATCGTTTTCTTTTCAATCGAAAATCTCTATTCACAGCACAGGACTAGGCTTAATCCCTGTCTGAGAAACCGACCCCAGATGTTTTATCCATCATAAGCAGTTATTGTTTCCTCATAAGCTTCATTCTGTTTTTTTGGGAGTAATACACCAATCAAGTGATAACACTAATTTTCCATTTAAAATAATTATTTGCCTCCAGATTTGAGTACCATTTGTCAAAAATGACACATTCTGGATGTTAATTCTATTGTAACTTTCCTAAAGTTTTTAGAATAGTTAAATGATAATCAATTGCCTAATCACTTTATTTTGTGTAGTTAAATATGATGAATTTGCTCTTAATTTGTTCTGTTGTAAATACAGTGCACTTTCAAAGCAGTGCACCATTTGCCAAAATAAGTTTAATCAGAATGTGTTTCATTGTAAATAATTTAGGAGCATTATTTTTAAACTTCAGGTTCGCATGAACTGCACATGAAAATCAGGTGGTTTCCACAGAGTGAATAGTTTCCACTCACTAACATCTTGCAAGAGCTCCAAATTGCATATCCAAAAAGACAACTTTCTAAGGGTAAAAATGCTCATGACTTATTAAATTACTGTAAAAGTTTTTTTTTCAATAAAATTTCTAATGACAAATTTATTTGATTTTCATACAATACCATGGTCAGCTGTTATTTTTAAATGTAAATATTTTAAAAAGTGGAAATACAAACTTTTGTTCTAACAATGACAATATATATCATACAGTCAGCTGTTTCATGTCCTCCGTGCTTGTTTATGTCTTGTATCGAATTTTGCTTTTATTAGTTCGCTGCTCGTTGATTTCTCTGTAAGCACTGTATGGCATAGTCTGCTTAAGTTTCTGCTGCCTATAAATTGTACTTTGTTCTTCATTTACTTTAGTGATGAATATACTCACCATGCCATTAGGAGAAAATAAAGTTTATCAAAAGTGTAATTAATAGAACTTTCTATTTAAAAGCTGTTTATGAACGAGGGGGCTTCAGGTCAGATTCAACTACAGATGATCTGAATGATTAAACCAGGAATGCAAGCTTAATCACTAGGAAAAATGTCACTAGGCAAGATCGCAAGATTAAAATTAAGATTAAAATTAATATAATCTAGATATTTCAACATTCTGCTCTTCCTGAGTACAGTAAGTGTCATGAAATATCCATTTAAATGATCAGTCAAGCCTAAACATCTGTCCAATACTGAGCATTGTTTGATCAATACCAATAGAGGTTGTGCACACACTGTAGGCAGGAGTCACTGCAATTACACCCACTAAATGGCAATATTAGCATTCACCTTGCCACAAAAAAAGATATCTAAATTGGGAAAGAGCTGTCAGTCTCACTTTCCCAGTTTCCCTTACTAAAGGCAGCCGTGTTGTAGCACGTTTTGTCACCCAGCAGGGCTGTCATACTCGAGTCCAGACTTGAGACGTTTGTTCTATGATCTCAGACTTGTCTTGGACTTGCTGGTAATTGGACTCGGACAGGTACCAATCATATGCCTGCCACAACTCATCTCTGTGCACTCTGTGCACGATGTATCCCACTGCATGAACAGTGGTATTAATGAATAATTTTCATTTCGAACAAATGACTGAAGTCAAACGGTTCTATTTGAAGTAAAGAATATGGACTAATATGATCCGCCAGTGTTGTTACATTGCACACACAAAATTATCATCTAAAAATAGAAGATATACCGTGTCTCAGCATCAAACAGGAAAGAGGAAACAGGCCAGTCTCAAAGACGATTCTTAACTGTGTAATCTATTGGAAAGTGAACAGTGCATGCCCTCTACACCGACCAATTCTGATATACACTATTTGTGGTTTTCTATCCTACTGCAAATAGTGATTCATGACAGTTGAACGGTAGTGTGTTTGAACTGAAAAACCAAAGACTTCGTCTTTCTTTGCAATGTTCTCACCTTCTGCCCATCCAATGTGACCCGCAGCGCTAGTTTGGTCATGCCATCCTCCTTTAGCAGGCTCAGAGACTGACACAGCGCCAGGCAGAAGGCCCGTGCCAGTCGTTCCGTCAGGCGATTATAGTTAGCATTACCGTTTGGCCCATTTGACTGCTCCTCCCTCTGAAGAAAGAACACCTGCGGAGCCAGAAATGGCCACTTTGATTATATACCTCCATAAAATGCAGATAAGATCAGTAACAGCAGTTTTGTAGGTGTTCACCTCTGTCCAGCGTATAACCTTTCCACTGGCTCGATACTCTAAACGCTGGTGTGTTTTGACGCAAGTAATGGATTCCATAGATTTCCCATCAATAGGGCTAATTATGCTGTGAGTCAGAACAGTGGAGACAGATGGTTGAGTGAAGGGGCAATAAAACTATCGCTTTGGTACAGTAAATGTTTACAAGGTCATTGACTCCTGTGCAGTCATTATTGAATTATTTGTCAGGTGAATTCTAAAACACCAATCATAAGCACAGTCAGTCATCTCATGCAAGCAAGCCCCGCCTCTTACCCCTTATTGAAGCGAAGCTCCTCATCTTGCCACTGAATATGTACACATTCCTGTCTGTCTGACTGATGGAGTTTTCCACAGGTGATGGTGAAGTCTCTCATGTCACGGAGAGCTCGCCGCAGCTCTTGCATGGTTTCCATAGTTACCTGCACCATCAAGCCATCTGAAATGAACAGATGCATCAGCATGGGCAATTATAGAGAGCAGCCCATGAGCAATTACAAATACCTTCAGAGAATAGTTAGTGCAAATGATCTAATTTACGCAATTCTGCCAAGACGCCAAGACAGGTGGTGTTGAAATTTAGCTTCTTTAATTGAGAACAGAAGCTACAAGATTAATGGTGATAAGACTAGAAGTAAATATCAAGTTTTTTCTGTAAGTACATCCCCAAAACCTCTCTCAATCTGCTTAAACCACATGCAGCTTTTCAATAAGATGTCTCATATTTGTTGATGTGGTTCAGGTATGACTTACTGGAAGATATAAAAAAATGAACAATAACAGATTTCTCCATATTTATGGCAATCATTTTCACAAAAAAACAAATAAAAAATTAAATCAGCACTCCTGAAGAGTGAAAACAGACCCTGTTGTACATAAATAATGTCTGCAGCGTTCGGCAACACAGAAAGGTTTTGTTCATTTTTAGCTCAAAGTAAGTCATGTTGTGTCCCAAACTACATGGATGAGTTTGAAACATTTTAACAAAGAGCTGGCAGTAGAAACATAACCTCATAGCTCCAGAGCTGAACTAAAGTTAAATTCAAAAGTCAAATTTAGACATCAAACATGTCTTGGTTACATCTGGGGTACGTGAAAAATTGTGTAAAGTTGAGTTCTTGCCTAAGTATACCTTTAAAGCTTAGAATGCCAGCTTTAACTGATCTTGTGCCCATTTTATACAAAGTGTGTTCATTTCAGGAGACAGAGGGAACATAATCAGTGCTTCTTCTAACAAGCTCTCCAATAAAGTAGACATCACCATCTATGTTTGGAGAAATATGTAACCTGTTAAATAACACTAGCAGTGTTCTGTCACAATAAGCTTTTCTGAGTTTATATCATTAGTACTTCAGTAACACTAACCAACTGCGTGAGTTATCACAGCAGTGGGTGTGAAATATGGAAGAATAATAAGTTGTATCCATAGTTAATATTTCTAAATGTGACATCACTTGTTCTTTTTTTGTACCACTTCAACACCAGATGGCATAAAAATCAATTTTGTGACAATCTCAGAAAATGTCTTGAAGTAGCATGATATATTTTGCCCATATCGTTAACGGCTTATTTTAGATGTCGGAACTATCCAGTAAGAGGTGAGTGAAATATATTATTAGAACGTGTTTTACAAAGCAGTATATTTTACACAATCTTAGCTTTTTATTTAAAAAATAGCCAGTACTAGGCAGCATTTAAGTAGTACATTACTTAGTGAAAAATGAATCAGAATTACTTTAACAGTCATCTACTGTGTGTGACCCACAATCATCACCTGACTCTGGATGTCTTTTGAAGTAATGCTCTATGGCCATTTTTAATTTTTAACTTGTTTTGGATGCTTTAGTTCACTGTTCTGTTCAGAGTCAGGCTGGTAGATCGACCTGGACAATCAAACATGTCAAAAAACTGAGACAGTGGAATGCTTTGGATCATGGGCATTTCCTTTTTTCACCTCAACCTCTCACTCTGGTACAGGTCATTTTTGTCTTATTTGTCCGTAAATCTTTGCACTAAAGCTCTAACGCAGAGGAGCCCTAATCCAGTCCTGGCAATCTGGTGATTCTGCTCATGCACACCTGGTTCAACTCACCTGTTCACTGCCCGGTTTAGTGAGTGTGCTTGAGGAGGGAAAATACCACCAGCATGTCAAGACCGGATTTGGCCATCTCTGCTCAACAGGATGTTCTTGTTGTTCTATGTGAACTGTAAACTGACCTTCGTATTCTTGAGGATTATCGGAATTTACATCTTGAGGAAAACCTAATGAGGTCAGGCAGGTGTATCCTTCTCTTTATGTGCGTTTCTGAGACATCTATGGCTAGAGATGTTCCACTGTGAGTATTTTATTAACTTTAATGCGGACAAAGTAATAAGGCAAGGACCAAGCTGGCCAGGAAACATGTTGGCTGCTAACTGCCCGGTTACTTATAGTGGGCTATGTCAAAAGGTCTGTGAAACAGATGTAAATTTTATATGAAATTTCATATTAAAGTTGACAGTCTGCAATTTATCATCCTACTTTCTGTCTGATTTCAAATTCAATGTGGGGTTTTGTTCATCCTACCTACACCCCCTCACAAAACCTGTGTCCTCCCACATTTCCTCAAAAGCAGTGTATGTAAACCTTAGTCATAAAACCACCAATGTGTACAGCCAGCTATGCCGCATTCAAGTTGCAACAAACCACTCAGACGAAGAATTAAAACAAGAAACCTTCGACGATGCTGGACTTGGCCAGATATCCTGAAGAGGCTTTCAGGGCTCCACTAAACACAAAAAAGCAGGAGCCAGTGACTGAAAAAAACAACAACAAAAAAAAAATAATCAAATTTAAGTATCAGTTTAACCCTTTCTGCAGGAAACTGAAAACCGATTACTCAGATAACTGTATTATTTAACCCAATCAAGTATGTAAATTTCAATTATAAATAAAATACAATTAAAGTGTTTTCACTTTTAATGACAAATCTTAAAATTTAAGGTTGAACTGAGGGACCTTCAAAAAGTGAAATTGCATTTCATGGCTGCTGCAAAAAAGGAGTTGAATTCATTGACAGTCTTTAAACTGTACTGGTAGTGCCCCCTGATGGTTACCGATTAATATTACTGCTAAACACATGACAGTGGTATCTGGTATCTGGACAGTGTGTGTGTATTCGTTTTTGAACCTTAATTTTTTGGGAAAAGTGTGTAAAGTGGTTTTATAAAGTGGTTTTATAAAGTGATTTTTTAAAATTCTCTGTGTTTTTAACTCAACAGTTTTGGTTACTAATGTTAATCTTAGGACTGGGTTTAAGATTAGACTGTTTATTACATAGTTATTTACAAATATTTCACATATGGGAATTATTACAGTTCTTATATGTAAAACACATGGGACATATTACATATAAGTACTTACATATGCTTATAAAAATTAATGTGATATATTAAATATAAGTACTTACATATTTATAAAACATATGGGACGTATTACATTTAAGTACTTTTATATTTTTTTTAATATATGAGACATATTGCATATAAACATGGAAATGTTTGGGTACCACTGGTCAAATTACATGTGAAAATAAGTACAGAACACATTTCTGCACATTTTAATACACATTTACTGTTTATTTTCTAAAAAAAAGTCAAACGGGAAAATAAAATGTGGTCTGTGCTGATGGTAATGGCACATCTCATGTTTTATTTTTCCCCCAGTATTGCAGAAATACACACAAACTGTGGACTAAAGTTCACAGAAAAGGACGTATTTAAGTGTGTTCTCTGTAAAGGATGTGTTAACATGTTCATTTATTTTCTAAGAAAAAAAAAATATGTTATTGGATCAGGGGGATTCAAACTTAAGCATACGACAGTATGTATAAGACATACATAAACAAACCTATGTATGCATATATATACGTATGTGTGTATGTATCTCCTCAATTGTGTGTTTGCTCTGGTGTCAGGACCTTTGTACTGTGTGTGTGTGTGTGTGTGTGTGTGTGTGTGTGTGTGTGTGTGTGTGTGTGTGTGCGCACGTGTCTCCTCACCTCTGCGTGGCTGGCTGTGGATACTGATTGCCTGTGTCTGGTACTGTCCGTCTGCAGTCTGCACACAGATGAGGTGGGAGTCGGCACGCTCATTAAAGCAAGCGCCCATAGCCAGCACTCTCTCATTTGACTTATTCAGCGCCTTCAGTAGCTGAGTGAGCAGCAAGAGGAGACACATAAACTGATTTAGTGACTCAATATCACAGCTGCTGCACGAAGCTGCAATGGGTACAGCAGTAAAGGATGTTCAGGGATGTTGCCTTACACTCAGTGAATTTAGACCGAGACATGGTGCCAAATTTAAGAAAAGTAGCCCAGTGAAAACAAAATCACTGTGATTAGGCATGAACTATTCCTTAATCATGGCTCATTTAAACAATTGAGGAAATTCTACTTAATGTACAGATTCTATTGTCAATCCAATGCATGTTCCTAATTAGATATTGTATCATAATTTGAATATGATGAAAAGTTGATGTTGAACAAATAGTTTTGTTTGTCTATTGATGTTGATCAATAGACAAACAAAAATGGAGACTCAAACTTGCCGGTACAAACTAAATCAAATGTTATTTTGTATGTATGTATGTATGATTATTACTAACTAATGATACAATAATGGCAATGTGCATTTACATTTAAATAGAACAGCAAAATGACTGAACTCTACACCTCCAAGGGTTAATAAGAACCGAGGACAATCTGAGAATTTGTTTCACGCTTCCTGTAATGGGGTTCATTACCTCAGCATGCCGGGTTTTAGGGATCGTGATGCAAGTGCTCCGTGCCTCCAAATCAACCATCAGGCCCGTCACCACTGGCAATGTGTAACGGAAGAAGCGAAAGTCCTAAGAATCACACAAGAATAGACCCAGATCAGAATTTAACCTTCTACCATGTAAATGCACAGCATCAAAAAGAGAGTCCTACCACCAGTAGCCTCATGATGCTGTTGTTAATCTGGCCAAAGAGTGGCTCTCTGAAGCGCACACTGAACAGAGGACAGGGATAGACTGCAGTAGAAGAGAGACAGACAAAAAGCACCAACGAAACGGTCATTATTTAGAACATTGTTATTTATTTTATATTGTATATACTATATTGATCCTGGAGGAAATTGCTAGAGTCCTCTGCATTTAAAACATTCACGAAGTAAAACAGTGGGCAGCCACTGACGCGGCGCTGGGGGAGCAGTATGCTGGTACCTTGCTCAAGGGTACCATTAGTGGTGCCATTGGCGGTCCTGGGATTCAAACACATAACCTTCCGATCACAGGGGCAACTCCCAACCACCAGGCTACCAGCTGCCCATCTGGGTGGCTTCACGCGCAGAAATTAAACCTCAGAATTTTTCAATACACATCAAACTCCACAGCATGAGGTCTTTAAGCAAACACTGGGGCTCTTACATCTGTACTCGGCACCCAAACGCAGCATGAGGCGCAAAGGAAAGGCTCTGGCCCAGGGGCTCTCAGCCCGGAGGATCAGGAGGCCGAACAGGAAGGGCTGGGGGGGCAGCGGCAGGCCATCCAGGGACTGGAACGTGGGCCGCACATACAGAAAGCCAGCGTGCTCCTTACTGCCCAGGAACCCCCGCGCCGCCAAAGAGTGACTCAGGTGATTCAAGAGCTTCCCTGCTGTGACATTTAATGCAAGAAAAAATATTAACCAAATGAACACCATGGCCTGCAGCCATGAAAGGGTGCCAAAATGACAGAATAATACATTTACAAAGCAATGGAGTATTACCTGTCTGTGCATCCCAGTAGATCTGAATGAAGTGGTTGAAGATGTCTGTGGGGAATCTCTTCTCTTCAGGCAAACACTGCAACAGCACGACCACTTCTGGCTGACCCACAGCATGCATCCCTTTAGACATCACACACCAGCATCTCCGATTCACATCTGAAAACGCGCACACACACACACACACACACAGACACACACAGACACACACAGACACAGACACAGACACAGACACAGACACAGACACAGACACACACACACACACACACACACACACACACACA
>JBBJLS010000039.1:15555482-15565984 GCA_037577275.1 Bryconaethiops microstoma
TCTGCTGTGCATCTGAAAACGCGCACGCACACACAGACACACACACACACACACACACACACACACACACACACACAGACACAGACACACACACACAGTCTCTGCATTTTTAAAACATATTCCTATTCCTAAGGCCTGTCTGAAATGATACTTTTGCAGCCAGCACTGATACTGATTTTAGGAATGTAAAAATGTACATAATTGATAATATCAGGTGATATTAGTGTATTTTTTACTTGTACTCAAACAGATGTGATTGTCAGTTTCTTTTTACACTTTCTTAAACGTCTTAAAATATTTTAGCACTGTTGGTGGAGCTATTCAGACTCCTTTGCAGTTTTGCTTTATGCTAATTCTCTCTTTTACATTTTTTAATCTAAACTGTTTTTTAATGAGTTTAAATCCCAGTGATTGACCCGCAAAACTAGGGCTTTGATTAGTGGCACATTATCTGCCTACACAGACAAAAACGAAGGTCGTCGGTACTGGCCGATATTATCAACCAACCAATGTACCGACCTGCCCTGAATTCAGACCTATCAGAGCAATATGGAAATATAATACACTATATGGACCGAAGTATTGAGACTTACATTGTCTGTGTCACCCCTTTTTTTTTATCTCATGTCCAATTCAAATTGTGAACCTAACAATTAGAGCTAACTGAGAACGAATAATGCTCAATAAAAAGGATCTGATAGTCTCATATCTCTCTCTGCCTACAACCTTAAGCCAGTGCAGCATCAGTAAACTATCAACTGTAAGTAACAATACAATAAAAACCTCAATTAACAATGAGCTTCCCACCTTTTTTCCCACCACCTTTTCATCACACTTTCACCGACAGTATTCTGAAAACACAACATCTACAAAACACACACATGCACATTTGCATACACAAAGACAACCATGCCATAAGCTATCATAAAAATGTCCACAGTCCCAGACTGCATGTCTAATCGCCCTAATCAGCTCATGAGTAGTGGAGGGAGACATTAGTAGACATACAGCTGACGATCTTCACCATGGCCAGAAGGTTGGCATTGAGGACAAACAACAGCGGCTCAGTCTGACCTCGCTCCAACTCCTCAAGCAATGAAGACTCTGTCCGCTTCTCCTCCACTGTGTAGTCTACGCAACACAAACACATTCGGACAGTTACACAGTTTAATCAGATAGCCCTGAGGATTTGCAAGCGCCAAGAGCACATCTGCAGTCTGGCAAGTCAGTAACATGCAATGTTTTACCTACCCCCTTTAACCCCTGTAGACGTTAGGATGGGGGGAAGTCCTTTGTGTGGTAAGGGTTTAGCCGAGGTGCCTTTGGGGCTGTTAACCACCTCCTCTCTTTCCAAACAAGGTGAATTTGGCATCTCCTACAGTAACGAGAAACATATAAAATGCTCATCTCAGCTCGATATTCCAGTCAAAAAGATGTTCACAAAATTACAAAGTTGTTTTCATCTACAGACTAGTTCTTGCCTTCTAAGACAAAAATAGATAAAAAGGAAAGTGATGTTAATGATTATTTTTATGGATTGTGCCCATAGTCCTCACTTACTTGTTAGTATTTGCCCGTTATGTTGTCATATGGTTCTTTATTTAGTACTCAGAAACTTCAGCTGTTTTTAGGCTGCAAAAGTTTGTATCCTAAGCTACAATTCAAACAATTTTTGTAGCTAGTCTGAAACTTTGTTAAACAGCTTCAACAGCAGATCTGTGCAACAAAATCCTTTTAAAGTTGTATCAGAGAAGACTGGCTTCCAGACACCGTTAGATCAGCACACCAACTAAATTACTTTAAATACAGTTTATATTTTAATTATTGGAGTGTGTGATTTGACTCTGTGTGGTTTAGGCTTCACTCGCTCACAAGTTGGGGAAAAAAAAATCAGGTTTGCACGTCACATCACTGTTACTCTAAATGTGAAAACAGTAAAAAAAAAAAAATTAAAAAAAAAGGGCAATTTTTCTCCTGTCCAAACTTCGTCCTGCATTTCCTCTACAAGAAATTCTACATGTACTGTCAAGCGACAAAGCTAGACAAGAACACATTAATGCTTCTAGTGAGGGAAAAAGCTCACAGACAGGTCTGCTGACACCATTTGAGCTACTGCAGGAGTGAGTGTCTGGATTAAATCCCCGTGGGTTGGAGTAGTGCTGGCACTGGAAGACTCGTTTTCTGGTGGGATGCTGTCAGCAAACCAAACTTTCTTCTGCTCCTTGCGAAGGGTTCCTGTGAAGTGGAAGACAGGCAGAAATACAGGGTCAGACTGTCTAAAGAGAATTTGAATGGGTGCTCCAGTTAATAAAATCAGTATCTATGTAATAATGAAATTAGTGCTATTCCTTCAAATACCCACTGTTAATGAGAGTCGAGTGACAGGTGACACACACACGCCCCTCTTTTCCACCCAGGTGAGTTAACCTGAACCTCAAGTCACAGCACACCACACAGAACACCTGTAGATCATGAAGAACATACAGACACACATGCGTGCGCGCGTGAAAGACACACAGACCCAAGTATAACAGACACTTGCTGCGACGCAGACCTCAATGGCCCATATAAGGGGAAACTACATAATGACGAAACTAGTGGTTCTCATCTCTAGTCCTGAAACACCAGCATTGCACATTTTGAGTTGGATCAAGTGTGTTAGAATAGGTAAAAACAACAAAATTTGCAGGACATTTGTGTTCCAGAACTGTGACTGAGAGCCACGGGTATTACAACTTGCAGAAAGAACTGGGCAATATAATAATACTGCTATTGGTGTTTCAGTATTGGTGTTTCCCAAGTATCTGTATTCAGAAATAACCCAAATTTATTCGGATACCCATTCTAAAGTGAATTCAGTCATTTACAGAGCATAAATTATAGAAAACTGAATGTATCTCATTTTTTTTTAAATAAAAAAAGTTTGGACTCCCAAGTGGTACAAATATCTAAGCTATCGTCAAGTTTGTAAACCCAATCCCAGGCTCCAATAGCTTGTTCTATTCTAAGAGTTAAAGAGAGGTTAGATATAAGTCATGTAGAAATTAATTATGACTGTTTTACTACATAGACCACACAACATAAGAAGACCTCAGAAAGCGCAGAATATATGACCTTTATGGTGCACTTATTGCTGAAAAAAGCTGCACTCACACAGCTTATACAAATACTGGCAAAACAAAAAGGAGAGGAAAAAACTATGGACTCACTCAATGTGGAGGAAAAAATTACAGAATTTTTTTATTATCCTTTTAATTTGCATTTCTAAAACAAATGTTGACACAAGTATAAAAATTTTAATTAGTTTGCAGTTAAATAAGCTTACTTGCAGAATTTAATGAGCTGTTGGGCTTGGCTAATTTGTTGGCCCCAACAAATGTTAACTTCCAGAATGGAAAGGATTATAGTCCTTCAAGAAGAAATTCCGCAGCAAAAGATGTTGGTTGTTCTTAGTCAGCTGTGAGTAAATGAGGTGCAAGCATAAACAACATGGGAAGGTTATAAAAGGAAAACATACATGTAGACCACAGAGCAGGTCAAAGAATAAAGAAAGCTCAATGCAATATGTCTTGAAAATCCGCAACAAAATGAATGAAAACGGGGCGGAACAATGTGGTCATTGTTCGTGACAGAACTGTAAGGAATCACCTGAATGAAAAAGGATTCACCACCAGCACCTCAACAGAGGAGAACAAGGTTAGAGTGGGCTAAAGCGAAGCAGTCAGTGAGTGTTTATAACTGGATGAAGGTTGCATTCAGTTATAACTCACAAAGATGTATTAGCAGATGTTGAAGCAGATAGATGTTTTCTAATAAAACATAATGACGACTGCCTAAAGAAAATGAGCACACTCTACCCACTCATTTATAAACTGGGTCTGATCATTACCTTAACAGAGGCGTATAATGACATTTAGAACACTTTTCTCATTCAGTTACTAATTGCTATGCTATTTCAAAGACAAATTGCAATGTTTTTCGATGATTACATTATTCTTTGAGTGTTTTCATCTTTTCCTCTCCCTTATCTGGAAGGAAATCTGACATTAATTTATTTGATTGATTTTTAAGGTGTGTTTCATGAAGCCAAAACATTCAGTTATTAAACAAAAATTATTTTCCATTCTTTTTGCCAGCATTGTACCAGATATACTATGTGCAAACAGAGTTAATTATCACTCTAGAAAGAAAAAATTGTGCATTTAGAGCATGTGTAAAGGCAGCAGTTAAGTGTTCAGTCAAAACTTCCATTATACACTTAGGTCTATAAGCATTTGGTGAAGTCTATGATTTTCAGACTTCAGCCTTTTATTGACTGCAAAGATTTTTCACCAAAGAAGTAAAACCTCACATATATTTTATATTACGCTGGAGCCTCCGAAAATGAAGGGACTCTGAAAAATGGCTGTAATTTCGGAAATATTTAACTGTATTTGACTGGCCTGCATATTTGATGTCAACTGAAAATACTTGTTGAATCATCTGAAAGAGCTGATTCATCCACACAGACTCATCTGGCGATTGGTCAGAATGCTCCAAACAGTTTTCTGCACAGTATTGCAAAAGTTAGTACCACACTAATGATTAACAAGTAATATTTTCCGCAAGCGTATATACTTTGATAGGACCATATTTTTAGCTGTGATAGGAATTTTGGTATTATGACATCTTATGATACTGAAATTTTATAAATACTGCCCAGCAGCATCTGCAGTTCCATTAAACATAAATCACTGCCCCCATTTTAATTAATATGGAATTAGTCACACTGAAGCAACTCTGCATTTCATAACAAGATTTCGGGCCTGTACCTTCCCGCAGGCTCTGCAGTGGTGTCTCCTCCTTGTGAAGGAGAATTTGGAACCACATTTCATACACGCTGGAGCCTGAGAATCAGGGACCCACTGAGGGGCCGTAGAGCCCAGGGAACTGCATCGCTGAACAGGGAGGGCACCAAGAGATCCTCTCCTCACATGGGACGCTCCACTTTCAGGGCCAGTCACGTTCACACTAGCTCTGCGGCCTGATGGTGACTCAAACCTGCGGGCGGAGGACAGTGTGTCCGTCTCAGGGCAGCCTGGGTCACCCTGGCACTGGGTGTCCTCAGGAAAGGGGGGTGCGCTTCCAACAAGCGCCTCTGGCTGCTCCTGCTCGCTGTCAGCCAGCTCCTTCTCCTCTATGACAGAGTCCTCCTTCAGGCCAGGCATGAGCCAGCCCTCGTCCAGCAGAGCCTCCCTGGAGTCCTTCAGCGTGGAGTAACCGAAGCGTCTCTCTCCCCACACCGAGAGAGTGGCGGTCACCGCCTGCCTCATCCTTCTCAGTGAAGTTCAGCAAGGCTTGCTAAGTCACTCAGCATGCTCTGGTCTGCCTGACGTCACTCTCAGCTCTGGATTTTAGCTCCCAATCAGCACAGTCTGGCATGGTCTGCAGGACAAGACTGCCAGTCAGTCGCTGCTCCCCTTCAGACAGATGGGTGATCTCATAGCTGCCCTTGTACCTGTGAAGATAAGGAGTGAGCCAGAGGGGGGTAAAAAAAAAAAAGAGACAAGACTGCTCAACACTGCCCTGCAACACTAATAGAGAGGGGGTTTGAGAGCACGCGCTGCAGTTCGATCCAGATTTACAGCTATGCAAAGTATCATGCAGCAGCTTTTTCCCCATGCAGCCCGCAATATGCTGACTTAGCCCTTAGCGTTATTGGCTACTCTGCAGCTGGAAACCGTCAGAAGGTCCCTCACAGCACCATGTAAAGGTTTTAACATTTGCATTTACTCTATACAGCATCACCCCCAAAGCATTAAACCTGCGTCACAACACCGCGTGCTATTGTTACCAGCCTTTTGAATGGAGGGGTCGCCTATTCATCTCAGTGTGACTTCACTTCGCCTCCTTTACTGGTCTGTCAGCAGTTTTCCAGTGAATAACCTTAGCTCAGCCATCTGGTCGCAGTCAGAAATCTACTCGTTTAGGCAACGTGTACGAAAAAACGAAAAAAGTTCACGAACCACAACGCATCTCAGATGTTCTTACGAGGTTAAATTAGAGCAGCTTCGCGGGGCAGCGTTTTGCAACATCATTCAACATCAAACCTCAGCGTCTTCTCGGTTAAAGCACTTCTAAACTGATGGGAGGGAAGAAAACCGCAGGCAGGCGGCCACATGGCACTCGGGCGCTCAGAGCCAACGACTGCAGCACTGCGACAACTACCAAAGCCGGTTTAAGCCAAGCTCACGTTAAATCTGCTCATCACTAACAGTCGGTTAGCGTTGACCCTCGCCATTCAGCCATAAACTAACATACATACACCAATGTCGAACCTTACTCACCTGGATCAGTGAACACCACCCAATAGGTTTAACAGAAACAGTGACTTCGAATCGACCATCCCACTCCTGTGCGTTCATCCCTCAGGTCCGCTTCACATCATGATCTCACTAACTACTGCAAGGCTGCTGTGAATGACAATCTCCTCTGAGCAAGGCAGTGACTCAGGCTCGTCCCATTAATCACAGCCTTTCCTTAGGGAGGATCTTGGCAGTGCAAACTTAGAAATTCAAATATGCTCTGCTGAATGTCATCCCCCTCTCTGATTATAAACAAATACCTGGTCTTAAACGTGGATGCAGGTTTTGAAAGCTTTATTAAACGCTGTGCCTTATTCGGCCATCACCGGGCTTTTATGGTGTATTTGAAGTTTTATTGTTGCATTTAGCAGTCAGAACAGCCAGATATTAATGCTTAATTTCAGTGGAACATAATGTGAACAGACTTTTAGTACATTTAAAAACATTACCAAACCTGGGTTCAGCCCACACTGAAACCACATTCTTTCCACAGCTATAGAGACCACAGCACTATATAAAAAGGTTTATGATATTTATTGTTTCATTGACAAAAATAATAATTAAGACTAGTTATTCCACAACCACACCAATCATGATCAAGAGTGACGATGTGGTATTAATTCGGAACCGTAAGTCGTAGCATGAAACCGCCTTCTTGTTTAAGTGCAAGAGACAGGCCGATCAGGATTATCAGGGCAGGCTGCCAATTTAAAATACAAAAGTCTCTGGTTTGCTGGATAGTGTTGAAATGATATGTCGGTATTCTAATTTAAAAATACTGCAACAGGGTCTCTCCTGAAGTGCAGCCCCAATTAAAGATGTCTTGCGCAATCAGTTTGCTTCATTCTTCGATGCTTCATCGAAGTTCTCTACCAGATCTGAAGAGATAAAGAACGCTGTGAGATCCAGGCAAATGGTCTGAAAACATTTCTGCCATTCATACAAAATAGAGCTTTATTTTATACCTGGGACATCATCATCCTCCTCATCAATATCTTCTGCCTTGGGGGCTTTGTTGTCGAGAACTTTGAATAGAAGAAAGACAAAAACATATGACTGACTAAACCTCAGATTAAGGGAAATTCCTTTATAATTCTATCATCCTTGAATTTGTCCCACCTTACCAGTCATTGCTTTGCTAAGATCATAAAAGACTGCAATACACACACGTCCTCTAATTTCTATTTTCATGTTCCTGTGTATTTTGAATATTGTAATCAGTGTAATTGACATCATCAGTAAATTACTGGTCAAAATATTGGAGGTCAACATTTAACCAATATGCTTAATGATGTTGGCTGTATGGCAAAAGTTCTACTATTTTGTCCCCACTGTAGCAGCCTTATCCCTAACCCACCTTGTCTGGGGAACTGCTCCGCGATTTTGCGCAGACTTGTAAGACTGTCTGCTCCAAGTTGACTGAGGATGCCAGGGAGCATCTCTGTCAGCTGCTTGGTCTCTGCGTGGCCTGTGATGGCAAACGTGTTGGCAGACAGAGACGCCTGGACTTTGGGGTTGTTGAAGTGGATCACTGTACCATCATCCTTTATCATGTTTACCTGAGGGTTTGGTGATCAAGTTAGAGGTATGGTAACAGTATGATTATGGTTTCTGACAGCAAAATCCCATGCAACTGAAGCACAAATGCTTTACCTCTTCAATGCCAGCAATATTATTCACAGCAAGCTTCTTTAATGAACTCTGAAGTTTTTTGTCATCAGCTGTCGCTGTTCTGTGGACCACCTTCTTCTTCCTACGCGCTGTGCCCTGAGAAGAAAAACACAAACTGTAGACATTGCATCTTTAATTCAATAATTGAATTAAAAACTTACATGCCATGTGGCAGTTCTTGTGAGAATTAAGATGACAAGCACCAATATACCACATGGTGGGCTAATCTTTATTGTTACGGCCAGATACGGCCATCTTACCTTGCCCCCTATCCGGACTTGGGCTTGAAGTTTAGCCAGTTTCTCCTGATTCATATTTTCTTCTGTAAAAGTAAATACTAGCATGAGGCAAACAAAAGATTCACATCACAGTATTAGAAGCTGCAAATGAAAAGGGCTTGTTTATTCAATACAATGAAAATACTGAAATTGAGAGGAAATAATGTTTATTACCGTATTCATGCCTTTCTGCTATCACTATTACCATTAAACTAAGCTGTTCTTGTATATTGCTGTACTAACTCTCACAGGGGCCAGGAATCGAATAATTTCCTGTTAATTAATATGCTCATCATGTCTGAAATGACATCCACATTCACAGTTTTTTTTTAAGTGAAGTTTTGGCAGCATATTACTAAAACGACACCAAGGCCTCGCAGATAAGCACAACCTATTCTGATTCACTCTGGGCGGACAAAAGCTGTGCAAAGACACACTACATGGACAAAATTATTGGGGCACCTCTTAATTACTGAATTCAGGTGGCCCCTTACTTCCAATGTAGTGTAAAATTAACGCTTCAGCATACCAAGACAATGCTTTAGCACACCAAGCGGGGGACCAACTCCATATTCAAGTCTACGTATTTGAATGCAATGTCAATGAAGTCTCTTTGGTGTAATGGTCAGGCGTCCCAATATTTCCGTCCATATAGTGTAATTCTGAAATAAAATCTAGCAAACGAGTCAGCACAAGTTAGCTATACGGGAAACGGGGTAGCTGTCGAGCGATATTTGCTTGTTTTCTTTAATGAGAGAAAACTACCCAGCGACTTAGAGATAACCTCGCAAACGTCATGTACGCGAATTAAATATTCTCTACAACTGCAAGCAAAAACGAGACCGTGGTAACGAGCTAGCCATCTTTAGATTAGTCACTTCGAAGTTTAGCTTGTTTGCTAGCTCATGCGACTGTCTGTTATTTTGATTGGCCTCAGTTTTAAAGACACGTTATGTTATCTTGTTGGCTAACCTGGCTAACAAGATAAACTAAACAACAGAGAGGTGGAAAAAACGTCGTCGTCTAGTTTATAAAAGCGTTCATCAGCGAAAGAGAGAGGTGGACAGGCCAGACGGCTAATGTCCCAGCGGTGGAGAGACAGCCCGCACTGGATAGGGAGCTATCTCTCTCTCCATCCAGAGGATAAAAACAATCCGCAGTGTCAACACTAAATATAACAAAGAGACACTAACCAGCCCGGCCGAACGAAGAGATAAAACGTAAAGACGTATAATGTATCACTGACGATTCAGACAGATGTTCCTATAAAACGAACTGGTCCTGGATTTAATAACAGTTACAGACCTGTTACCCACAGCTGGTCAAAAAAAGCATGCGGTGCAGGAAGAAGGAGGAAATGAGGACACCAGTGACGTCACCTCGTTTTTATTTGACGAGACGTAGTGCGTTTACAGCGCGGCCTCTTCTGGTCAGGACAGGAGAACCTACACTACATGGACAAAAGTATTGGGACACACGTTTTCCAGTCTTTGGGCTAGGCCCCTTACTTCCATCGAAGGGGTTAATCTTAAGGCTTCAGCATACCAAGACATTTTGGCAACACCAACTTTGTGGATACAGTTTGGGAAAAGCCCTTTTCTATTCTAGCATGGCTGTGCCATGCTCATCCAAGCATAAAGACATGCTTGGATGAGTTGGGTGTGTAACTTGACTGGCCCGCACAGAGCCCTGACCTCAGGCCTTCTCCTCCTACATCAGTGACTGACCACATAAATGCTCTACAGAATAAAAGCGCACAAATTTCCCACAGAAACTCCAAAATCTTGTGAAAAGCCCTCCAAGCAGAATGGTAACTGTTATAGCTGCAAAGATTAATTTCATATTAAAGTCAATGTCCCTGTTTGTGTTATGGTTAGGCGTCCCGATACTTTTGACATTATAGTGTACTATTATTTTTCAACACATTAACAGACAAAATGAAGAAGACGTTTAGATTCTACTCAATGAATTGTGAGCACATACAGAAACACACTGAACACATTTAAGGAATATAATACATGACCATATCCATCACAACGTGGACTTTTTCTATGGGGTGCCGTTTGTAAAATCATCTTAACAATTTTAGAGGTGTCAATTTTTCACCATTTAGCACAATTTTCTCACATTTTGAAATAAATATGTTCAAAAAACAGTGTTAAATTTTGTCAATTTTAACTTGCTGTATAAATGTTAAATCTAAATCTAA
>JBBJLS010000039.1:15566084-15616628 GCA_037577275.1 Bryconaethiops microstoma
AGAGAGAGAGAGAGAGAGAGAGAGAGAGAGAGAGAGAGAGAGGAAAAGGAGTGGGGAGGTGGGACACAGTGACAGGGGAAAAGGTAGTGTATAAGAGCGGAAAAAAAAACACCAGAGCTGTTGCAGTGGATACACAGTATTTTTTTTTCACTGCACATAGAAGCTGCTCTCTTGTCTGATATCCTCTCATTTGAGTTTTGAGAGCTCATTAGGCACTGAAACGCTAGTTCTGTTCCTGATCAATACTAAATAAAAACTAATGCATAGTTTAAAATACCACAGGGACAGTGATCCTCTTATTGCTTGCTCACTGAATTGAAAGGTTTTTTCCATCATGGTCTCAACAATTTGAAAAATTTCAGACACGGAAGAGTGGACCAATTAGCTGACACGCCGCTGAGAGGAGCCAGGATGAGTCCAGTCAGAAGCGTCCAGCTGGTCTTGATGATCTGCCTTCAGCACTGTTGCGGTAATGTCTCTCACTCTATTGTCCTCTGCTCTTTTCGCAGACCTTTTTAGACTTTTGAGTTGCTATTATGGAGTGTGTGAGATCAGGTAATCAAGTACTGGGATGAGCCATGAGAGTTTGAACCAGAAAGTTTCTGATCAAGAAATGGCAAGAGGAAATCTCTGATCTGCCTCAATTATGTATTTGAAAAGCTTACATTTGACACACCGTTCTATTTAATTGAATACAGGTTCATATTCAAACTGTGCAGTAGAAAATGGAGTAAAAAGTGCTAAAACTAAATTAATTTTTAGACCCTAAGCACTTTGGCTCCTGAAAGAGGCAAAATTTAAATATACAGCATTAAATGTATCCCTTTTTGCAAATCTGCAGAAATATCCATTTTGATTCTGCCAATTATTTTAGATTAATGAATGAACTGCATGTATAAACTGTTGTTTGTTTGTTTTTTTAAAATGTCAACACCTGAAAGAAACATGTTTATTTCAGTATGTTTAATCAATTTGTGTCAACTCAAAATTGAGCAACGTTAACGAAAACGTACCTCCGCACGCAATCATGTTGTGTCATATAACCAAATATCCAACATGGAATCGAAACATCTCTGCATTTCTCTAGATTCAGAAGCAAACATCTCAGTCTCTGGAATATCAGTATTCATTTTATTTTAAATTTTAATTCCTAACCACAGTCAGGAGGATTTTAAAATATATTTTTCTTAGCAGAATTTATGCTTGATTTTGTAAAATGACTCAAATAACATGTTATAATAACTATGTTTTCAGTGTATTTTTGATTAAACATCGCTTTAATTATCTGTCCTACACAATGAGATAGACATTTAAACATTACATCATCCAAAGTCAACTTTTTGATTGAATTATTCAAATGTTCGCATATTTAAGTAGATCCCCTCTCATTTGCATATTTAATCGTATTTTTCTATTCACAAAAACTTCAACACAAGTATTTGCAAGACTATTGATGATCAACTTTAAAAAATAATTCATTATATGTGGTTGTTAAAAATCTTACTCTATTTACCTGTAGTAGCTCGTGGTAGGCATTTAACATAAGATATGTACTTTACACAAGCGTCCACTGAAGAAGGTGTAAATGAGTTTGGTGTTGCTGAATTAAATGGGGTGGGGGTGGTAGGATACTTGCCTCTGGATCAAGAGGTCATCGGTTCGAATCCTACCTTCAGCACCACTGGGTTCCTGAGCAAGACCCTTAACCCCAAGTTGCTCTAGGGAGACTGTCCCCTGTAGTTAGGGAGTGGAAGTCGCTTTGGATGAAAGCATCTGCTAAATGCTGTAAATGTAAATGAGAAAGACTTAGCTTCTTGATCAGCTAGAGACTAGAGAACAAGTAAATATATGAGATCACACTTCTTACACTTTACACTGAAGAACATCTCTGCAAGCTTCAGGGGAATGATCATCAAGACAGAAACTGTGTGTCCTCCTTGTTTAGAAATGTACATGGATATCTTGGCATACTTTGTAAAGATGTGCAAAAAGGTAATTGAAAAATGTCTTTAGGGTTAATTAGCACACATTGACAATGTGAATATAACCTTGAAATGCATGTAGTCTATCAAAAACATCTTCAGTGACTCTAATTATGAAGCTGACTGTATGTGCATGCATGTCTGTTTCCTTCTCACTCTTTCAGTGTGTACGCCCACACCGGCGCGTGCTCATGCAGAGGAGAGACTGCTTCAGGTTTTATTCAGCCGCTATAATAAACTCTCCCGTCCTGTAGCGAACATCTCCGACGTGGTGCTGGTGCACTTTGGCCTCTCTATCGCGCAGCTCATTGATGTAGTGAGTCTCACTGGCACCAAGTACAGTTACTACAAACTCTAGCTACAACTTACGTTTGAAGAATGCAAAATAATTTTATTCACATATGTCTATCAACCTGTCCAGGATGTTTCTCTGCCTTTCCCCCTACTAGTATTTGAATAGGCTCCAGCATCTCCCTGCAACCCTGGGTGGAACACCTGAGATATTGATACATAGCAATACTTTCTGATTTCACAACCATTCATTTTGTCAAATCACACCTTGAAGAGAAGTGTTATAGTATTAAATAGACATATTTGATCTGAAAATACAATTTTAAACATTATTTTATACCTTCCTGCAGGATGAGAAGAATCAAATGATGACCACCAATGTGTGGGTGAAACAGGTATGTTTTGATCAGTTGGAGCATATAATTGAAAATTAATTAGATTTTTAATTGGAACCGGGCTTCCATTACCCCACTCTCAGTTCTTCTGTCATGCCTGCTGATTCAGAACATTGACGAGAGTGTATGTGTCCTGACAGGAATGGAGCGATTACAAGCTGCGCTGGAACCCTGAGGAGTATGAGAATGTCACCTCCATTAGAATCCCCTCTGAGCTCATCTGGAGACCTGATATTGTGCTATACAACAAGTGGGTGACACTTTATATTAAGACTAAATTTAGCCAGGTCACTCATTGACACATTTATTTTTGTCCTTAACTAAACATTTAACTAAGATTAAAAATATATAACTGAATGTAAAGTTGAATGAAATGGACTTAAAATTTAACACTAAACCTAACCTATTTCTAAACATATAGCCCTTGCTCTTATAACAGTTGCTTATAATTAACCAGATATATTGTTAACAATTAAAGAGCCTGTTAATCTATATGGAACTCTTAAATTAAAATGAGATGAAATAGTAGTGATTATTATAAGACTTGTGACAGTCAGGCTCGCTCCCTGCTCCAAAGTCAACACGCGCCTTAGGAACAGCCAGAGGTGTCATCCATCATCCCGGGCTACAGCCTTGAATGTTTTAAGAATAGCCCCAGATCTCAAAAATAATAAAAACATGGAGACATACTGCTGTGGCAAGAGCAACGATGCAGTGTACCCCCCAGCCCCACAAGACACTGACATCTTGCCAGAAAGCTAAAACTAAGTAATGGTCCTAAATCACCCTTACGGACATTAATCTAAGGCATATACAAATGGTTATAAAGGCATGTAAATAGTTGTTCGGCATCACAAAACTCCAGTGGAGACTATCCAAGTTCTCTTATCAAACTCCCAATAAGAACGCGTAGAAAGACCTTCACAGGGGAGTTCAAAAATGAATCCGTTTGAAATGAAATAATTTGAAAGACATTTACATTTACTCTCCCTCCTCATCCAGAAAAATTAGAGAACACTCAGTACTATTATCTTGGAAAAACAAGAAAAATACTAAATGTAGAGGGTGCCAATAATGCGAGAACTTGTTTTGGGAATATAATGTTTCTATTACTTTCGTATTTCACCATTTAAGTATCATATCATTGAAAGCTTAGATTTCTTGAGTATAAAATTTACTAAATTATTCACAGCCTGCTCTGCATAATTTGCGAGATGTAATTCTACAGGGTTCTACAAGCTATTATTTCCTTGTGACATAATTATAACTTAAGATCCTATTTTTTGCAGTGCTGATGGAGATTTTGCCGTGACACACCTCACTAAAGCCCAGCTGTTCCACGATGGCAGAATCAAATGGAAGCCGCCAGCTATATACAAGAGCTCCTGCAGCATTGATGTAACATTCTTCCCTTTTGATCAGCAGAACTGCACCATGAAGTTTGGCTCTTGGACATACGACCGAGCCAAGATTGATCTGGTGAGCATGGACAGTGACGTGGACCAGATGGACTATTGGGAGAGCGGAGAGTGGGTCATCATCAATGCCGTGGGGACATACAACATCAAGAAGTACGAGTGCTGCACGGAAATCTATCCCGACATCACCTATTCCTTCATCATTCGGCGGCTTCCTCTCTTTTACACCATAAACCTCATCATCCCATGCCTGCTGATCTCCTGTTTGACTGTCCTGGTGTTCTACCTGCCCTCGGAGTGTGCAGAAAAGATCACATTGTGCATCTCCGTCCTGCTCTCCCTCACTGTCTTTCTCTTGCTCATCACTGAGATCATCCCCTCTACCTCTCTGGTCATCCCGCTCATTGGGGAGTACCTCCTCTTTACCATGATCTTTGTCACGCTCTCCATCATCATCACAGTGTTTGTGCTGAATGTGCACCACCGCTCAACCCGCACACACCGCATGCCTCACTGGGTACGGCAACTCTTTCTCCACCTGGTACCTCGCTACCTGTTCATGAAGCGTCCACCCGCTTCTGGCAAGAGGAACTGCCGGAAGCTTATCGAGTTGATGCACAGGCCAGTAGTGCCACAAGCCCTGCTGCTAGGAAACACCACTCTCCCTCCCTCCGAGAGCTCCTGCCCTGATGTGAGTGTTCTCTCCACTGCTCCCTCAGGTGGGCTGCAAAGGGAAACAGGCACCAAAGCCCCTCGTTTCTGCAACTCCCCCAGCAGCCAGTACTCTATCCTGCAAGAGGAACTCCCACAGGTGCCCCGTACACCTGCACGCATATACACACAATCATGCAACTCCTCTGCCTCTAGCCCTTCCCCATCTTTAGACACAGCCCTAGGCCCTCTGCTTCACACACTGCCACTTACTGAGGTTTGTGAGTTCTACTGCCACAGTGCTGAGAGCATATTTGTGGATACTAAAGAGGGCTTGCATGAGACAGAGACTCCTCAGAACTGTCACAGGCATGAAGAGGTCCAACAGACCCACTGCAGTGCAGATGGAGGGGGAAGCACAAGCCAGTGCATGAGACACAAAGTACTAGACACGGAAAACTCAACGTCCGAATGCAACAAAGAAGTCAGAACAGGAGATGTGGACAGTCCAGTGTCTCAGTCATTGCTGCGGGCCCTCGAGGGAGTCCAGTACATCGCCGACCACCTCAGAGCTGAGGATTCTGACTTTTCGGTAAGTTTCCAGCTTACTCCTGTCAAAAGCCAGAACTACCGTCAAATTTAAAACCTCTTAGAAGTGTGCCGGGAGAATGTGCTGTCTTTTCTGGCAGGTAGAGTTTTTTCCTACGGCTGTGAAATTCAATTCTGCTGCACTTTTCACCATTTCATGTGGATATCAGCTTGACGCTGTATGCGTGGCAAGATACAAGCTTCAAATACCAGAGAAGGTTTAAGTCCTTTACAATTGTTTGAGCCACTTTAGGTTAAACATTTTTGTCATGAATTTTTCACCAGGAAGAAAAAAAAAGACAGATCTATAAAACAAGCGTCTCACAGGAAACCGGTCATGCACAAAAAAAATCAATTGGAAATTATTGGAAGATGTAGCTTGAGATTTGATGCTTATTTGATATCCTGTTTTTTTTTTTTTTACCAGGTAAGAGAAGACTGGAAATACGTTGCCATGGTGATCGATAGAATATTCCTCTGGATGTTTGTGCTCGTGTGCATTCTAGGGACAGCTGGACTGTTTCTTCCTCCCTGGCTGGCGGGAATGATCTAGAATTCGTCCTGGAACACAGTGCTGGATTTGAGCAGGGGGGAGATGGGAAGGAGACCTGCCAGTCAATTTCTGTGCCCTCATTAAAACTGATCTGCTGTATTTTTTTTCCACTGTCTATATACAGTTTCACAGTAGCACATGCCACAGTGTTGATGAAGCCTTTTATCCCGCCCAAGGTCAGCTTATGTACTGATATCCTTGATATCCCTTCATAAAGTAAATATATTCATTTCAGGCCTTTCAGCAATATATATTTTCCAGTGCAGCTAGTCTGCAGTGCCATTATATTATTCTTTCTGTGTTATTCCACTCAGAACTGAAAACACTTTCACACTATAGGCCTTCTATACACAACGCTTCATGCTTATTTTATGCGACTTTTTTGGCCTATCAAACATATGAGGAAAAATAGCACTTATAGACTGAAATACTATAAGCTTTGTATTTAATGTTGATGGTAGATAATTGTTATATGTATATGCACTATTTGTACTCTGCCACAGCTGTTTTTCCAGTAACGAAATGCCAATAAATTAGTCACATTTTATTCTTGTGCGGAACTGGAGTTCTTTTAGTGCTACCTGTGTGACATCTCCGTTCCTTTACCCTTAGGACAAATCTCTCTGTCTGAACAAATTTTGAGTAATAGCCCTCTTCTCTTGCTGGTTGTGACAAATGAGTTGGCATAAGGTCATTATGGCTGTCAATGGCAAAGCTAAATTTATGTTCCAATACAAGTAGAATGTCCCGTCTCTGTCCACGTACAGACGGACCAAAGAGAACGTGTGACGAACTGCTTTGGAGGTGCCACAATTCAACCTGTTGGCAGTTGCATTAGAACACCCACAACAGTGAACAGAATTCATTTCCACACTGCTGGGAGATTTAGCATGACAAAGTTGACCTTTATCTGAAAGATTCATGGATATAAACAAAATTGCCTCCCAGACCTAAACGAAGTCTTGCCTGTACACTCGTCTATTAATCACAAACAATTACTCCTCTCAAATGCTTTAATCCAACAATCTGTGTCATTTGGTGCAAATAGGGCCGTTATGAGTAAATGAGCCTATTCAGAGCAGCTTCATTCAAAATTAACCTCTTTTGGGTATTAAATCTACCTCTTTTTATTGTAACACTATTATAATGCAATATTTTTATGGGCAAGCTATTCATCAAATATCCAAAGCTGTGGGCCAAAATAGAAACTACATGAAATAAAAGGATCAAAATCTGAGCTTTCTACAGCATTAAAATGCACAAAAAGCTGCTTATTCATTAGTTTGTTATATCCTGTTCTGTCCTCTTGAGAGGAAGACAGACATATCATTATTACAAGCACAGTCCACCGTCTAGCTCAGCATATAAATAGACTAGGATCCCCGGTTAACCTACCCGTACCTGATAAACAACCATCCAGATATTAGTGAGACTTGCAGTTTTTTTTGTTTTTTTTTATTTAAACACATGGTCTACCACCCTAGTTCAAGTGATGAAAAAGATTAGGCAGTACTTTAAAATGGCAAATAACATTCGGAGAGGAATCATGAAGTCAAACAAAGGACCCAAAAAAAAAAAAAAAAGTTTAACCATTACACTGGCTACCTGAAGTTCATTTCACATCTGTATTCCTTCTCATTAATGTCCCATTTAAACACCGTCATGCTCACTACTTCAAACAAATGAAAATTTCTCAGCAGTACAAACAAGGCCATAGAACATTACTTGCAGTCTTTGATAGAAAACAAGTATAGGATCAAAACTCTGTCATTTTCTTATGTGTATCTGCTTTCTTTTGAGCTCTCTGGATGGACTGCTCCTGAGCCTTCAGCTGCTCCAACAGCTTACGAGACGCTGCGAGCTTCTCCTCCACACGGCTCATCAATGTGGGATCCCTGAGGAAGGAAAGAAACACAACACACTTCAGGAGACGAGAACACGAGAGGGATGGAAATAATAGGGAACAAGAATCCTACCTACCTTCCATTTCGTCGGCTCAGAGACTCTGAGAGACGCTGGATTTCTTTCTCTACCTGGCTCACTCTCTCAGTGGCCTGGAAGAGCTGGACGTTAAGGGAGCGTTTTGTGTTCTTTCCTCCCTTGTAAGCCTCTACCCCACCGACCGGGCAACTAACTGAAGGAGTTGTAGCAGAACCAGTCTCATCTCCTAACTTAGAGTTCAAAAAGTCAAACACATTGGGTCGTGTTGAGGTGGAAGACCGCTTCTTTTTCATTTTCCGTTTGCCAGAGGCTGGGTTGTCTTTGGTGATGGAAGCCCGAGTCTTCCGCTGAGTCAGCTCTGCGCACTGGTCCAGTGATCGGCCTTTGGGGAGGACCACGGCCTGCACAGGTTCCACGCGGCCCGAAAGCGTCTTACCCAAACCTGCACAAACGCACACAGGCCTTCAAGTCTGCTCTGAAATCACTGAAGCACTGCATAATTCTTCTCCTTCCTACTCACGCTGAGCATTAATTCTAACAAAGTGTAGATACCCTCCTATTTTGACATTACATGGCCACCTGGACTCTTTTACCTTTCCCCAACTCGTAGCCCATCTTCATCAAGAGCTTGGAGCCAATGCCACGAGTATGAGCTTCCCAGCCACAGAACTCAGCACTGTTCACTTGGGCGAAGTCCTCCTCTTTATTGGAACTGAAGACTAAAACAGTTTTTTTGCATTGTTTGTTACAAAACACCAAACATCATTATCATATTTCAGTGCCATCAAACAGTTCAACAATTGTTAAACTGAGTTTTCAGTTCCAAAATTTAGGACCTTTAGGCAAACTGACCAATCTTGAATGAAAGGACAAACCTTTAGCATAGGCTGTATCACATTCCTCAGAGTAATCTTCTGAGTCAGAGGAAGAAAAGGAGGATTCATCTGGCCGAAGAGGGGGAATAACACTGTCAGCCTCCAAGACTGCATCCTTCAGCAGCAAAGAATCATATTTTACTGTGTAAAAGCCATCCTCGATCTCTGTGCATGTTAAAGGCATATGAAACATGTCAATTTCAATATCTACTTCAGAACATATAAGCATAAGAAAGGAAAACAACCAACCAAACAGAGCTCAAATTGAAATCACTGGTTTTAAAATAGTGGAAAAAAATAAATAAATTCTGGACAGAATGGCTGAGGAGTTGCACCTGCGATTTTGGCAGGATACCAGATGCCGTCTTCATGCTTGGCCAAACACGAGGATCCCGGTTGCATGTTTGTAAGATCTGCCTCAAGAAAGTCCCTCAGCTCGGACACACATACCACTTCCCCATGAGAGTATCTGAGTGACAACCAACACAAATACAGGCGCAATCATCTCATTATTTCTGTACTCTTGAGAAGAACCAATGGACTGAATAACAGAGAAATAGTTTAAATGTCAATCAAAAACATTCAGTGCGATGTAAATATGTGCACATGTAAGTAAATATGCACTTACTCAATCTTCCACATATTCTTTAAAATATATCCAAAGAGTCACTATTTAAATACAGCCAAACACTGTTCCCTGGCTCACAGTGATAGTAAGGAAAAACTCCCTAATACTTACAATATTAATTTAAAATGACAAGACAAACAAGCTTGAATACCTGCAGTTGTCCATGAAGCGGCATTTGCCTTCGAGAAAGAAAGGGCACGGCTTCATGGACTTGTGTGTAGGGTAGAGGTAGAGCACTCTCACTTGAGCCTCTGCCTCATCTGGTTCCTCAGAGCACACAACCATAGCATTATGGTATTCCAATGTTCCCCAAGAGGTGCGATAAGGTGCTCGTACTTTAGTGCCACTCAAGTCTTCTTCCTCCTCCTCCTCCTCCTCCTCCTCAGGTTTGAGGCTTTGTGCTACCTCCCCAGCACTCTCAGAGAGTTGAGAATAGAAGGCAGCAGACTCGCTGTCCAAGCTGACCCCCTTGGGCTGTTCTTTGGTTTCAGCTGGTACTGTGGAATCCTCAAGTGAAGCTAAAAGTTGGCTCTTCTTGACTGAAACCAAGCTAGACTCTGTGAGTTCAATAAGCTGTACCAGATCCTCCTTTAATTTCAGCAGATCTGCTTGCTCAGCATCACCCAGACCACAGGTGAGGGCAGCGTCGACCTGCTTAAGCTGAGCATTGTAGGTTTCAATGGCTTGTTCTAGGGTGCCTTCATCCATGATAAGGATAAGGAGCTATAATAAGAGCACATAGATGTCTAAAGGAAGATGGGGGTAATGAAGAAAGGGCCTTTTCTATACGCTGACAATGAGAGAACAAATCAAGGTTATACTTTTAGGCTATAATGATTCATGACACATTTGTGGGAGAAATGACACATTTAAAGACACTTAAAGCAGACCTTTAATCCCACTCAAAACAGTTTTGACCGGACTGTCTTTCCATGTTTAATAGACTGTTGCCAAGCAGCCTGTTTTGCCTTGAACTCCAACAAGCTCACTTGCTAAAAAGATGTCCCTTATACTGCAGCTTTACTGCTACCAATAAACGATGAGACTAAAGGTAAATGACGACTGGTAGGTGACACATTGAAGTATACAGTTTCAAACAGAAGCTACAAAAGGAGTACAGTTTGAAGCACCAACTAGCCAGCTAAGCTAATAACAAACACCGGTTTTGGTACAACCGGCTAGCTAGTTAGCTGCAAACTAAACTTTTGGTCTTTTACTGACTTAATTGCCGGACATTTCACGTAAATTCAACACAATTCAGGATTTTGGTCTTACATTACATAGTCCTTAAATCCGGGTGAATATATTTTGCTGCATCCTCTCTAAAAATCTGTACTTCAGGCTCTAGCAGCGAAGCCGAAAAGCACCAGGGGCGCGTCCCAAACCACACTTATGTATTTCACACACTACATGACTGAAGGCATTAGTAATGAATGTGCACTATTTCTACAGACGATGTAGTGCAGTAGTACGAAATGTGGGACGCAGCCTGAGCTTTCACTGCCATTATGTCACGAGAAAGGTCCATTTAAGGTCTTACCCACAAATAAACGAGACTAAAATAAGTAGAAAAATATTTTAACGTAGACAGATAAAAAATAAAAAAAAATTATGCATCTTTGAAGGTGAACATAATATATTTATTAAAATAAGAAGCACACTCATACATTATGTTTTAGATATTTTTGTTCTTGCTTGGTCCATGTATAAAGAATTAAAGAAACTAACTGTCCCTTTATATAGAGACAAATAAGAATTTACACCAAATGAACAGGTCTTTTTTAAAAAGAGGGAAATAAAATTCCTAGGGTCAGGTGAAGAAGGAGGAGATCTTGCTCTGTGATTTTCTGGCTGAGGACTGTGAAACTGGAGAAAAAAAAAAGATCAATTAAAACTGTGTCATATTTGCGTTATTTAAAATTATGACGACATTTTACTTTTTAGGGGGCTGTATCTATTTCAGAATGCTGTGGACATATTAATGATTTGAACATGATTTGTAAAAATGTGTCCATCATTGGTGTCAGTGTAAATATGATCTGGATTTTACCTGGAACTGTGTGATTGGAAACCCCATCTGTGTCTTCGCAGGTCTCCGAGGGACTCCCAATCAAAGATGTTAACATCTCAGAAAACTGCTTACTATGGTGTGGTGGAATGAACACTGCCAACCCTACACAAAAGAACTGACTAGTTTTCATATTTCTTTACATTTGAAAATACTAAGCAGTGCAAAAAGACTTTCAAAAACCTATTACTGCCTCTTGGTATAAGCCAAAAACTCACTTCTTAGTAGAATAATGTCTTCGTCTCGTTCCGTTAGCAACCCCACAACTGTTGATACCATCTGCTCATAATTATTTGTCTTCTTGTACGTCTGCAATGCTACAAACAGCTGATTAGTTTTTTCAGCACCAATGGCCTTTTTGATATCAGACAGCAGCGCAGCGCTGAACTGACTGTCTTTGCCTGACTTCTGCTCTTTCACACTTGCATCCACTGTAAATAGAAAACAACCCACTGAGCAAATACAATCTATATCATGTATAAAGAATACAAACTCCACAAAATATCAGTTGTTAATTGCTACCACAGTTTTTGCTTTTGCAAACAACTATACTGCAGATAGCTGCAATACACAAATTACCCATTTGTTCAATCACAATGTTTTGTTATTGTGTGCTGTCAGCATTTTATCCACTCACCATTTAAGGAGTGTTTCAGGTTTATGAGTGTTTTTTTAATCCAAAGGTTTCCATGGAGACCAACAATAAGGTCTTCAGTATATATAAGACATATGTACTTATGTAATCTTTTACCTCAGCACAGTACTTGTAGTCCATCTATATAGTTTAACTCAATCTGAAGACCGAATTTGAGGGTATACTTGCCTTCACACAAATCCCGAATTCCCAGATGAGATCCACCTTGATTCAGTTGTTTGCTTGAGTCTAGTTGTTTGATTGTGTCCGTTTTACAAGTCTCCACTTTAACTGAAAGAAAACAAATGTGAAGCTAGAGCAAGCAGTTTTCCATCTCATAATGACTAGGCGTTCTCTGTGTGTTTTTCAAGGTAAAACAAAACAAAACAAACAAACAAACAAACAAAAAGTACCACACAACAGTGAGCACATCTTACCTGTTTGTTGCATGAGCATCTGCCTCTCCTCCCGTGACAGCGAGTGCTCAGGCTTGTAGCCACAGCCCTGGCCTGTTAGCGACCGACACTTCTCATCAAACTGCTTCTTGTGGTGTGGACGAATAAACTGGTAGAGCCCTAGAGAGAAATTATATACGTGGGCACAAACATCAGAATTGTGCTCCAGTGGAGACATACTGGTGAGCTGAATAAGGCGACCATACAGAAGGAATACATGCATCTTTGATCTTTGTGGTTTGACATGGTATGCATGTGAGATTTTTACTTGTAATATTTGTGCCAACATGTGCATTCTCTGACACACCTCTGAACAGCCTGTGAGTGTTAGGGTCTTGTATGAGGAGTTCTGCCACTTTTGTTACTAAGTCATCCAGGACATCTGAGGTCTTGTACACCTGAAGTGCATGCATGATCTTTGTGAAGCTATCGTGACTCAAACTTCTCTTCAGCTCCAGCATGAAGGCCTTGCCTTTACCTGCTGCACTGGACTCAAGTTTCTAAAATAAACATTAATGAGGACAAAACACATACACAGGTGTTGAGTATCAGGTAAAACAATAAGTTGTATGTAACAATTCCTGCAGCCAGCATATGATAATGTTCCCGCAATGCATCTTCCTGATTCTTTGCGCACTAAAAACAAATAATAGATGCAAAAGGGCAGTTACCTGTTCTTGAACTACTCTGATTTTGCGTTTCCCACCCCTAGACTCATCATCCAAGCGTTTATCATGTTGTAGAGATAGTGTGGACAAGCGGCTGGCCTGCAAGATCAAAGGAAAAAAAGCAAATCAAACTTAAAATACACCATTTTTAATTCTTAAATATTTAACTGTTCCTGATTCTAACCATTAAAATAATAGTTACAAAAGTTTAGAAAAGAAATCACAGAGGGAAATCTTTAGTTAGTTTAAGGCAAAGGTTGCAAGGATCTTGCTTTCACCCTCTCTTCCCCAACCACATCATCTTCCCCTTCTGGCCTTGGTTCACTGTTGTCCAGGGCATCAAGGAGGCTCAGAGGTTTCTTTTTGCTGGAACTCATCTCCATCTCGTACTGAATACACAGCCTGGCTGTCCCTTCTCTCCCAGAGTGCTCCTCTACGTCAGTTATATTAGCCGAGGATGGAAGACATACATATTGTTTGTTATAGTTCTCAAGACATATGTTTGCTTATAGTGCAATGATACATTTGTCCCCTGACAGGCATAAAGAGCACATCATTTAATCACCAGCTAACTGTAGGCTTTTTGTTTTATATATGTATAGACTGTATGGATCGTATTGTATAAAAGTTTTGAAAATGTAACATATTACTGTTTAAACAGCATTTAAGAAAAACGTTTATTTAACAAAAACTTTTTTTTTTTCAGATAGCTTCTTTAACACCATCTACAGTAGATCACTCCCTTCAAAATATTCACATTTTGTAGCTTTGCAGCCTGAAATGCATACACACAATTTTTCCAACTATATTTACATAACTATATGAGAGCAACACTTTAGAGAAAAGAAAAACAGAATTTGCATTGAGTAAACACAGCTGGAAAAACACAATGTGAATATTTTGAAGGGGGTGATCCTTTTCTATATCCACTGCACATTGAGAAGAGCTCTTACCCAGTTTCCTTTTCTTCAAGCTGGGCACATGAGAGTCTAGCACTTTGGCTTTCAGAGAGGAGCTAGATTGCCAGGCACTCTGAGCTGGACGAATGCAACCTCCACCCAGGCCTGCATTTGAAACTGACGGATTCTCACACTCTGCCTCTTTCACCTTCTTCTGTGGTACTGGCCTCTAACATAAACAAACACTAGCCCAATGAAGACTCAACAAATTACTGTTTTGCACATTACTGTTCTGCATTTAAAGAAAAAAAAAAGTTGTTCCTGGTGTTAACAAAGAATACACACACACACACACACGATGGCAAGCTTGTTACTCACCAGTTTCTGTGCGACCCGGAAAAACTGAGCTGCATCACGAATCGTGGTGCCAAAGCTGTCAGAAATCCGTACGTAAGGTCTGACCCAAGAGGGAAGCTGGGCTCGCACATCTGTATTTTTGAACCTAGAAAAACAATGAGAATCAGAGTCCAAGTGAAATGACATTTGTAATCAAGGAAGAAATGCACTCACCTAACAAAGTGTTACCCATTTGCTGATTACTTTCAGGTTAGGGAATCTCTTTAGGATTACATAGTAGATGTTTGTATTTATATTCAGCTAACTGCATGCCAAGTAATTTATGGAAATGTTTACATTTATAATTCAACTTAAATCAGATTTTATTTTGTTTCTTATCCACAGAAACAATTTTATGCAAAATCATTAAACAACTCTGATGCTGTTTAATTATCTGTATATTTAACATTTATTTTCACCAAAGTTTTGTGCATTTTTTGATAAGCTACAGCAGAAAATTCTCCTCAGGAGGTGATGAGCTCTGACCTGTGGTCACAGAGAAAGATGGCTCCATAATCATCTCTGTGGCGGATCACTCTGCCGATGGCTTGGTTCACTGCACGAGACGCTTGCTGTCTGTACCACTCCTGCCCAGACAGATACTAAACGAACACCCACCCACACCCACATGCTATTTAGCACATCTACAATATATTAACCACAAAACACTGCACTGAAAATGCATAAATGCCAGTTTCAGATTAAATGTAGCCAAAACTTTACAAATGCAGCTACCTTCATGCCACTGACTTTTTTTCTGCACATTTCATCCAAATACTGCATCTTCAACACCACTTTGGGATCCATTCTGGGAGGGAAAGGAAGGCCAGTAATGACCACCCCACGGCCATATGTGTCTGCAAAGTCCAGGCCTTCACTCGCCTTGGCATCAGACAGTAAAACTATGTCAATGGAATGTGGGTATACAGAGTTTTTAGTAAATGAGGTTTTTGAAGAAATCTTGTATTCTTACCTTTCCTCTACATACAGCAAAGAAGCTCCCTCCGTTTGACTTTGGATCATTTACCTTGTCATAAAAACCATCTATCACCTGTAAGATGAGGAATATTTGAGCAATTATGATTGATAGGCCTGTTACAGAAAGGTATTATAAGGCTGATGTCCAATACATTATGCTTTATTTGAAAAATGTGATTATTTAATAACATTTAGTAACTAAGTATAAAAAAGTAAAAGTGTACAAAACCAAGAACCATTCTGTGACCTGAGGGACTGTAAAACACATACCTCTGTAAACGTGCCTTTTCCTTTGGGTTCAATAAACATAGGCTTCATATTCTCAATGCGGTCTGCATGGCCATTAGCCTGTGTGATTCAAGGAAGGAACATAACGTTTGGTTAATCCCGTTTCTTTTCCTGAGATCTTTATACCAGAAGAAGATTGCTCTTAAAGTGAATTCAGAACAGAGGCAAATCTAAACAATTTCCCCTTACATCATCACACAAGCATATGTCCATTAAACTGCATTTTGCAAATTGTCAATATCAGAGCACAATTTTGCTTACTTATGTGGTTTCATACATTGTATTTCACACTATTACCTTTAAAAACCAGACAAAAACAGCACACTGAAGTCACATGTCTTCCTGTACTATTCATCAAAAATAACTTAGTAAATTTACCTTATTTGGGGTAGAGGAATTGTTTTGGCCGAACTATCACTTTAAAGCAAATCTAAATTTAAAAAGTAAACCGAAGTAAAAATGTTGTGTAACTTGTGTTTTATCCTTTCAGAGAAGACAACGAATAAGGGGAATTACTCGTTAATAATGGAAAACATTACCACAAATTAATCACTAGAAGTGCTGACAGTTTATATATACAAAATAGGTGTATCGTAAGTATATGTACCCTCCAGAATTCCAGAGTCTTGTCCAACACAGGGTATGAGGGGAAGAATACCAGCAGGCCATGTGGAACCACTCGACTCAGATTTACTGTCACAAGAGAAAGAGCTCAATTGTTACAGAAAGGATTAATAGAATAATTTGCTGATTCATTTTGAATACTGGAAGCCAAGTGTTTGGGCATATTATTTTATTAAAGTTTTATTGATTTCTTACCAACAGTATTTCCTAAGGACGCCATGTTCTCAGGAACAAACCTTTGCACAAAAATACACAATGTAGCGCATTGATTATGCTCAGCATCATGCTAAACTAGTACAATCAAATGAGAAAAATCTATGTAGATCAGGCCACCACTACCGTGTTGTCTTTTCCCAAAGTGTAATCTTAAGGTAAATTGACGCTCCAGGCAGTTTATTGCAATGCCTCTTAAGTGCAGGCCATACTTGTATGGGACGGCTGAAGCTGATGTAATATGGGGAAATATCACAGTGAGCATTTCTTTACAAACTGCTAGAGAGATGCACCCACCTCTTGTCAAAAGCTGTGCTCAGCTGCACGCCATCTGGCCCTTTGTCGACAATGCTGACGAAAATCTGGTCTTTCTGAATGACATGAGGGTTCTCCAAACTTACAGGGAAAGGGCTACAGAGGAAAGAACAGAAGAGGAGTGAAAAAAGCCCTAGGGGCTATGCTCATAAAAACAAAAGCTGTATGTATTTGATAGAGCCTTTAGATCCTTCACACATATACATAGGTCCTTCAAAGAATTTAAAGGTTCTTTTGGAAGTGATAAGGGCTTGCTCTTTATTTTCAAGAGCAATAAAGAGGACCTACATCTGCATTTCGCAGGTGAATGATGAGAGTGGTGAAAGGGTCCCACTTGTCAGGATGATGCAGCGCACTTCCTGTCGGAGCAACTCTTGCATGCTGAACCCCGGAGAGAAACACCAGTAGCTCAGGACATTCCCTGGGAGACACGCACATGCCCATACATTCACAATGCAATCTGTATATATTGGGACGGAGACAGTTCCTTGTGGTCAGGCAACTCCTGACCACAAGTAACTGGACAAATTAAATAAATGTCATGTATAGTACTTGGTTGCCAATTCTTTGCAATCAATTACCACCAGACGTTTTCGCAAATTACCTTCCCTGGTGATGCTCTGCCACATCCATAATGCAGCCATTGTTAGTTTCTGCTAGTTTCAGGAAGTAAAATGCTCAGGATTGGTCAGTGGTGATTCACGGTGCTGGCCAGATCATGCCATATTTTGCCTTTATAATCTGCATATTTGTATCAGGTCACGGTTATTCTGCAAACACAAGCCACTAAATATTGAGCCATCTGGTTTAATCTACACTGTAATGCTTCTGTGCGCTTTAAAATTCATCCTGCTACTGCCATTCAAATGTTGCATCATCAACAAAGAAAACTGAGTCAGCTTTACTGGCCATCATGCATGTTCAGGCTGCCTCATTTCAGTGTTCTGCTAGTTGTCTGAAATTGCTAGCGTTTAAAAGTGCTTTGAATAGTGAACAGGCCTCTTTTTCTTTTTCCTCCACCTTCCACATGTTCCATCGTTCTGTTTCTACACTAGCTAATGTATGCTAAGCTGTATCAAACAGTTTATTTTGAAAATTCCCTTTCCCTGTTTCATTCATTATGATGTAAATATCTTCCACTTATAGCCAAAACTGTGAACTTTTATAGTTCTTGGCGGTTTTAATCACTGGAGAACAGAGCCAAAACCAATTTCTTTGTCCAGTTATTAATGGCCATATTATAAAGAAGTAATATTAAAATGCATAATAACGCTTTTGTCCCTTTAATTTGTTTCACTGGGAGGTTTGCTTAAATTAACCCAAATACCTTGTTTCTTCATAGAGGAGGATGCCCATACATCAGTGTTCTGCTTTTTCTTGAAATTACTTGTGTCTGGATGAATATGTACCTGAGGGGAACACGAGTTTCAGCTTCATAATTATGAGGACGTCTCTGTAATAAAGTACAGCGTATTTTGTACACATCTGTATGAAAATGAATCAGAAACATGACCAACCTTAAATTGCTGCATGCTGTTCCCTTTGTGTGAATGCATACTGCCCTCTGCAGGTTCAACTGCAAACACCAACTGATCAAATCAACAGTAACAGATGAATGAAAAATACTCCTTCCAAAATATAATTCAAATCAAATGTCCATCTAGACTTCTGTAGTATGAATCCAGCTGTAATCCGAACATGTTTTCACTGAAGACAAACAAGAAAAAAAAAGATCATGGGTCTGCATTTACTTACCTGGATTATATCTGCAACCTTCTGCAGACCGCTGGTGTTGAGGAAGATACCAGGCTCTACAGTGAAGTTCGAAATGTTCAGTTATTTTCTGGGCAAAATCAAGCTCATGGATGAAAACAATAAATGTATTGCATGAGCCATACTTGCTAATCTACCTACTTCCAGCCAAATATGAAGTGATCTGCTCCATCGCCTCTGTAATCGCGGTTTTAGTGTCATAGTTCACATGTGCCTTTTGGAAAAGTTCATAAATGAAGCTAGGAGGGAACATAAAAATGACACAGAGAGAAGAGCAACATTTGCAACATGGTTCAAAAGATGTCCAGAGGTTTTACACTTTAAAAAATGATAATAAAAATACTCCACAAACCTGCCTGGCTTGGTAATTCCTTGGTTATTTGCAGGCATCTCAAAACTATTTATAGCAATCTCTAGGTCCATTAAAATTTCTAAAAATAAATAAATAAAAAAGTAAATTGGAACTCATTACAAAGACTGAAACACCCATAATATACATAATTTAGGCATGCCTAATCTGTAAAATAAATAAATATATCGACAATCTGGGCTCCCCAATTCAGAGCAGTGGTTTGAGAACCACTGATTTAATGTAAGGGGTAGATGGTCTAAAATTTGAATTAATTAATAACTTACGTTTTATTTTAGCGATTGTTGTGATGTCCAGTTTCAGTCCTGCATAAAAAGACACAATAAAAGAGACTTTCACATGATTAAATTGGCACACAGAATAAAAACACAAAAAATGGTTGTGTGCTGTTACAAGCCAAACCTGAACTAAGAGACTCGACATTAAAATCCTCTGAAGATTCTCCTTTTCCGATTTCTTTGGCCTCCTCCCTCAAAAGCTTGTCCACAGCATCAATAGCGGAGGTCAAATCGTAAGGAGTAAGGTCAAATGAGGTTGACTCCTCACACATTTTCTCCTACAAAACATGACAGTCAAAATTAGTGCAATAGGATATGGTGTGAAAAGCTAAAAATCACAAGCATCTTTGGTTTAGCAAAACTGCAAAAAAAACAACTAAAAAACAAAACAAATCCTCACCACATTATGTGCCTCATCAAAAATGACAACAGCTCCTTTAAGCTCAATGTTGTGTGCCCGGCGACTCTGCATTGAGAGCATTCAGCTTATTATAATCCACCAGGTGGCTGCTATTACACTTGACCGAAAAGTCATTTCTAGGAAAAAAGTCTGAGGGAAATGCTTTCCTCACCTTTGGATCAAGTAGGTAGTTGTAGGGCATGAATATGAGGTCAGCATGCTGCTTCAAAGAACGGGACAGATAATATGGACACACTCTGCAAAACAACATTGTTAACTGAGCAAAAAATTAATTAATACATATTTTCAATTCATTATCAAAGAGAAAAAAAATATCTTTCCCCCTTCGTTCTGATAACAGTTCTATGTTCGCCAATATTGTGTCTGATCCAATATTTGCATTTTCCAGCCACACAGTTTACACTTCTTGCACTCACATGTTACCTGCAGTTAGTTCACCTGTATTTTGACAAAAGGTGGCTATTGTAACTGCAGTTACAGTTACACTGTAATGGGACAGGCAGCTTTTATTTCATTTGCCACTTTAAAAAAGCTCTTAAACTTCAGACATTTACCAGTTAAAACTTTTGATAATGTTTTTTGTTGCTGCAAGTAGCAGATAATGTTGGACTATATCACTTCTCCATCAGTGACATAAACAGAGCCAAACAGAACAAAACAGTCGTATAAAACAATTTATTTCTGGATCGGCTTTCATAAATCTCTTATATCTGTTCAGGACATCATTAATTATTTAAATTCTCCTTATAATTCATTCTCTAATTTATCTTGTATAAGGAACACTGGAGAAATAGTATGGTTCATTATAAATCACTCTGCTTTAGATTCCAATGTAAATTAAAAAAAACAAAACAACAAAACAGACCTTTCCTTTTTGCCAGTTTTCACAAGATCTTCAACATCCAGGATAGAGTTAATGATGTCTTTGTCAGTGCTCTTCTCTAAATATAAGACCAAAGACAGATCATACAAAAAAAATTAACAGATAACACAACGAAGCATCAGAATTACAAGAACATAAGTTCATTCAAATAGCAGGTTCCGTATTTCAAAATGTCACGTAAGACAACTTTTACTAAATACTAACAAAAAAAAAAAACCAAACAAAAAAAAAATCGGAATCCAAATCATTAAAATTCAAGATGAATTCATCCCTATTTCCAGCTAACAGTTTACACACAATAATAAATGGTTCATACCATCAACATTGTTATAGAAGACGCAAGATCGGGAAGAAACTTTGGCTCGGCACATATGGACCTGAAATGATATAATACAATAACATAATATAAATGATATAATTGAAAATACAACATTACAGCACTGTAAACATGGATCTCAAGAAAATGCATTTCATTTACTTATGTTATCTCCTTTGCAGTAACTATACCTTGATGTGGTTGCTTTCCTGCTTCATTACATCTTGGTTAATACACAGTTGTTCTCTGGAGCCTAGGACACAAACTTTTGGCCTGCAATTGCAATGAGGATGATAATTATTAGAAAAAATTTTCAACAGTAGCTAGCTCACTTGTTCAGCACTTTTTACTGCTGTTTAAGGCTTCCAAAGCCTATAAAGAAAGCAATTGTTTGCCATTGAAAAGTATTATATGACTTTTTTTTTATGTCCCTTCAAAGTACTGACCTGTAAGATGTGTTCTTCAGCTCATTGACAACTTGTGTCAGCTGAGAATGTGTCCTGGATGCATAGATGATTTTGGGGATATCTGTGTAATATGCTACTCAGAAGACACAAGAGACATTACATTATCAAACAACTCATAAGGCATCTATAAAAGGCTACCCCTTCTCATGTACTGATCCCAAATATCAGGCTAGATATTCTGACATACCTGGTACATCTCCGTCAGTTGCTGCTGTTCCCCATGAAGACAGAGGCCTATCAGGAAAAAGCTCAGCACCTCCCATTTTCTCCACAATCTTGCGGGCAGATATAGAGTCCTTAAAGTATTCCCTCCAGCCAAGTGTTGCACAAAGAAGGCACAGGGTTTTGCCCGTGCCTGTGGGACTTTCAAGAACTCCATTGACTTTCTGTAACAGAAATTGTAGCACATTTGGTCTTCACAAAAGAGATGGGCATAAAATATTCAACCATGAATGTTCAGTTCTTGCACCAATTAGGAATGGGCATTACCACTCATTCACTTGTTGATCCAAAAGAAAGGCGAGTATCCCAACAGCAATTACTTGCTTTATTGTTTCACTGTGAAAACCAGCACAGGTGTGGACAGTTATATATGAAAGTCTTTGTAAGAGTGTTAAAAAAAAAAAAACAGGTGCGTTAACTGACTGTTCAGTGAAATAACGCCGAATGTCACTGTTAACCATCCACTTTATCTCATGCGCCCATAGAAAAGCAGTTCCTATCATACATGCCTGTATGTGTCCGATCCAAAACTTTGTAATGAACACACAAAGCATATAAACATATTTCAATTAAAATTTCAAATATGTGTATTGTGTACATATCAATATTTGTATGTGCTGGTGGTCTAGTGGTTATGGAGTAGCCCCAGCGATCAGAATGTTGTGGTTTCTAATCGCAGCATGGCTAGTGGCACCACTGAGGTACCCTTGATCAAGGTATTGTCCCCACACACTGCTCCCAGGGCATTAATGGGTTAAATGCAGCTAACAATTTCACTTTGTTCACACTGTGTGTTGTGGTGTGGCTATAAGGGGCCACTTTATTTTAGTTTACTTTAATTCTGATTGGCTCATCACTAGTGGAACCTGAGCCTGAAATAAGAGAAGACTGATGCTGTGACAGTGATGGAAATGAGAAATGACATCACTAGGTATTCAGACACTTAAAAACGTTCAAGTTAATTTATGTAGCACATTATCATCGACAAAAGATCATTCAATGTGCTTTACAGAAATATAATATCAAATAAAATAAAGTAGAATAAGATAATGGAAAAGATAAAAGAAATACTACATAAAATACATAAAATAATACATAAAAGAAAAAAAGAAAAAACCTGAAAGTGCAATAGAAGTGCAAATCTTTAAAAGAAGGCAGAGGAGAATGGTGCCGTTTTTAGCAGCTTTTTAAAGCTGGCTACAGTTGGAACATGTCACAAAACACAAACAGAACTCACGTTCTGCAGGCACTCAATGACTTTACTCATGTAGTCCTGCTGACAGGGATACGGAGTGAAGGGGAAATCCACAGATACTCCTCTGAGAGTCTGGGCAGGCATCCTGCTCTCCCGACAAGTCCGACAACACTGAGATAAACTAAAGATCTGAGAAGAAACTGCTGGAGAGCATAAAGTTACTCAGCTGAAGCTTCTCGTTTAATTAAATGCGAAAAAAAACGCTTGCATTATAGACACCAATTTTCATAACAAACCCCCGTGTTGCTATCGCGCCATATTTCTTCGTCTTCTTTTACGGTTTGCCGAAGTGTAGCCACCTGCTGCCCCCGACAGGACACAAAGCGCATCTGCACTCTTTTACCTGTTAACGTTCTTCAACCTGCTCAATCCCAAATAAACATGACTCTCTAGCATCCACTATCTTGCTGTGATGTGTAGTCTTACCATGTGAATATCACTACTTATGTCAATATTACTTATATACAACTTATCTTCCTGGTGTGCACAAAATGGAAGAATTCTGGCAAGGTTCTGGAAATGGAGAAATCAGTTTTGAGCTGCAATCTACAGCACACTGCATGAGTGTACAGCATGAAAGTAGTATTTGGTTACTTATGGCAGTAATAAACAGTGGGTAAGTGACATTTACTCAGATACTTACTCATCTGCTGCTATTTTATTAAATTTATTTTTATTGCATTGCACTGAGTCACTTTCATAAACCATTTTGCACTATTGATCTGCTGGTGCAGCACACTAAATCTCGTCAGTGTTGCACTGTTATTTGCTGCACTAATGTTCTTGTCATTGTGTTGCACTATTGTTTATTGTCTACCTTTTTATTTTTTTCTTTTGCTCCGAGCACACAAGAATTTCCTTTCTTACATATCTTACACATGTCCATGTATATTTAATAATACATTCAATACTCAAGTACATTTGTTGAGGAATGGAATCTACTTTTTTAAGCTGTATCATTTCAGTATTTCATTAATAACTGATTTTGTATTGAATTATTTTATGTTACAGTCGTGACAGCATCTGTTGAGGTTTTATCCTTTTGGTTTTATGTTTGACCAAAAAAAAATCCCAAGAAGGGAAGACTTTGCTTTGTACCTCTGAAAATTATTAAGAATATCTCAGAAGTGGCCCACACAAGTTTTATACACTGGCTGACACATACAGATTTTTGTTCATTTACTGGTACAGGACAGAAGAGTAAAAACGGACACATTAGTATAGGTCTGCGGTTACTTATGATAGTAGTAAACAGTGGGTGAGTTCCATTTACTCAGATACATGTACTGAGTACTTTTAATAATACTTTAATTACTTAAGTAGATTTGTGGAGAAAGGAATCTACTTTTTCAAGCAGTACAATTTCGGCATTTCATTATAAACTGATTTTGTCATTTATATTACATTGGTGAATCTGTTGAGGTTTCATCCTTTTGGTTTTATATTTGACCAAAAAATATACCCAAAGAGTAGAATTTACTATTGTACTTCTGATTCCAGTTTTGGAAATAGTAAACAGAAAATATTCAGGTTGATCTCAGAAGTGGCCCACACAGGTTTTAGATTGGCTGACACCTGCAGATGAACAGGTGTCTGAACCGCAGCTTTTGGTTCATTTACTGGTCCAGGGTAAAAGTGTAAAACGAATAAATTATTATAGGTCTGGTTTTCATTGAAAACACACACAGATCCTGAAAGTTGAATCTGTTTACATGTTTCATCGCCTTTATTTATTCCTGCTCGTCGTTTCGTCACAACATGGCGACTTACTCAGGCGCCAGGGTCGAATTAAACACTGAAAACATTCAGGTATGTATAGTCTGTTAAAACATCAGTGTGGCGCTTGGTTAGCCTCTTGTAGTTTCAGCTGTCTCTTTTCTATGTGTATAACTTTTATCTAAGGTGAATAAGGAAAGACCAAGCTAAAAACCCTGGACATTTAATGAAAACAGCAGAGGTTCCTCACAGGACGGGCAATATTTACGGAGGAAGTGTCTAACGCTAGCTAGCTAGCTCATCACACCAGACACCTCGAGTTCGATTTAAAATAATATTTATTGTATTTGTCAGAATAAGGATGACATGTTCTTTATTATGGTGATAGCTACGTGTGGATGGTATTCATAGCCAGCCACGAAAACACCATTAACCAGGCAGCTACGCATCTATGAGACATTACCTAGCTAAGCTAACCAACTAGCCTGAGCTTTCAGATTTGTTTCCAGCAAACTTTGCTAGCTAACCTGCTTTCACTTGCTCTCTGACCCTGGGTAGGGTTTTTTTGAGATTCAAAGTTAAAGTAATTGAGCTCACTTGCTAACTGTGTATTGTCAGGATATAGCTTTTTTTCTTTTTAATATAGTTAGGAGATGACATTGATGCATTTCTAGCATTTTATATAAAATAGCTTCCTGAATCAAGCCTTATCAGGAGTCAGAGTTTGTGTATTTTATCGACTAAATTAATTTCGATCTCAGCCAAAACTGTGAGTTTAAGCAGTTAATATACTAGCTATTTGTAAACCATATTAACAGGTTTCTCTTTAATACTTGCTGGTTTGGTTTCAACCTGTCAGTCAGCAATGCTTTATCACTGGCAAATGCCTTGTTCCATTCACTTCAGAGTGGTCGGTTGGAATAATTTGATTTAATTATATATATTTAGTACAGTTGTCCCCACGAAATTATTGTTTTGTCATGCTTTTGTGCTTTAAACCTGTTTTCACTGGTCCCATGTGGTGGCTCTTGCTGGTGTTGGTGCAGCACGTGGTAGGCTAATCTAATCCTCTTCTCTGCCCGGAGCCCACTCTGCTCATTGTTAAAGGGCCACTTTTGGACGATGTTTTATGCCTAGTTCAGCAGTATACTGATGTTCCGAGTTTAATTTATGTTAGAATGGAACTTTAGGTTGTGTTAAGTTTAGTTCCGGATGCAGTTCCTGGGTGTCCTAATAAACCCATTCAAAAGACCGGCAGCAGAACAGCGCCAATATATACAGTATATGTACACAAGTACTGAGATACCTGACTGTTACACCCACATGGACTTTTATGACATTGCACAGACTTTAATACAGAGTTGCACCCCCCCCCCTTTTTTTTTTTAAATCAGCAATAACAGCTTCCACTCTTGAAAGGTGTTCCACAAGATTTTGCAATGTTTCTATGGGAATTCGTGCCCATTCATTATGTAGAGCATTTATGAGGCCAGGCAGTGATGTTGGACGAGATGTCTTGGCTCGCAATCTCCGTTCCAGTTCATCCCAAAGGTGTTGGATGCTGTTGAGCTCAGGACTCTGTGCGATCCAGTTAAGCTCTTCCACACCAAACTCATCCAATCATGTCTTTATGGATCTTGCTTTGTGCACTGGGGGACAGTCATGCTGGAATAGAAAGGGTTCTTCTCCAAACTGTGGGCACAACGCCATGGAAACATGTCTTGGTGTGCTGAAGCATTAAGATTGCCGTTCACTTGAATTCAATAATAAAGTGGTGTACCCCAATACTTTTGTCCATATAGTGTAAGTCTGTTTTGTTTTTTACATTGTCTGTGAAGATCAGGGTATATTAACCTCATTATTTTGTCATTTTAAACTAAGAAAATTGTTCCACAAGCTATCTACTCCATCAACCTAAGTCCAGACATAGGTTTGTTTTTTCTAAACCTGGTTATCTTAGACCTTAGAGTTACACACCGTGGGTCGGTAATGGCTAAAACACACTTTAGTCCAGATATGTGATGTATACAGAAAATATAAATTCACAATTTTGGTTAACCTGGACCATTAGGTTATACAGCATGGGTTAATGTTCATTGGATTTTACTATAGCTGATCGCTAAATACTTTATTACTTTCTCCACCAGTTCGGGGTACATACCATGGAGACCACTGGCGTGTGTGGAGTAGAGGCTGCCACACGTGGACTCGTGGAAGGGAGCAGTTCCCCTACTTCACAAGATAATCTTGAGGTGTTTGAGGGCCTGGTTAAGACCTGCTGCAATGAAGAGGTGAGAGGGGAGACACCTGGGAGAGAAGATTGCCAAATTGACCCGCTTGAAGGAGAAATGGAGCCAAGCGGTGATCAGACCAAGGAGCAAAACATGTTTGGTGCGTGCTATCATCAAAATTCTGGATGCTAAGCCATTTGCATTTTCAGGCCACTTAGTTGTTGGGCTTTCAGGAAATAAACTGGTGTGAAATAGTCTGCTTTTTTATTTAAACACAGACTGTGTTTAGACATGTTTATGGAATGTTTAGCTGGTTTGAGATGGAATAGAAAAGCTTTGCAGTCATGTGGTTGTAAGTCTTTTCATTTGTGAAATGTGGTTTGCCTGAGTCTTGTGATCTGCATAGAAGACTTTTTTTATGCATCATTTAGTACCACTGTTCTTTTACCATAGGGAAAGAGGTACTACTTCTGATGCAAGCCCTTCACACCTTAGACACTCCAGAGGAGAAACTTGCTGCACTTTGCAAGAAGTATGCTGACCTGGTAAGAATATGTTGCTTTAAAATATCCTCACAGTTAAGCTGTGTGTTGTGGAGGTTCTATTAGGCTAAGATATTCTTTTCAGGCTTCATATTTTTTGGCACCATTTGTAAAGATAAGAAAAAAATGTCTGCTTAATAAGACATAATAATTTCAATCTCACACTGAAAATGTAAGGACATTTAATGGAATCAAATTTAGGAAATAAAAAAACCCCTCATGTTGTCACAGGTATCAACACACATTGAGATTTATGAACGAAAAGTTCCATTATGTCTCACTCTTTAAATCCAATTGTGTATGTCCGTAACTAGCTTCACTGGGGTTCTTGTTTCATGTGGTGATACAATCCAAGTTCTCTTACACCATAATACACCATAGATCTCCACACTGTTAAATATTTTGGAGGACTTGTGATGTTTTCTGGTCTGGAGATTTTAAATGAAAATTTTTTTGATGCCTCTGAAAAGCCAAAACAGGGTTGTGGTTGAATCTTCCAACAGGACAATACAAAACATACACCCAAATGGAGTAAGCTGAAGAATCTAAAAGAGAGGACTGTGAACAATTTGGAGAGATTCTCTTTTGAGGAGTGGGCTTAGATTGCTTGCTCTGGGTTCTCAAATCTTGTAAGACATTGTAGCAGATGACTCATTGTGTGTGTGACAAATGAAGGCTGCAGGAAGTAATACATGTAAGCGTATTTATAGTCAGGTCAAGTAGGTTTGTTGTCATCTCGGCTATGTACATAGTGAAATTAAACATTACCCCAAGAGAATGGTGCAATACAAAGAACAAAAACACAAGACTACATACATGCAGACAGGACAAAATAAAGAGTGCAAGAAAAGCACACAACAAAGCAGGACAAGACATTTAGTTTGGTCGACATTTGAATTAATACAGTTTTATGACACTGCATTTTACCTGTGGAGTTGTTTGGTGTGTGAAAATACAGAATAGAGGTAAGTAATAAACAATTAAGCAAATAATTGGGATGTGTGGTTTTATTAAAACCAAAACGGTTTACCAAGGGTGCCAGTAAGTTCCTAGTGTATAAGGTAAGACAGTTGTTGTAGCAATGTTCCTTGGCTGCAGACATGATGTGCGTTACTAATTACTATAATAACACTTGCCAGGGGTCCCCTTACTGTCCTTCAGAACATAATGGGATCTTATTTTTTAATAGCTGGAAGAGAGTCGCAATATGCAGAAGCAAGTGAAGGTGTTGCAGAAGAAGCAGACGCAGGTCCTCAAAGAAAAGATTCACTTGCAGAGTGAACACAGCAAAGCCATTCTGGCTCGCAGCAAGCTGGAAAGCCTTTGCAGGGAGCTACAGCGGCACAACAAGACCCTGAAGGTAACACTGCAGTGTTTTTCCTGTTCCGATCATCTCTGTCCCTCTAGATTACTGGTTTAGCTTCAGTTGAATAATTTGTATAGCTTTTTGTTCGTGAAGACAAGCACTGACAGTGTCAAACTGGTATTAATAAACAGATTCTTGTTCTTTTTTGTTTGGTAGGAGGAGAATGCCCAAAGGTTCAGAGAATATGAAGAGAGACGTAAAGAGGCCACACTTCACTTCCAGATGACACTCAATGAGATTGAAGCCCAGATGGAGCAGCACAACACTCATAACACCAAATTGAGACAGGAGAATATGGAGCTGGCTGAGAAACTCAAGAAACTTATTGAGCAGTACGAACTGAGGGAGGAGGTAAGAAAGCTAGTAGGCAAGTTTAGCAGGCAGGCACTATTTTAAAAAAAATATTACACCTGACACCAGTTGACCTGGACATTATTACCTGTTGTTCTGCTCCCAGTATTATGCATATATTGGCTACTTGCTTATTCTTGCTTAGCTTGGAAAGACCAAGGGCGAGGGAACATTCCATTGTATTTAGTTCAATTCTAATAGGTGATGTGCAGAGACCATTGACAGCCATGTTTCATGAGTGTATCGCTTATTTAAGTGCTCATGGTTATTCCTTTGTAATGTTCAGGCCAGGAGGTAATGCTGGTCTTTGTGATAAACACATTAAGGTCCTTTCATAACAGATGGATAGAAGGGTGTTTTGTGGTCTGAATATGAAAGATGAATTTCTCCTCAGCACATTGACAAGGTGTTCAAGCACAAGGAGCTACAACAACAGCTGGTTGATGCAAAACTCCAGAGGACAGCTGAGCTAATGAGAGAGGTAGAGGAGAAGCAGCAACGAGAGAGAGAACTTGTAAGTAATTAATTTCTGTAAAAATGCAGATTTTTTTTTTACTTTACTAACTTGGCGCAAACCTTTGAGGATTTTCCAGCTTCTGTATGTTCTAAGAACAGTTATACTATTAGATTACATGATCCACATGAACTAGACATGATCTGAAGTATATGCTGGTGAGCTGATATCAGTGGTAATGGTTTATTGCAGTTAAATTGCTGAGTTATCGTTCAGTATGTACTGCATCTGGTGATGACTTTCCCATCAATTCCTTAAATATGCCACAAGATGGTAAGACAATAATGTGTTACTTGATCTCCTGTCATTGTTTAGCTTCTGAAAGATGCAACAGAATCCAGACATAAATGTGAGCTGATGCGGGAACAGGAGCTTCAGCTGAAGCAGCAGCTTACTCTTTACATGGACAAATTTGAAGAGTTCCAAACAACCCTTGCTAAGAGCAATGAAGTGTTCACTTCTTTCAGACAGGAGATGGAGAAGGTTTGTAGCTGCTGGATATTATTTTAGCATGAAAAAGAGTAATGATGTTCTAATCGTTGGGAGTTGTGTGATGTTCCTCGACTTTAGTGAAGCAACTGCATAATTTTCCTGTGTGACTTTTCTGTTGTACACAGATGACCAAGAAAATTAAGAAGTTGGAGAAGGAGACTACTCTTTGGAGGACCAAATGGGAGACCAACAACCAAACGTTGTTGCAGATGGCTGAGGAGGTTAGAACACTATTTGGTTTTTATTATAACAAAGAAACTTACAGAAGCCCATCAGTATTGGTAGAAATTACAGAATGTCTAGTTAAAAATCCCAGACAATCAGATGTATTCCTGGCTTGAATAATGAGACATTTTATTTATGAATTCTCATGTGGAGCAACTAGCTAGGAAGTCCTCTTCTGAGACCAAAAGTTCAAAGTGTGACAAATCCACAGCCATCTGAAAGTGTCTAAGGCAGTACAGTGGATACTGCTTTCTAAAAGGGGAGGATGGCTTTTGCCTGGCCCATTTAAAAATGTTGTTAAAAAAAATCCTAACCAATGTCAAAAATGTGAGACATTTTCACTTATTTCTTTTTGTCCCTTGTCAATATTAGTCATGAAAGTATACCATATACCATATCTTCCCTGAATAAAACACCAGGCACTTTCAAATTATGTTTACTAATAATAGTTCTGACCAGTGGTTCAGATTCCCAGAATCTAGGAAAAATTAGATTTTTCATTTATTACTGCTTATGCGATCTAAACAAACAGGACAATGATATTGAAATGATTGCTCTGCTGGTGGTTGGTGCTTACTGCACAGAAAAAGCCTAGCGGAATGTTTTAAAGGAGACAGTATAGAGCCATTATAGATAAACATTATTGCTGTTGCTACAACTGGACGAGTTTAGCTCTCGATCTAACCACTATGCTCAGAACTGCTTCTATACACACTGACAGGGTGTGTTCTGTTCAGCTTAACTCTCATTGGCTGATGGTCCTTTACACATGATGTCAGCATCATGTTTCACATGAGAGTCTCTGTCCACCCAACACTACAGGACATTGAGCCTCATATATTTAACATATTTGGTAGCAGATTGGATGGGTAACGGTTGAATTATAGAGACCCTACATCATAGGATAATCTAGAAAGATAGTCATTTAAAATCACCTGTCTGTAAAATGGCCTGATTAAACTGGGGACCAGGCATAGTTTCCTTCCAGAGAAGATAACAAGTAGGAATTAAAATAGCTAATACATTTTCCACACTTAGTATTTTCTACAAAAGTAAAAATGGGTTTGGCTACAGCAAGATGTGTAAATTGATTATGAACCAGTAAATAACAATCTTTTTTACCCTAAAACCTTTGATTGTAGAAAACTGTACGGGACAATTATTACAAGGCCCTCCAAAGTAAACTGGATCGTCTGGAGAAGCTGTGCAGAGCCTTGCAAAGGGAACGTAATGACCTCAACCGGAAACTGGTAGCCTTCCAGGGTCCAGAAAAGAATCCTGAAGAAGAGGGGACAGGACCTCCTGACCCCCAGCCAGAGGAGCCCTTCAGCCAGTCTGTAAATGAAGGGATAGATGGAGAGGTAGAGGGAGAGATGGAATGTTTGGCTCCTGAAACGGAGAGGCTGGGGTTGCAGCTAGAGAAAGAGTCAAACACAAAGCAACTTGATGACAATTGAGGCACACGGTGAGGGACTTTTTTGTGGAAGTATATATTTTTGTGTAATAGATATCATAATTAATACTAAAAAAGCATATGTATGACAACTGCTCTGTACATTGGTGACTGGCTTTGTGATGAGCACTTTTTACTTGCTTTTTTCTACCACATCTGTATTTTCTTAGGAAATGGTCATGTGGTCCAAGGAGGCTACAGCTTTAGTGTTCAAAGCTTAGTTTTGTTCTGTTTCCCCCCCTCTTGCTGACCGGTGTTCTGATTGCAGATTTGAAATTTTTGATGGTCATGTAGCTCTTGAATTTGGCTTCTAGGACTGAAATAAATGGAATTGGATGCATGTAGGGATACTGATAATTTGACATAGCCATGGGCAGTTAACTAACCAACTGTGTTCAAGTAACAATGCAACTACAGGGCATTCATTACAGTGGAAGAGCTTAAGAGATCTTTTTGGGCTTTAAAGTCCAAATTAAGGAGGGTCTCATGGGTTTGATCTTCCTTTTTTCTGTCTATACCTGAAATAAATGTTAATGGAGGACAAGTCAAATATACTATCTAGAGGTATAATTTCATAGTTTTTATTTTCTTCTGAGACTACGTTGTCTATCTTTTCTTTCAACAAGGAGTTCTTGGAATTAAGGGCTAGTTTGATTTAACGAGGCTGCTATTAACAGATTATGTGAAAATATGGGGCATACTCTGACACATAGTGTCAAAGCTATTGTCTTTGCAAGGTTATTTTTGAATGTGACTGCAGATTTTATCCTAAAGCAATTAAAACTGCTTAAAGAGGGGCATTTAAATGACTTGAGGGGTTAGTCTTTGAGAATATCACCACTAAATTCTATTAAGAATATTTAGTTTTGTGGAAAATTTACAACAATTTTCCCTGGGCTCTTGGGTAAAGGATTAGTGTGCTTCAAGCTACAGTAGGCAGAACTTTCCTATAAAACGTGAAAAATCAGTAGAAGTAAACTACACAGGAAAAAGAAGCAAAGGGTCACAGTTGTTTGTGAAATGACTTGGGTAAGGCTTTTTTTTTTTATTTAAAAAAAAAAAACAACTCAAGGCAATACTGGAAATTGCACATTCCCTTGTTTACTCATGCAGTCTGCCTTCTGAATAATGAGCCAGATTTGTCTGAATAACTGTTAAACTTAACCACATCAAAGCAAGCCATGCTAAACTCAGATTTCAAAAGCTACTGTCTTAGCCAAATAACGGTTAGAATATAACTTCAAAAATAGCCTCTGAATCAATCTTACATTGTTAATCAAGTGAATTGTTGTTTTTTTTTTTTTTTCCATGCTCTGACAGAAAGCTTATAGTGATCATTTCTTTGGACCTGGTTACTAAAAATAAGCATTAATTTTAAATTATGGCTAAGGTTAAGTAAAATCCTTTCACTACATGCAATTAATTACATGAGCTGGATTCAAATATTTGTTATGTCATCAAAACTGCACATTGCTACTTTGTAATAGATGCAGTGATTAATTTGACCAGACTGATGCACTGCTAATACCGCATGATTTCCACAACTTGGAAGCAAAACTGACTGAAATCCACCTGTTTTTCATAAGGGGCCTTGACATCTTTACTGGAAATGCTGAATGTGAATTATTTTCCCCTTTTTTTTTTTTTTATTTAACAATTTAACTGTGATCAAGAACAAAATGTACTTCAAGCATTACACTCAATGCCATTGCTGATGTTCAGTAGAGCATTGTAATTGTTGCTGACAATGTGAAAATGTGTTGAGCGCTGAACTGATGAATGTAGAAACATTTACCCTTATCAGTGCTATGCCTAATTATGCAGACTTTATAGGGCACATCTCCAATTAACTCTTTGCTAGCATGAACCGGGAAAACAGGGTGTTTGGAACACGTTCCCTCAGGTCAGTGTAGACCAATCCCCACAGGTCTGTACGTGTTCAGTGCTGACCTGCAGCAACATTCCACCATTCTTGTTCCACTTAAGCAAGTGCATTCCAGTATGCTTATGTTCTTGCTGGATATAAATTTTAACATGACTCCAGTACCATTATGGCTTAAAAGTTCAAAAAGTCAAATATACTGGATCACACCTGGCTTTGTCAGCAGATGTGCATGGTCAGCCAAACCATGAGTTTTGGTTCAATTTTTAACCAATGTACTGATGCATGTAGAAACATTGTCTGGTTGTCTCTGCTAAAATAAAAATCTTAAATGAAAAGAAGGTAGATAGTCACCAGCCTCTCAACCACAAGTCACATTTGATGCAGTGCAGCCATTATCGGATGCCATTGCTTGAATTTATTTTATAATGTGAACAGTAATTAATGGCATACCTAATCTGTGCACATTCTCAACCCATTATACATTGAGACCTCAAACATGCTTTTTTCCCCCTCAAAATTTGTATCTTCTGAACACTTGAATTGTCTTTTGTTTGACTTGCAACTGATGGAAAAAAATGGTTTGGGTTTTTTTTTGTTTTGATTTCTTTAGCAGTGTCCCAGGTTGATTCTCAGGTTATGCAAGAAATCTACCTCTGCAGGTAAGACTAACTGTGAAAGAGGCTAAAGTCAGCAGTGCTTTGAAAATGCTTTCTCCCTTAATTGATCCTGTCTTCTCTGAGATTGTATGTTACTGTAGTTCTGTCTTGCTTTTCAATAAAAATGTTTTGTAGATTTTTCTTTATTACTCAGTGGAATTTCCTTTTATTCACCTAATGCAATTTATAGCATCTGTCATGCTGACTTTTTGTAATTGAAACATGACACTGAAACTAAATATGTACACTATAATGCATATGTGCATGTCTGGGAAACTAATGTTTATGTAGAAAATGCTCACAAAGACCAGACATTTAGTTTAATTTGTACTTTATTCCTGTGTGGAATTACTTAATGGTAACCATTATCAACATTGTAGGCATACAAAAACAGCAAAAAATTTGAAAAGGTATTACAAAACATTTATCGCAGTTGACATCAGGTTTATGCACAAAACTAAATGTGTATGAAAACTGCCTGCCTTGGCTCCAAGTTGGGGAAAAAAGATTTAATAGCAGTGTCCATTTTATCAAGTGCATTTTCCGAAAGCGCCAGACCTACATTATTGAAACCTTTCCCAAACATACCTTTCATAACAAAAGCGTCCAAAACAGCCTATAAACATACCATGTAAACTGCTCTTCTAAAAAAAATGTCCATTCGACAAAATGTTATGTTTCTAAAGGAAAGTTTACACAGAGCTGAAGAGTGGGTAGAGAAGGAAAGGATGCTGAATAATACTTCATAAAGTAAAACGATGGAATCCAGTAACCAGTATGATTGGACTTGTCACTGGGTAAAGTCCTGAAATACAGTTGTTCCTTTGTTTGATTTAATCCATCTTTAGGCTGAATCTTGGTAGGTGGTACTAGGTGTTCATAAGATATGAACCATGTTGAACAAAGAGGTTATGATGCCTGGCTCTCAAGCTCTGAGGCAGGTGTGTCTGGTTCCTCATCATTGTATATGTTCTCTGCCTACATGATGGATACAAATCTTTTAGAAATCAGATCTCAGAATCAACTGTAAAACGTCAGGTTAATATGCCGAACTAGTTTCTAACCAGAATAAAATTAGTACTGACCATCTGCCAAACTTGCATAATGTTGTCTTCAGACACAGAGCAGATCACCCAGGGTTCGTTAGGATTCCATGAGAAATCAGAGATTTTTGCTGTGTGTCCACCATGAATGAACTGTTGTAATTAAGGATACACAGTTGAAAAAGTTTGAAACATGCGCCAAAAAAAAAAAAAAAAAGCAACTGGACCAATTTTACATATTTCACTTATACATAAATCTCAATATAGATTTGTGAACTCACCAGCAATTCAGGAGGTCCGTCCTCAGCATCTTCAGCAGACTGTTCCTCTCCGATTTTACTGCGAGCATGTCAAACACAAACCATGTGCGTTACTAATGGTACATTGCCACAGCTCTGCTCAGCTCAGTTTAAACAGAAAGTTTTAGTTCATGTACCTAACAACTGGTTCAAAGACATACGGCTGGAAAAACGGTAAACAGGCAGACCAACACCCAGAGTACTTCAGAAAGCTGTTTATAAGGGATCTCTTAACCTCATACATTTAAACAGAAATGTAATGACTTACCTCAAGTCCCAGACGTTAAGTCGCCGGTCTGTACCACTAGAAGCCAAAATTGTCTCATTATGGGGTGACCACTGAACCTGCCACAAGTAATTCATTGTATGTTAAAAAGAAATCCTAAAGCCATAAATACTCAACATACTACAATGAATTTTCTACAATTATGGGGCCACTAAAATTAATCAATGGGTATAATTGAGTGTGCTGTAAATAGGATGAATTGCATATTTACAGTATTTTATTCCTATTGTCTTTTTTAAAACAACTTTTTAATTATAAAAATCACAAACTATTTAAGATCCTGCCCATGTTTCCCATGGAAAGACATTTCATAGTTAAAAATAAAGGCTATTGCTTTATCATTTCAGAAAGCAGTGTTAAGAACCCGCTTGTTTTTTTAACTGTTAAACTACAGCTTTTTATAGAAAAAAAAATCATTACATCATTTTTCTGTGTAGCCTCTCATGTCATCACTTAGATCATCATTCATAACTAAGATAAGACATAAATCTGCTAACGTGTCATAAGCTCGGTCTTTAAGACTCTGCACATCTTCAAATGTTTTTTTTGCTTCCGTAAGATGTGACTCAACATTTCATTTGCACACTATGGCTTCTTATTCAGAACTCACTTAAGCTAAAATAATATTTAGTAAATATGGTTAACAAAGTGACAATAATCAAATAAAATATAATTGATAAAAGAAAAAAACATTTTCCACAAGCGTTAAAAAACTGAGGACATATTCCACATTTGTTATAAACAGATCTACCCTGGCAATGAACGGGAAAACAATTTGCCACATACTGTGAGTATTACCTGGAAGATTTCATCTTTGTGTGACTCAAAAGAGTGAAGCTTTAGCTTCAGATTACGTAGATCCCAAAGGGCCACAGTCTATAGGGAAAAAATGACTATATGAAGATTTTCATTCCAAACAAAAGAACGATATTCATGTATTTATTTATTTTTACATGATGTATACCACTGGGTGTGATCTTCATACATACAATTAATGCCAATGCTATAATAAAATAGTTTGATACAGAATTTGGACATACAGAATTTTAGAATGGACCACAAAATCAGTGTTTTGTGAATGACAGTTTAAAGAAATGTGTGTATAAGTATGTGGGAATATAAGCGCTGTACAGACCTTATCTGCAGAGCCAGTAGCTAAGATGAATTCACTGTAGGGGTTGAAAGACAAGCAGTTCACCTCTGCAGTGTGGGCATCCACTGAGTGACTGGCCTTAGATGTATTGTTAGATCTTGTGTCCCAACTATTTAAAAAAAAATGCAACATTTCTTTTATTAGCTCTTATGGACATACTAGTCAGCTTGATAACTGTTAATTGATGGGTGCCACCCCCCTTACATTTATACAACAAATGTGGCTTTCATTTAAAATAATGTTCTCTGATCTTATTTCTGACTGTATAACAAAACTGTGACTTACGAATTATCGTTGCAATAATTAAATTGTAATAAAGATTGTATGTTTACACATTTCACAGTGCAGTCTTTCGTTTGCCAGTTTGCATGAGCCCACATAGTTAATATGTGTTCTCAAAGAAAATTTAATGTTTTATTCTTGCAGGAAAAAATGAGTACTTAATGACCAGCCTTCGTTTATATTTGATTATTTGCACAGCCTTACTTACATCATGAGTTTCTGGTCATCAGCTACTGATCCAAAAAGTGATTCATGGAGAAGGTGCCAAGACACATCCTCCACCACAGCAGTGTGGCCTGTGAAAATAGTCTTGGCATCTACAATCTTTCCTTCTTTAGGAGAACCACTGATGTCCCATAGACAGATTGTCTGCAGAAAGGATGGGTTTGAAACCGTTATTCAGACGTCTGAGCTCTTAACGTAAGCTCTTAACGGAAGCTTTCGGGACTCTGAACTCACATGGTCATCGGAAGCACTAAGCAGGTTTCCACTCAAGTTGGGGTTCCAGGACAAACCGTAGCCTTCCTTCTGATGCCCCCTCAGTCTCAGGTCTGGACTGCACTCACCGCTGGGGTCTACAGTTGGGAAAAACAAAAACTTCTGAACATACTTCTGAAATACTTCTGAAGATGCTGGTTGTCCTTTTGGTAATAACTGCTATTAACATGTCAATAAGTTATATTCATGAAATATGCCATAAGTTACGAACCTAACCCTTTTAAAATATCTTTGTTGAGCCATGTGTTTATCATTCATCAAGCAGGTTTACTAAACACAGAGCAAAGTTCTCGTATCACTATGAGTGAAGCAACAAATCTTGTTCAGTCCTGATGACTTATCAAGTTACTTCAGCGTTAAGCCAACAAGAATAAGCTAAACCAATTAGCTAGCTTGTTATCTGTGTTTTCCACTCTCAGTGCCTCAGCTACACTGACTAAACTAACTTAGTATAAACTCAGCTTCTTCTAACCAAGTGTCCTTTAACACAGAAAATTAAAACAAAAACAAATTGCTTGTATCTTGCTATTTACATCATGCTATCTTTTAATAACTCTAAAAACGGGTTAAAAAGAGAGTAACCAAAACCAAATCACCAAAATAACTGTCAGATTACTAAATTAGCAGCAGAATTTGGTAATTTTATGAGCAGGATTTAATTATAGTGCTGTGCATGAATGTTAAAAAACAAAACACCAAATACTGGCCTTATTCTGTTACTCATAAAGCTGGGAAAATTACGTGGATCCCATAATAATAATAATGAATAACACTGACCTGGTTTGGATGGATGTTTAGTGTAGTCAAAGACCAGCACATCTGATGTAGGGGTCTTTGTGGCGATGATGCAGGGGTTCTGTGGCATGTATCTGGCTCGGTTCACTTCTCCCTCATGATTGATCTTTATCTCAATTTCAATCTTGCCACTCACTGACCCAAATCCTCCAAACTCTGAAGAGAGGCACAGTATCACACAGCATGGTAATTGCGTGAATGTGTATATCCTAATATGGCTAGACAACAGAGACTTTTAATTGTACATAGATCAAGCTGATAATAAGAAAAGTGACTTTTTTCTTAACATGAGCATTCAGCACTGGGACAATGCCATCCTTCGTTACTACTGCCACCAGCACTGATTTATCTCTTGCCTTTCTGTGTCTTCCAGACATCAAATACACATACCTGCTGAAAGAACACAAACAAAGCACTTTAACATTTAAGTCATATGACAAGCCAGATAAAAAAAATGTTTAAGCTGTTTAAATGGCAAACCTCCTTTTTCGCTGTCATAATGTGATGCATCAAACTGAGCATCGTCGTTGGGGACCTGAACGCTGGCAATGACGAGGTGATTCTGTTCATCTGAAGTGTGTGTTCCCAACACCAGTCGGTGTACCACATAGTCCTTTCCCTCTGGTCTACACAAGAGGTGTACAGCGAAATTATACCAGAGTTTGCTTTTTGGATGAAAGGTCAATGGACTGCAACTGAATGATGTTAACTGTGAAAGTCATTCAACAGAGAAGGCAGCTGGGCTGGTTACCTGTTCACATCGGGTAACCACTGCACTGTTAAACTTGGCCATTCAAGTGCGTGTGTCATGACCAAGTCATAGAGAAAAGGGGTATTTTTCTTCCATATTTTATATTCTTCATTTATAACCCGTTCCTCTACTGCATCGTCATACACTACAAAGAAAGACAAAAAACAAGATCTACTTTTGACAATGCTGCAGATCACAGCCTTTGGGGTATAACTGCCATAAAGTGTCAAAATTAGTGCATTAACTACTCTGCAATTTTATCATCAGCCAAGTATGTGCTAACAAAGTACACCATATAGTGTTACCTAATGCGATAGCACCAAACATTGTATTACAGAAACATTAAATCAGTTAAATAAACAAAACGTGTTATAAAGACAACTTTCAATATTGATTTATTAGGTCTATGTTGCAGCATGCTGCGTCACGGAGCTGGCTACATCAAAAACATCTGAAATATGGTGGGGGGGGGGGCTGTTTGACCAAAATCATCTATAGTATGGGAAGTGTGTTCAACTGAAAACTATGTCAAACTGATCTTGTGTGGCATGGCAGCACTACACCAATGAGAGAACACCTGAAACGAAAACATGATGAAGGGGGCTCAAAAACAGGTTTTGTTATAGCAAAAAATAAATCAATTAAATATTTAATAATTAATATTAATATATGTTGTATAGCATACATCTAGGTCTGTTATTTGGGTTAATATTGTCATATAATAGTTTTTTTTTTTAATACAAGGATGGAAATAAGAGTTGTTTGTGTTTTATCCGATTCATTGGTAATAATTGACAGATTTCCTTTTTTCAAAATAAGTTGTTAGTTGCAGCCCTACAATTCTGACACACTTTAAACAAAAACAAACATTTTGTTTTGCTTATTTAATTCATGTAACTCCATGCTGTAACTAAAAGTTATTGCTGTCCTATAATTTCACAAGAACACAGGTTTGTTTCCTCTGTTCATCTGGAAAGGAAAAAGAACTATAGCTATCACTCTCCCACAACACTGTACAAATATTGTTTTATATGATTAACAACATGTCATTAATAACACTACATTTGATCATTATAACATAACATTATTTGGTGACAAGAATAAATTGCTTTTTATTAAGAGACTCTACAAATGAAATAGCAATATGGCAATATGCACATTACTGTGACAAACTAGGTTTTTTGAGCATATGGTGAATTTTGTCAATACCTGAACACTTCTGAAGTGCATGTTTTGCTACAAAAGGACTATCATCACGTTGAATTGGTTTTAATGCAGTGCAGGATGCTAAGCACTGAATAAAAACGGTTGTGTGTGTAGATTTTATAGCGTTTTAAATGTAGCATTATTCTAATGTAGCATTATTCCCAATTTATAAAACAACAAAATAAATAACGCATGATGCATCTCGTACATAGCTAAATTTTAAAAAATGAGATATTACATTTTGACATATATCCCACACTTTTAGACTGTTGCACACAACGGTCTAAAAGGGAGGCAGACTAAGTAACAATTGTAATAAGTACAAAGTAACAACTAAAGAGAGATGAAGAAGGGAGTATAGTTCAATTAGGCTGAATGGACTAAACCCCACTACCCAGCTAAGGGCTTGTCACGGTAGCTTCCAGAAACCCTACATTTACACACTTTTTGGGGCCCAATGCTGAAGCTATGTGACATTTAATTGTTAAATAGTACAGTATGAAAGCGTATATGTTTTATCTCCATGTGAGTAACGTGCTTCGCTAATGCTAACAAACGAGGCGCCAAAACTGGAGAGCTAATCCAGTTAGCCACTAAGCAAACAAAGCAAACATGTTTTCAACTCCTTTACCTTCCTTGTCTGCCATTTCCAAGTGTCCTCAGAAAAATTTACAGTCTCAAAGCTCTCAGATGTATTGCCTCAATGCCAGTGAGCCGCTACCCAGAGTGAAATAATCTTCTGAACTCCTGTCCCGTGGAGCTCTTTCCGGACTTCTTCCATTCGAGAACACAGAAAACGCCTACATCACTACAGAGCGACAGAACGTGGGCTATCCTTCATCATCACTCTGCAACACTACCACAAAGCGACCGAAGCTCGTCTGTCTGTACTTCGTTAAAAAAAAATAAAGCATAAAAGCAGACGCCTGGCGAATTCCTTAAATCATGTAGTAAAATGTTATCAGTCGAACAATGCCACGTTTTGACCCAAGCAACCGAAAATCAGCAAGAAGAGCCTGAACTCGACACTTTAAACCCACCTGCTCACACTGCAACACTGAGGTTTGTTTTTGAATCCTGTCTGGCTAAGCTAGCTTCTGTTTCGAAATGTTGTATTTTATTCAGTTTTTCATTATTGTCTGACCCATTTTATCAGTTTACAGCGTTTGACTCTATAAAGGAAAAATAACCTGATATAGATTTGAAAATACTTTTTTCTTAGTGGAAAACAACGACGGGCCTTGTTGAAGAAAGAACGAAGGAAAAGGAAACGTCAAGCTCTTGCTAAACTCAGATCACGTAGGTTAACTGTTCTGTTACTTACGCTTTACTTGCACTATGGACAAAAGTATTGGCCTGACCATACTGGCCATATTGGCCTGACCGCCTGACCATTACACAAAAATGGACTGCATTAATGACACTGCATTCAAACACATAAAGTTCAATATGAACCTGGTCTCCCCTTTGCAGTTATAACAGCTTGCACTCTTCTTGGAAGATTTTCCACACGAGTGTTTCTGTGACGAATTTGTGCCCATTCAATCTGTTGAGCTTTATAAGGTCAGGCAACGATCTCCGTTCCAGTTCATTTCAGAGGTGTTGGATGAGGTTGAGGTCAGGGCTCTGTGTGGGCCAGGCAAGTTCTTCCACACCAGACTCCTCCAACTATGTCTTTATGGACCTTGCTTTGTGCACTGAGGCACAGTCATGCTGGAATATAAAAAGGCCTTCCCCAAACTGGGGAAGCATGGCGTTGTCTAAAATGTCTTGGTCTGCTGAAGAATTAGAATTCGATCATTTAGGGATGTGTTCCAGTACTTTTGTCCATCTGGTGTATTACTTAAATTATGCACTTAAACTATGCAACCCCTCTAAACCCCCAAAATCTAAATGTTTCTATAGAAAGGGTCTGTATTAGTATGTTGACTGCTTATTACTGTAACTGTATGGTCAACATTTATGTAACCGTTCTTGTATAGTTGATCATCCTGAAACTGAGCAAGAAGATGGTGATGAAGATGACAAGGAGGCTGAAGAACGGTAAGCTGAGTGTGACCATTGGCTTCAGTAATCAAGTGTCAGTACACCCAATGTATTACTGAAGTATTCTGTTTCATCAATCCAGACAGCGTTTACACCAGGAGTGGCTGGAGAGAGAAAGGGTCTTTCAGGAGGAGTTCAGGCTGAAGAAAGAGATGGAGGAGGCTGCTCGAAGGAAAAAGGAAGAAGAGGAGGTAATGGAGCGTGTCCTGATCAGTGTAATTCCATCGTTTTATTTTGTTATTTCGAAACACTAAGATCTGTTATAAATTTTGTTTCACTGACCGCAGAAAAGAATCAGGGAAGAATGGGAAGAACACGAGAGAAAAGAAAGAGAGGAGCAGGAGCAGAAGCAGCAGGAGAAGAGAGACAGAGAGGTGATCCCTGCAGTCGGAGGATAAAATGAAAGAGGCCGTTATCGATATATCCTCTCACTCCCTGCTTTCATGTCTATATCACTAAACATGTTTTCTGGAATATATTGTTCTAAATCTATTTAAAAAAATCAAAACTATTGTTAATCTGCCTGATGACGGAATAGTTTGACCAAAAAAAAAGTTTTACTCCCCATATGTAGTCTTAGCTTCTTTAATTAAGCACCGGAGCCACAAGGCTAATGTTGCCAACAAAACCTAGAAGTCAGTAGTCACCCAAATACCCTAATTAGTTTCAGGAAAAATACAACATCAAAACTTCTCAACCTGCTCAGACCACATCCAGATCTTCATTATGGTTTTGCAGACTTGTGTTATCTAAAATGGCTGCTTCAAGCAGTGCAGTTTTGTTCATTTTTTTCCACACTCAAAGGCTTTTTTCTAAAGGCATTTATAAATTGTTGTACATGCTATTATGGGATGTATTTTGGTAAAGCTGGTGTGGCAGACATTGTGAGTTCTTTTTGAAAAATTGTTTGTTTAACCTTAGTCAGTCAGTGTAGTTCAGGTGTGGGCAACTCCCGTCCTGGAGGCCTGTAGTCCAGCACGTTTTGGTGATTTCCCTGCTTTGGTTCACCTCACCAGTTAATTGTCAGGTTTACTGAATGTGTTTGAGGAGAACTACCATCAAACTGTGCTGGACCCTCCAGGACCGGAGCTGGCTACCCCTGGGTAGTTCGTAAGTAGAGATCTGTAGTGTCATGACAGTAATACATAAAATAGCAAAAATATAAATCAAATCTTCAAAATCAAAAGTCATATTAAACCTGTCATTACACCCCTACTGCATATCAGTGTAATTCATTTAATTGAGACATTTGGTAATGATTATTAGAATATGCTGTAAGTCACCAAACATTTTGCTGTCTGTAAATTTGTCTTGATTGTTTTACATGATGGTTGCTTCATTGCATTCCTTAACTAAGATGCACACAAAAGAAAAGGTCACAGGCCTACAAGTGTCTTCTTCCACAGAAGAAAACGTATCTTTTGATAATGATTAACATTTGAATTGTTTTTTCCCCCAATCTACAAACACTACAAGTATTAGATAAAATGTAGTTCTATTGAAGCAAGATTGTCTTCTTAAAAACATTGGAGTTGCTCCTTACATTATTGCTGTGGAGGAAATTTTTGAATTAAAAAGTCATCCTTTACTTTGTGGTCTTAACCAATGCTAACAGATATGTGCTAGCTCATTGCAGGTTTTCATCAGCCACACTGTATGTTTGCACCATTTATAGGAAGCTGTACAGAAAATGTTGGACCTAGCAGAAAGCCAGGTATTCTATTCTTTTGAAATCGAACGTAAATGTGAATGCAAAGTTTTTTTATTTACTGTTCAGTCATTATGCTTAGTTTTAACTGGGTGCTCTTTTGGGCAGCTGGAAAATGGAGGACCCTGGAAAAATCCTGATGCCCCAGTGGATTATGGGACAGAAAAGGACAAGGCAAACTGTCCCTTCTTCCTTAAAACGGGAGCTTGCAGATTTGGAGAGAGGTAAGATATACATCTTGAGTTGTAATGTTGTTTGCTTTATTTTATCCTGACCGTTTGTGACTGTTGTGGACAGGTGCTCCCGGAAGCATGATCACCCAGTATCAAGCAGCACTTTGATGATCCGGGCTATGTTTGTAACATTTGGGATGGAGCAGAGCAAACGTGACGACTACGACACAGATGCTAGTCTAGAATACAGTGAGGAGGAAGTTTATCAGCAGTTTATGGACTTCTATGAAGATGTACTACCAGAGTTCAGGAACGCGGGGAAAGTTGTGCAGTTCAAGGTAACCCAACCTGCAAGGATTCAGTGAAAGCCTGAACTGTATTGGGGAAAGGACACTAACTATTTCTTACATTGTTCTAGGTGAGCTGCAACTTTGAACCTCACTTGAGAGGAAATGTTTATGTACAGTATGACACGTAAGTAAGAACAGTGTTTGTAGGTTTTTGCAGACAGATGGATAAATAGATCCATGCCTGATGAATTTATTGAAAATACAACCATGCCTATTGCTTACTTTTATGACTGATTATTTTCTTGTGTGTTTGTATAGAGAAGATCAGTGCAAGGAAGCCTTTGTTGTGTTTAATGGGCGGTGGTATGCTGGAAAACAGCTACAGTGTGAGTTCTCTCCGGTAACCAGATGGAAAACGGCAATATGTGGTAAGATGTTTGAGAGAAAAAAATCTTTTTTTCTTTTTGTGAGAATGTTGTAACGACATTCAGATTGCTTTTTGACATTATTCCATTGAATTATTTATTCATATTGAATTATTTATTCACATTTTGGATAAAAGTGCCAAGTGCTTGTACTGTATTGTAATATAATGTTATTTATTCTATGTACACTCACTGGACACTTTATTAAGTACACGTAACTTGGATCAACACTCATTGTTCGGTCTATCAGTTCCACTTACTATACAGGTACATTATTACAGTTGACCTGTGAGGGTCCTGATCATTGATGAATTGAATGAAGGATGACAAATTATGTGAAAAAGATGGACTACAATCTGTAATTATAGAACTACAAGGTGCACCTATATGGTACAGCTTTGGCCAAACTTTTACATGCACAGATAATTTTGTGAATTTACATGTTCTACAACTTCATGGTTGAGCATTTATTGCTCTTAAATGATTAAATTACAGTCACAACACTTACAGTTGACCAGGGCAGTTCTACTTTTCCTGTCTGTGTGCTGGATTTTAAATACATTTTTGCAAGTCCACTGGAAGGGTGTAAAGTGTAATTTTATTTGGGAACTACACTGACTGAAATAATTAGTTTCAAAATGCATGCATACTGACTTTGCTTCACCTCTGCTTTAAATAGTTTTGAATAACATATTGCAAATTCTTTTGTTACATACATTGTTTTGAATATGCCCTCAGGGTAATTTAAAACCTTTCTCTCAGGACTTTTTGACAGACAGAGGTGTCCAAAAGGTAAACACTGCAACTTCCTCCATGTATTTCGAAACCCGGGCAATGAATTCTGGGAGGCAGACCGTGACCTACATTTGTCCCCTGAGCGTGGAGGAGGCTTCACTGGACGGCATTCAGAGCGCAGGGACAGGATGTTATCACAGCGTAGCTACAGCCCTGAGCGATCTCGCTATAGAAGAAGCGACAGGAGGAGTCACAGTCGTGAGAAATACACTCACAGAAGGAGAAGTTATAGCAGAGAGAGGCGGAGTCGAAGCAGAAGTAGAGAGAGTTGGAGGTCCCAGCGTTCACAGAAAAGGTGGCAAGGATCTTTCAGTGAGCGTTACAGGAGAAGCAGGAGCCGTGAGAGACTCGAGTCTCATAACAAAGACAGTGGTCATATATCACTTGCGAACTCAAGAAAGAGAACTTCTAGAAGGTCAGAATCAAACAGCCCTGGAGAAGAGTCCAAAAAAGGATCTGTAAAGAAAAAGAGCAGGAAGAATCGGAGCTTAAGCCCAAATACTTATGATGCTGCCTCTACTGATACTGCAGTTACTCCCTCACATCACCATAAACGATCAAAAAAGAGCAAGAAAAAGAAGAAGAGCAAAAAGAAACAAAAACGAAAGAAAAGCAGGTCCCACAGTGGGAGCTCCTCTTCATGCTCTGGTAAAGAATCGGAGGATGATGATGTAGGGCCTGTAAATAGCCAAGATAACCAGAGCACAGAAATGCCTACAGAGGATAGCAAAACTGATCACCTCTCAGTACTTCAAGAAAATAATTCAAGTAACTCAAATCAACTAGAAGATGAAAGCCTGTCAACACATGATGCCACATCTAACAACAATAATGAAACAGACATGAGCATTGCCTGATGATTGTATGTGAAAAGACACCAGTTCATTTCTGCAGCAGATACTGATCATTTGGTTTCCCTGTCTGTTTGGAACAGACACTGCTCTGTGTACCTACAGATGTGAAAATAAATGTTTTATTTTATGTTACATTTTATTGGAATTTTAAGTGTCTTATTCATTTTGTGGAGTGATCATTCATTAAGTAACTAGATGGATGCTAGATGTCCCATTTTAGAAGTTATTTATTTACAATGCAGTTTATAAATCAGTTCATGAAAGTGTCATTTGTTTTCTGGCTCTGGCTCTCAGCGTGTATTGAATAAGGTTAACTGCAGAACGTCCCATTGATTATTTATAACTGCTGAGTGAATGACACCGCAGTCATTTTTTATTCAGTTTTGAGGGACCCACAAGTAATTGGGTGTGAAAATAATTATTGGGAAATAGTTTAGCTCTTTGCAGTCTGTCTGGATGTCTGACATCACCAGATGCTAGGTGACACTCTTTCAGGCCTGTAAATCAGCTATTTTCAGTTTTTAGGTGGTGTTCTTCCAGGTGTGTTCTTTTCAGTGAGTAAAACACTTCCATCACTCTTGATACAATGTACACTTTGTTGCATACTCCCACTTTCTTTCCTTGATAGCAGACTAATAGTTGTAAGCTATCTTGTGTATTCTCCTTTCCTTACAGGAATCTTCTTGATAGTAATCGACTGTTCCCCAGTTATTATTCATAACAGAAAGCACTCTCCAGCCAGTCATTACTGTGATCTTAAAGACTGCTAGGTTGTGTGCCATTGCTGAAATCACATCCCCCCTTTTCTCCCTTAAAGTACTGAGCAGTTGTTTTGACAGGCCTGATGTTTTAGCCATCACTGGCTGATATCTGCTTTACAGATTATCACAGTCAGAAAAATATTATGTCCTTATGTTGAGGGACATAAGCAAAGCACTCCATAAACAAATAAAAAAACTTGTGTGCCTGGACTACAACACAGAGCTAGGCTAGATGCAACTGAGTTGCAAGTTACCCTTTTTACTTAGAAAGGCATATGCACAAAAGGGCTGTAATTCCTACATAGTTCACTCAGTATGGATGTATACTGAAGTTAAAGGTGACTGCCTGTCCTTTAACCTAATTGTTTCGTTTTAAATCCAATTAGCTGAGGTACAGAGCCAAAACAGCATTTATCACTGTCCAATACACCTTGCATGGGGATACAAATTGAGAAAAATCTGTAATAATGTTAACTGGAAAAAAGCTAAGTGAAAGAGGGGATACCATATTTGACGTTAACAAAATTTTATTTTTTTGAGGGACCTTATTACTTCAAAGAGATATAGAGGCTACATAGTGACTCACAGTGTGATCTGAAAACCAAGGACAGAAGCAAAACATAGGTTCTTTGGCATTTAAATTAAACTGAAACCTGGAGGATAATTTATGGTTAGCCATTACAATTTTTAACATGTGACAAAAATTAAAGCTGTCCCATACTGCTCATCTCTTCTACTATTGGACAATCCAGAATTATGGCTTAAAAGGTCAGTGTATACTTGAGCTATATAAGTGCACAATAATATCACAATGCTGGAAAATGACCAGAATATGCATCATTATTTTCATTTATCTGAATACTCTTTTTGCAAACACTTAAAGAACTTAATTGGAATGTTGGTGACTATGCACTGCTTTTAGATTACCCAACTGAGAAATACTTCATGAAATACTTTCCTGATAATACAATACATGTACACATTGGTATCCATATAATTGGTAAATATTTAGTGTTCTCAATAATGCCTTGCTTAATACTGACTGATCACTGAGGATTTTTTGTCTCGTATTTTGACAATTAAGCCTGCCTTTTTCTTTGTATTCAGTTTATATTGTTCCCTTTTTACTATTCAGTGTAAGAATTTTTGGTCCCAAACACTTTTCCCCCCCATTTCTTACAGACAGATGCATTTAGTCTACAGTCAACACAAATTAAAACTTCCACCAAGTTGCATAAGATGCTGGCTAAATACACCAACTGTGAAAGTGATTCTTAAGGCAGTGGAGGGCAGAAAGTGAGGTAATATTTCATGATAAACAATTGTCAATTTAGAAGCAGATTTGTTCTGGACTACCAAAATGGTCATGGTTCACAGTTACACACATACTGACTCTGAACAGTAACAACTACGTTTTCAGGTCGTGATCAAAGAAACCTACAGAATGGAATAAAAATATTACTCCAGAGAAGGCTTGGAGAAACACAATGTGGAAAATTCCCTTGGACATTTGGCTAAATCCAGGCACCGTCATCATTATGAGTTCAATGCAAGATGATAAACACATCTGTTCAGTGACATACATACAAATATTGTGATGGAGGCCCAACTAAGCATAAAACAAGAAAGAAGTGTTTCTTGTTGGGCAAATGGGACATCTTGAGTTCTATGTGAGTCCAATCTCTTCCAGTACACTGCGTGGTGCTTCTGCTTCCTGAAAAGGAAGAAAGGGCAAAACTCACACTAGGCAAACATCCAGGCAGCCACACATGCTCATCTGCAAAACAAAAAAACTGATTCCTGGCATTTTGTGATAGTAAAATGAAAAGGAGAACTACAGAATAGTTGAGCCTTTCTGGTAGTAAAATCTATTAGAAACTGACTGTGTTCTGAACTTCCAGGCTCATCAAGATTGACAAAGAGACAGAAATGAAATTTCTTACATCAATACAAGAACTTTGTTATAATAATGGGGAGAGTTACAGCAACGAGACAGCTTTTTTGGTGTTGAGACATTTAGAATATGGTTTAATTAATTAACAGTGTTTTGAAATTGACTATGTTAGCACACAGGACATAAACATGCAAAATTAGGGAAGGCCATTCTAAGAAGCTTTTCTCAGGTCAGAACATGGTTAGATCCTTGCTTATTTTTCTATAATGTATATTTTAAACAATACTGTTCCCCAACTATCAATTTACAAAACAGAAAAAAATAAAAATTATACTTATCCAAATTTCCAATGCTGATATTTCTCTTTACACTATATAACATATGTTGCAGACACCTGCCAATCTAAGGTTTTTTCTGAAATACTGTTTATTAATACATAGTTTGTTAAGCTTTTCCTGTGGTAACAACTAGCGACCATGGCCAATATTAAAATCAGATTAGAAGATTAGAAGGTGAGAATTGGCCAGTTTATTTTTTTTATGTTGGAAGAGCTGCACTGTGTATTTAAAGATGGACAAACTTGGTTTTGAAGAAATCAGAACTGGCCATATCGTTGATTGGTGTATCTTTAACAGCTTCTAGCTGTCTGAGAAGGCTCTACAGTAAATGTTGGAACAATGCATTCAGGAACCAGAGCATTAATGAAATGAAGTACTGCTGTTACAGGATTCCTACTGGATCCCAAACCTCAAGTAATCCCAGAGATTTGCACTGGAGCTTCATCATTCCAGAGAGTGCAGTTCTACTGCTCCACAGCCCAATGCTGGGGGGCCCCTCTTGCCAGCACTTAACAATGGGCATGTTTACTGTAGGCTCATGTCCCCCAGAGTGTCCCATTCTATTGGCAAAGGTTTTCTATGGAAATTATACAAGCTGTGTGTGTGTGTGTGTGTGTGTGTGTGTGTGTGTGTGTGTGTGTGTGTGTGTGTGTGTGTGTGATTGAACACAT
>JBBJLS010000039.1:15621908-15632347 GCA_037577275.1 Bryconaethiops microstoma
AACGGAGCAGGTCAAAGCCCCCGTGCCGATCAGTAGTGGGGTCGCGCCTGTGAATAGACACTGCAGTGCAGCCTGAGTGATACAGCGGGACACAGTCTTTTGTATTACTGATCTATCTAACTCATTTTTAATGACTTGAAAACTGACATTACTTGAAAACTGGTTACTGACATTATAGCGTAATTTTAGCTGCATTTTTTTTGTTTTTATTGACTTATTTCATAGGTGACTATAACTTGAACATTTTTGACACTAAGAAGCATCATTTACCATGTGAAAAAGGGTTGTTTATCTTGTTTTTAACACGCTTTTTTGTGTTTATTGCCCGTTTTGGAAGCTTGGTAACTACCTCCTGTGCACTGCCTCCTATTGGTAAGTGATGAAAATTACACTTCAAATTCCAAATAAATAAAGTTGTGGCCAGTAGGAGGCACTGTTGGTTCAGTTTTTCCTCCAGTGATAACTAACGTGAAAAGTATTAGCGTTTATTACATTACACAGAATTTCCTCATTATAAAGCCTTTCTGTATTGTTACACCTGTATCCCCACAACATAAAAGGCTATGTCAAGTGTTCTATGATAGCAGAGTTCATATAATCTAAAATAATGGGTAAATTCATGACTTAATAACTTATAACATATTTGTTTTTAGACTTTAATTTACATACCAGTATATCATTATTATACTGCATGATTACTGCAATACCATTTGAAAGATACATCTATTTTCGTTTTTTTTTGCTTAATGCAGCTGAAAAAAATATTCTCTAGCTTAGAGAAAAGTGAAAAATGACCCATTGTTTTTGTGTTTTATTTTTATTTGTTTTTGTTTTTTGTTTGTTTTTGGGGTTTTTGCATTATGTAATTTACCTGGAGTAACTATGTGCATCCAACTTGTACAAATGTGTCTATTTGTATGCAAGCATGTTGTATGACTGTGTCACTTATGATGTTTACAATAAGAAAGAAGTGGTCCGTTAAATAAGGTGGTTTTTTTGTTGTTGTTTGTAGCATAAACTAAATAAAGTTTCTGAAAAACTCTATTATGGATACTTTGCAGTTTGTACTGTAAATGTATTTGGAAACTCTGATGTGTCAATGAATTATGTATATTTTTAGGTTGACGTATTGGTCAAGACCATGTCCTTCTAGTCCCCCCTGATGCTAGTTGTTCATATTCGTCTTGTAGTGTGACTGAATGATATCCGAAAGCTGAGTCACTCTTGGCATAAGCACACATTGACAGGTGTCTTATGCTCAGGGCACAAGATTGTATGATGGATTGCTATGTTTTTTCAATGCATTGTTAAAATACATGCACTGTATCTACATTTGCTGAAAAAATATGTTGCACTCTGTTATGTACTAAAGCATTCCAATTGGTTTCAATGTAGATTCAGCTAAAATGCAATGTAGTATTTAACAATTTGTAAAAAGTCCTCTTAGGACCCTTTTAGTAACATTATGTAAAAAGGAATTATTATACTTAGGTTAAATTATTAACTTGAAACAAAACAGTTTGATGCAGTATGCAAACACTTTCAGAGCATACCACTGACTCACCCACTCAAACACTCTACATATTGAACCTGAGCAGTTGCAAGCAGGTCTTTTTGAATAGCTTGTTTTCATGATGTCACAAAACAGACCAGCATTCTTTTTTATATATAAGGCTAAAGGCTAAGTAGACCTAAGGCGAAAAAGTAACATGCAAAAAATGTAAGGCATGGGCCCTTTAAAGCACTATGAGCAGTGCACAGTTTCGTGTCTACTTTGCTCCAGTACACGTCATTCTGTGCATCAAGGCTTGGTAATGACGTTATCAGTTAATAAGGTTAAGGTCAAAACAAAGGAAATATTAAACTATTCCTGACGCTTCCTAAGGACTGCTACTAAACAATGTTAGATGTTTCATATTTTACTGCATCATATGTAAACATCATAGGACAGGAAATGATTGTGGTTAAACATTAATGATGCGTTTATATTGTCTTGAAAGAACAGTCGATTAAGCTTTTATTCTGTATGACCCTGCCCAACCCAATTTAAAGCAATAACAATAATTATCTGAACCTGACCTATTTTTTTTCTGTGCAAAACTGTTTCTAGGAATAATCTGCTTAATTCACTCACACACAGTGGTCGATAGCACTAAAAGTGAAGGAGAAAACAGAACACTTTTTGTTCACGTTATTTTTTTGTAACATGTCCACGTCCACAGGTTCAAATAAATTGTTTTGCTTTATTTCAACGTTAGACACTTATGAAAAAATATTTATATACAAGCAATATTTATATACAATAAATATTTATATATAGACAAAAGTTTTGGGATGCATGACAATAACACCAATAGCGACTTTAATGGCATTGCGTGAAATTAGTGCTTGCAGCTATAACAGCGTCCAGTCTGATTTTGGAATGGGAATTTGTGCCCCTTCACTCAGTAGAGCATTTATGAGGTCAGGCACTGATGTTGGAGAGAAGGCCTGGCTCGCAATCTCCAGCTCATCCCAAATGTGTTGGATGGGGTTGCAGTCCAGGCCATTTAAGTTCTTCCACACTGAACTCATCCAACCATGTCTTTATGGACCTTGGGGCACAGTCATGGTGGAACAGAAAAGGGCCATTTCCCAAACTACTGTGGCCACAAAGTTGGAAGCTTGCCGTTGTCCAAAATGTCTTGGTATGCTGAGGCATTAAGACTGGACTGGAAATAATGGACCCAGCCCAAACCCTAAAATAAGAGGTGTGTCCCAATACTTTTGTCCATGTAGTGTCTAATTCAAGCTCTTCCTTCTGGGGCCCCTTCTACGCGATGACGTCATTTCAAGACGGGAGCGCGCACGTCCGCACGGCCAGTTATTTCGGTCCGTTGCAAAGTGAGAGGGGCAGGACAGGAGCGAGTTAGCAACACATCCCACGGGTTTATGTTGCTGCTTTTGAGCCGTCGAGTGTCTGTGTTACTCGTTCGACAGGTCACACCCCGAAGACTTGTTTCGCTGTCGAAGCCCGCCTCTTTGTCTCTAAGAGCGAGTATATTCAGCATCAGACACTGCACGGTCTCTGCTAGCGCAACCAGCCCACAGTCAGTCACCATGCCCGAGAGGAGGCCCTTCGTACGGCTGCCCACTGACGTCTACCCCGTCAACTACGGGCTGTGTCTGAAGCCAGACCTCGTGGACTTCACCTTCGAGGGCAAACTGGAGGCGGCCGTGGAGGTAGGGTGATTATAAGATGTCTTGTATTTGCAGACGTAAACACTGTAGCCGTTACAAGGCAAGAAGCGTTCACGTCTGTTAACCGTTTAGTGACAGTCACTGCTAAGCTAACTAGCCAGACCGCTACGTTAGCTGTTTGGCTAAATGATTTAGCCTAGCTGCTGCCTGAATCCTTCAACATGACGAGGGCGAGCGAGACAGATAAGCAACTGCTGAAGCTTTAAGTTGCCACCCAGCGAGTTAACTAACTGCTATCTCAGTATTGCTCTCCTTTCAGACCAACCTGCTTGACTTGCTTTCTTTGCAAAGTCCAGTGTTCACCACGTTAGCCTGCATGCAACGCAAGCAAGCAGATATTGATCTCATTCTAAGATCTGCTTGTTAACTGTTGACCATCACCTAGGCAGTAGGAAGCCTTAGCTTTATGTGAGTGCATAACGGAGAGTAAATCAGTTGCGTTCATATTCGAAACTATTAACTCGTGTTTGCCCACTTCAGTTTACTTTGGGCCCCTCCCCTCCTTTAAAGGCTGCAAAACGAGGGTAATGGAGCCAGAACATGCGCCAGCTCTGCTTTGGGATAATTTGCTAGGCTTTATGTTTGGCTTAAGCACACGGTGGTGTCCGGACTGCATGGTTTTCAGATCATGTCACTTAGTTACCCTAAAATATTGTTTGGTGAGTATGCTGTACTTACACTGCAAGTACTTACTATCAATTTGTAAGCCAGTGACTATTAAGTAGATAGTTGATTGGTTATGACACTGAACAACAGCACAATTTCCAGGAATGTGGTGTTGACTATCCTTATGACTGCAGTTCAACACCTTCCTTCTACAAATCCACTGTGCACATTCCAGAAAAAGTAGGCAAGCGTCCCCTAGTTATTGCTTCTAAACTTTCCAGCTCGTTATCATTAAAAGTGTTCTGTGTGTGGGGTGTGTTTTTGCACCTATGATTTTAGTTTGATTTGATCTCATGTTGTATTAATTTTTACTGCATTCCATGTATCCATTTTCTGTTACTTATTTTCAATTGGTTTTAAACATTTGGCCTACTTGTAATGTGATCACAGTAAACGTTTTATGTAAAGAACTTTGAGATGCATTTTAGTGTAAGTAAAGTGATGTATAAAGAGTTTTTTTCTGTTTTTTATTCACGTCTCCCCCTCTTTTACCGCATTGTTTTTATTTTTATTCTTTGGCCAGAGTTTCTCTGGTGAAATAGGTTTTAACAAGTCTACCTGGAGTTTACTTTCTGACTGCATTTATGTTTCAAAGAACAGGTGATATAAGCATTTTTTGTAGGTCATCACAATGACCTGTTAAGTCGCTTTGTCCCTCACTCTACTGTAACCCCATTGTGAAATTCCCCCTGCTAGCTCAATGTGGCCTCTGTGCCAAGTCTTACTGAAGCATGAGATTAACTACATGCCCCACAATGCCACATACTGTGACCATCACTCTCAGTCAAAAGTGGGCTACGCTCAGGTAGCATGGAGACTAAGTGTGCTGCTCCATACCGTTCTGTACCTCAGAACCACTGTTCACGTGCACATAACACCTGATTTCCTCTTACCATCCTGTTTTATTTCAACCTTAGGTGTGATTAATCAGCTTAATGTGTGCACAACAACCATTAGTCACAAAAAAAGATTGTGAAGAAATAGACTGACCAGGTATACATGCGCTCAAATAGAAAACAAGTTAAATCACATTTTGGCAAAATGAGTGCATTCTCTTTGTTCTGGGTTATAAGATCACAATGCTTAAAGGGGTGACTTGCTTGGAATATGTTTTCAGTGAATGTGAATATTGTTCCATTATTATTGTTGATATTGTATGGTATAGACTTTTTCTGTGTTTTGTTGTTATTTTAGGTTACACAAGGGACAAACCAGATAGTGATGAACTGTGCTGATATAGACATTATTACTGCATCCTTTGCACCAGAAGGGGGGGAGGGTGAGTGTGTTATTCTTATTGCAACCACAGTTATAATTTCAGTGCATGACCATGCATATGTTAAGTGTATTCTTTGTGTGTATAAAACTATATTTGGGTTGATTTGGCAGATAGCATGTTTCTTTGCATTGTGCCTGTTGCACTCTGTATTGCATCATTTCAGTTGTTTAGTAACCAGGGTAAGTTAAAACTGCAAGCTGAGTTTGTTTAGTTTAGGGCTGCATATAATGATTATCAGCATATCAGTTTTCAGTAGTAACATGACATATGGCAGTATGCAAATAGGATTCTAACCAATCAGTAAAAAATCATAAAAAATGGCCACTCTACGAAAGAGCCATTGACAAAGCAAGCGTGCACCAGCTCAAAGATTGCACTGTTAAAAAATGACCTGTTTAAAAGTCTAGAAACATGATGGCTTTTCTCATTCTCAGTGTTGCATAAAATGTGTGAGGCAGTAATGGCTACTGTCACTCAACAAACCCTAATTATTATTATTATTATTATCATTATTATTATCATCATTATTATTTGTTGTAGCAGTACCGGTAGTAGTATGCAGTTGAGTTTCTGAATGTTTTTATTGAAGGCTTTTACATGATCCAGCAAAAATACATACATACTTTTGGTAAAAATAACAGGCTGAAAATTAGCCATGTCACATGGATTCATGAATGCATTCGTTCATTAGTATAGACCTGTCACAGTTTTTACGTAATTGCATGATCGTAATTAGAGATGATTGGATATATTTAGGCTGGGACTGTGTATTTAGACTGTGGTCATTTTCCATAATTGTTAAATCGTTTGAGTTTACTAAAACATGGTACACTTTTGTCTAATTGTCTTAGCTTTTGTAATGATATGTGCAATTATTAAATTAATTGTTTGCTTCTTCACTTAGAAATTAACGCTACAGGATTCAACTATCAAAATGAGGATGAGAAGGTCACTTTGTCATTTCCCAGTGCTCTTCAGAAAGGTAAACACCACAGCACAGCTAGCAGGCTCTATTACAGGCTCAGCTCTGGCTGAGCGAACAGTCACTGTATAATCAGTTGCTATAGTTTTTCTTTTGACACCTTAGAATATGTTTAATCAACTTGCTCTCAGAGGATAAATTAGTCATTTTCATGTATCGCACAAGTTCCATGTGATAATTTCTTCATAGCTATTTGTAAACCAGTCACATTATTTTAGTCACTATTTGAAATCAATTTCTGTCTGATTTTTAGGCTCGGGTACGTTGAAGATTGACTTTGTTGGAGAGTTAAACGACAAAATGAAAGGATTCTACCGAAGTAAATATGCAACTCCTTCAGGAGAAATACGCTATGCTGCTGTCACACAGTTTGAGGTAATAACATAGAAATCCAATTCCAGTGTGGCTTTAGTCCCTTCATTCGTTCGCGGTATTTTTCAAACTGGTGTCACAGTGCTCTTCCCATCTGAACTTGGACTTTTCAGCACTTCGCTCGACAAATGTTGTTATAGACCTTGTTTTTACATCCTAGCTTCGTATTGAATGAACACCTGTTGTTTTAGTCTGAAGTCAGAAGCGACTGTGGGAAGAGGAAATTTCTGTGCCCTTATTCACTTGTCTTGCATTGTGTGGATTGTTTCTGTTTCTCCCTTATTATTTGTGCTGGGTCTATATTGTTCAGCTCAGCTTTTTTTTTTGTAATGCTAAGACTTAGCATGATTGTTTAACTGATAGTGCCATTTGAGTGTGTATGGTATCTCTGTATGCGTCTAAGTCATGTTTAGTACTGTTTTTGCATGTGCTCATAGACATTGTAGCACGTGTCTGAACCACAGTCAGATGACTGGCTCTGTATGAATTCTCTTTTTTTGCTCCCCTTTCCCTTTTCTCTTTTACTGACCCTCTTCTACTCTCCCTGTCCCCCACTCCCCACTCCCCATTCTCTGTTTCTCTGCCCCCCCAGGCCACGGATGCTCGCCGAGCTTTCCCCTGCTGGGATGAGCCAGCTATCAAAGCCACCTTTGACATCACCCTCATTGTCCCCAAGGACCGAGTAGCCTTGTCAAATATGGTATGTGTCAAGTCTCTCTCTGCCCCCGTGGAAACACTAGACCCCAAACGGCTTGATTCACATTACTCAGCGAGGGCATTGTGTTCCCTAGCAGACTGTGAGTGTGTGTTATGTAACAGAGGCTCAGAGGCATTGTACTTCCTCCAGCTGATGCGGGCCAGCTGTCACTCTGCAGCGCTGAGGACGTCTTTAATGTCGTCTCCATTATTTTAAACCTTGTTTAGGTCTGTTTCTTTAACAGTGAACATTTAAATACAGATTTTCTGCTTGTCTTGAATGAAAGAGCTTCAAATTAGGGTAGAAATTTATTTTAAGTGGGCTTTTTTGCTTTAACTGGCTAAAATTCAAAGGCATTGCAAACACGGAGCACTTAGGAAATATTTTTAATTAGAATACTTTTTAATTAGAATACTTTATTGCAATTTAAATGTAACAGAACACTGTTTTATTATATAATAATCATGAGAGTGTAAGATTGTGTGTGGGGTATTTTGTTAACAACAGTTTCAGTCTTGAGCCAGTCTTAGTGGACCAGTCCTATGGACCGGTTTCAATTAATAACGCACAGAAATAAAAAATGAGCTTAACTGAAACCAAAATTCAGATCAAAGAAAACCAGGTTAGTTATGCTTAAGACGAATGTAAGGATTCTGATCATGCTACACGGGTCATTTTTAGAAAAGACAACTAGTGAGAACTAATTTAATTTTAATCAGTTGAATAAATAAATTATTTGAACATGCTCAGATCTCGCAGTTTCTTTAATGGGGGCGATACTGGCCCCCAAGAAACAGCAACAAGGATTTAAGGAAGACAAGAGAGTGAAGTTTTTATTGATTTCTCCTTTTCATTGTAATTGTTTGTAAATCTTGTTCGTCTTTTTCATTGTTTTGTTGGGGTTTCCCCCCCCCCAGAAATTCTAATCCTCTTTCTCTTTCAACCAAAAATCCAAAGTAACTCTTTTGGCTATTTTCGGCCTAACATTTTCGATGGTTGAAATATCGCTGCTTTTCCAATTTTGGGGGATAAAAAAATGCCCTGAGTTTGTCAGATACAGGTTTTTTTTTGTTATATGCAAAGCCACAGTTCCGAACTAAGAATCTTGGTTCGGAGCTGAGTAAGGATGGGAGTGTCATGTCAGTGCCGCTCTAGTTTCGCTATTGATTTCATGATAGGATGCTAATTACAGCAGCTAATGGAGGGAAGATGCATGCAGGAACAGGCAGACATATCTGAAACCTGAAAGCTAATGTTCCTGCAAGTCTGTTAACCAATTAAGCAATTTAAAAGCTTCTTCATACCACTGTGCATAGAACAGAACTAGACACTATTATCTGACTGTCAGACCTGTGTTCTCCTAATGCAGAATGTCATTGATCGTAAGCCATACCCAGAAGATGAAAGTCTGGTGGAGGTGAAGTTCGCCACTACACCCATCATGTCCACATATCTGGTGGCATTCGTTATTGGTGAATACGATTTTGTGGAGAGCCAGTCGTCTGATGGTGTGACGGTCCGTGTGTATACGCCTGTGGGGAAAGCAGAGCAAGGGAAGTTTGCTCTTGAGGTAACAAACATTTTCTATCAGTTTTGCCCTAGCATACAGCATGTTAAAGAAACACTGTAGTTCAGGCTTCTAAAAGCCTGTTAAGCCTGAGCCTTCTGATGCAACAATGCACACAGACTCCCATAGGCCATAATTACAATTTAGTATGACCCAAAAGACCCAAGCAGAACTACTCATTGGCTGCCTGCCTGTTTTGGTTTATTGTAAAAACTCTCTGTAGCAGTTTCATGCTGGGAGAAACTAGCACAATGTTCTTTTAGTGTCCGAATAATGTGAACTCTTTCATTGTTGTTTTTTTTTTTTTCTTTTCACACTCTGTTCTAGGTGGCTACAAAGACCTTACCGTTCTACAAAGACTATTTCAGTGTTCCTTATCCACTGCCTAAAATTGATCTAATAGCTATTGCTGATTTTGCTGCTGGTATGTACCAAATGTTTCCCTGCTTCAGAAATTATTCTGAAATGTGTCCACTTTTTGTGGTTATATTGTGTAATATATTTTATTTCCTTGTCTGTTTAGGTGCCATGGAAAACTGGGGCCTTGTAACTTACAGGTATGATGAAAAGCTAATAGTATAAATGGACTGTTAATAGACTTGGTGGTAAAAAAAAAAAACAAAACCCTATATTCTGATTGTTTTATTGTCTCAGCGTTTCATGGTAAAAACATTTTAGAGCTTACAATAGGTCTCTCTGAAAGCATTTTAATAGTTTTCAACCCTTCATAATAACTGCAATGATCTTATGTTTTAGGGAGACTGCTCTGCTGATCGACCCAAAGAACTCGTGTGCGTCCTCACGACAGTGGGTGGCCTTGGTGGTGGGGCATGAGCTGGCACACCAGTGGTTTGGGAATTTGGTTACTATGGTGAGTGTGTGAACTCATGGAAACTAAGGTGAACTCACTGTCTGAGTTTAAAGTACGGTTATTAACATAGTAGTAATTGTTTTCTAAAAAACAAAACTGAGTTTCTGGTTGGGCTATGTTTTTACTTTTCCAATATGGGGATTTAATATATGTAGTTTATTGTATTAACCATGGTGATGACTTACACTTGCTGACTTGTATTAGCTTGTAGATGGATTTAAAGCTCCTGCATACTGAAAGTCACTCTGCCTACAGGAGTGGTGGACCCATTTATGGCTGAATGAGGGCTTTGCGTCATGGATTGAGTACCTCTGTGTGGACCACTGTTTCCCTGAGTATGACATCTGGACGCAGTTTGTGTCTGCTGATTACACCAGGGCTCTGGATCTGGATGCTCTTGATAACAGTCACCCCATTGAGGTGGGCAAAAACTTGTATTTTTCCGTCTCTCTTCCCCCAACTTAACCTTTTTTTTCTTAATAATCTTAATCTTTCCTTTCTTCTTGCTCAGAAACATTTCTGCAGAACTTTCTGAATGATGATGTTCAGGTGTGTTGGTAAACCTATTCCAAATGTTTCTGTTTAGGAAGTGTAAAGTTTCATCTTGTTTGCTTCAGAGCTACACAGCTATGAAGTATACTCCTGTCTACACTGAAGTGTCAGTTACTGCAATTTCATTCCAAGCCTTGATGGTTGTGTGTGTGTGTGTGTGTGTGTGTGTGTGTGTGTGTGTGTGTGTGTGTGTGTGTGTGTGTGTGTGTGTGT
>JBBJLS010000039.1:15632447-15667533 GCA_037577275.1 Bryconaethiops microstoma
TGTGTGTGTGTGTGTGTGTGTGTGTGTGTGTGTGTGTGTGTGTGTGTGTGTGTGTGTGTGTGTGTGTGTGTGGCAGGTTAATGTAGGACACCCCTCAGAAGTAGATGAAATCTTTGATGCCATATCATACAGCAAAGGCGCCTCTGTTATACGTATGCTGCACAACTACATAGGAGATGAGGTAAGAGAATGAAGCGAGCATAGGGGGGGGATCCACACATTATTAGTATAGGAACCATTCACTTTTAGCTCTGAAATTGGCAGTGGTAAGATTAATAAGAGGCTGTATCCATGTATATCCTCCAACAGGGTGCATGACTATTATGCTAACTGACCTACTTATTACTCAGCCAATAATCTGCAGGGCTGTGTTGGTTGCCCTTGTAATATAAACACCTTAGACCTCTGTGATCTGCAAAGCAGTTTTTGCTGTATGAAATACTGACATGTATTAGACGTCAACATTCTGCTTTATGTTTTTAGGATTTTAGGAAGGGAATGAACGCTTACCTTTTGAAATTTCAGCACAAAAATGCATCAACAGGTAAATGGTCTGCCCCATTCAGTCTGTTCACATGGTCTGTCCAGAGCTTCTTAAATTGTTATTAAAAATATTAGTTTGTTAAAGTTGCTTTGGTCATTTCTGAAAACTGAACGTTGTAGAGCAGTGCTATGTCCCTTTTATAAGAAGGTAAGCGACGCAGTCTTTATAAGACAAAAAGGTTTGAGAACTGCTGATTAGTTTTACTATAAAATGTTTGGGATTTGATGGGCTATTTTTTACAGAGTGGAGAAGAAAAAAGCCCAGACTGAAATGTTATGGGCAAAATATACATATGCAGGCAAAATAGGTATTAGGTGACATTGACATTAACAACACAGCACATATTGATTTGAGCAAAACTGCTGTTACTGCGGGAGTACTGAAGCCAGTGATTTAAAGAATGCCATTCACTTTAGAATCAGACTCGTAAAACTACAGGCATTGCAGGTTCATACTGGGTTAAAATATTCAATCTTGTTAAATCACTGAAGTTACAGTACATTGCAAAGTAAAGGTAACTCCGGTTGTATATTTTCTCCTTGTAGCGTTTTAGGCATTTTAGTTTTTCACCTTTATAAACAAAAATGTAAAGGTTATGGTGTTTAGTATTGTAAGAGTGGGTTTTGCCGTGACATAATATCATGATTCTGTATGTGGAACGGTACGTTAGGACTGTGATCAAAAGCACAAGATGATGTCATTGTTTTTTCTGCTTGTATGTGAAAACACAAATCTTAAGAATGTAATGTATGCTGGATTATGAAATAGTAACAAGGAGGTATGCAAGTCTGGACCTGTGACTCTCCCTGTCATTGATTCTCTTATTTTATTGTTGATGTGCTGAAGATTGTATAGGTTGAATAACATTTTATTAGGCTCCTGCTAGTGGTAGTGTCACAGTCAGATCCCCACCCCCCCAACCTTTCGGTCCCATTCTGTGTGACTTTGTCATGGTTTTTCTGTCTTAAATGTTTATCTATACCACACCACTCTTATTTGTTCTTTCTCTTTTTTTGAAATTTCAACTTCCCAGAGGACCTGTGGGACAGTTTGGAGCAGGCTAGTGGGAAACCCATTGCTGCAGTGATGAACTCTTGGACCAAACAGATGGGATTCCCTATTATTGTAGTGGACCAAGAGCAGGTACAAAGGCTTCCTGTCTAGACTTTGAGACTTTGGTGTTTCAGCAAGGTATAACGTACCATAAGCGAAGCACTGTCTGCCACAAAAACAAACTGTGCCCCACCCCCAGTACATTAAACCAGCTGTGTTCAACAGTTGGAAAAATACCATCATTAAGGTACAATAAAATGGGGTATTAATATATCACAGTATGTGTCCTGTATACAGTTAAACCCTGTATAACTGTATATAGGACACATGCCTAAAACCAAGATGCTCATGAAAGCACTTTTCTGATGTAATACTTGTTAATAGTTTTTTGTTTTGTTTTGTTTTTGTGTTTTGTTTTTAGCAAGGAGATGATCGGGTGCTGAAGATCTCTCAGAGGAAGTTCTGCGCTAGTGGACCACACAATGGTAAGATCCCTCACTGGTTATGGTGATCCCAGATTCTATGTGTAAGAAAGCTACTACATCTGAAAGGGAAATCTTGAGTGCTTTTTGACTTGGAAAAATGTTTGAGAAACTTGCACCTTGTTAAAGCATATCTGGGAGTAATGTTTTGGAAAATTTGCAATTTGAGGCAAATCTATAATTGAAACACATCATTCATTTTTAAAAGGTGCATCAGCATGAACGGAGGGCTGCATATATTCATACCCCCACTAAGCTGCGGTTTATGTGCTGTGTTCTTACTCATGCATATGCATTTAGGGGAATGTCACACAAATGTGGGATCACATAGAAAGTAGGTGGAGATTTTACTTGTGTGGCTGATTTACGATCCCTGATTTACTAATGTCTGAGCAGCTCATGGTGGCTTGTTTTGTGTTAGTTGTCTGGATCTCAAAAGTATTCCTCAACACAGTTGCAGCGGATTAGGTGGTTAGACAGAGGAGTGAGCCTTGAACATGTGCTGAAAGAATGACGCAGTTTAAACTAGTTTTTGGAATATGCTGCGGTTGTAATATATCAAGTGTTAAATTCTAAATGCTAAGCAAATATTGAACTCGCATCAAGGCACGTTTTCACTGCCCAGTGCTTGTATGCACATCTGGTCCAGTGTTTGCATCCGATTCCACCCAAAAATGTTGTAAGCATACACCACCAAAACTCAAAGCACAAAGTGTTTTCTCACACTGGTAATTTTGCCTGAGGTTCTCTTTTTTTTTTTGGTGATGGACACAAGTGTTTCCTTTCATTTAGCAAGTTCTGTGGTCAGTGTTAGGTTTTATATCATCCTGGCATGTCTTTTTTTTCTAGTCCACTGTTTGCAGTGACAGTAAAAAAACAACTGTGGAAAAACAAATACTCACTTGTGTGTTTTGCAGTTAGTGATGGGATTTAGTTTTACTTCTGCACTTGAATCATCTTTTTGCAGTCCAGAATTGGTCCAGGTCTTCAATCCTATTAAATGAAGCTTTCATAATTTGTCATAATTAATGTCTTCTTCACAAAGATGATTGAATGGCAGTGGTCTAGGTTGTGATTTTGGAATGTACTCTTGTGTGTGTGTGTGTGTGTGTGTGTGTGTGTGTGTGTGTGTGTGTGTGTTAGGGGAGGATTGCCCTAGCTGGATGGTCCCCATTAGCATCTGCACTAGTGAGGACCCCAGCTGCTCCAAGATAAAGGTTCTATTGGACCAGCCAGAAAGCGCTGTCACCATCCCCAGCCTGGGACCAGATAAGTGGGTCAAGGTTAGCTTTTTCGCTTTTTCTGCATTTTCTTAATGTTGAACTGGTAGATTATTGTGCAGTACATTTCATCATCATGCATATCAGAAACCTGCCCTTTTTGTTCAGGTTTACTTGTTTGAAGATTTCTAATTGATTATACTTAGTACTCAGCACTGTGTGAAATGTATTTTACCTCTGTAGATAAATCCTGGTACAGTGGGTTTCTACAGGATCCAGTACAGCTCTGCCATGCTGGAGAGTCTGCTGCCAGGCATCAGAGACCTCACCCTGCTCCCTGTGGACCGCCTGGGCCTTCAGAATGACCTTTTCTCCTTGGTAAGACTGAGGCAGTGTGTTATACATTACCACAACCTATCCACTACTCAGTATCTCTCTCTCTACCCATGTTTACTGCTGCTATAAATGAATAGGCAGACTTTTCCATCCCCTTGTCCACTGAGTAAAAGGTGCAGATAGTCTACAGAAGTAGTGACTGTTCACAATTTCAAACCTTTGGTTCTATTATCAGTTTGAGGAAGAGAATGGAATATTTTATTCATGTGGAACAAAACGATTTCAATAATTGTCATCATTATCACCCAGGCCTAATTTCAGTATTGCCAGAGCAGTATTATGACTTTTCATTGATTCCTCTTTTTCTTTCTGTCAGTCCCGTGCTGGTATGATCAGCACAGTGGAGGTGCTCAAGGTGATGGAGGCATTTGTGAATGAGCCTAACTACACTGTGTGGAGTGACCTGAGCTGTAATCTGGGTGTGCTGTCCTCTCTGCTGTCCTACACCGACTTCCATGAAGAGATTCAGGAGTTCATCAGAGACCTCTTCACACCCATCGGTCTCAAGCTGGGCTGGGACAGCAAGCCTGGGGAAGGTGATTGGGAGTAAAGTGAGGGGTGGGATGTGTTACTCAGTAAGAGACCTATTAGTGTGAAGGTAGTGATTCATCTGTTATTCAGCCACCACTCTTTTTAGTCGAGTTGGGGTGGGTGTGGTGTTGTCCTTTCATACCTACTTCTCATTTCTGTGTAGTCTGGAAGTGCAAAGGTTTGAGCACATCTGATAAAAATACATGTTCTATTTTCTGAATGAAAAGAAGTTAATGCAACATGTGTGTAGAACATATTTAAACATGGTTGCCTACCGTTTGCTAAACTGAACATTATGAATATGTTTGGCCAACCATTCAGTTTTTTGGTAAGGTTTTGGAGCTTAATTGAATTAAAATCAAAACAGTAAAATCTGCTTGGTAGCTAAAAGAAATGTTTGAAGGCTGGAATTGCATTCAGAGTACTGCCTGAAAGGGGCCCAGACATATGAACATCCCACATTTGTTTTTTGTTTTTTTTTCTCCAGTATATTAAATTCAGCAAACAAATAATTGTGCAAATATATCTAATAGTAAAGTTGTTCCATGCTGTAGTGGTGTAACGTTTTCATTAAACATGAATTTGTCATTAGAGCAGGAATGCCCAAACATTTTACATGTAACTGTGTATTCATTTAGATTAGACTTTTCTTTCTGCTGTTCTTATTTGCCTTTTGTGCTCCTGTAGTTACATACTTCCCATTTTCTTTGTTTGTTTGTGTGCATGTGTCCTCCTTTTAATGGTGTCTCTACCAGGACACTTGGATGCTCTGCTGCGCGGACTGGTTTTGGGGAAGCTGGGAAAGGCAGGACACAAGGCCACGCTGGACGAGGCTCGGAGGAGATTTAAAGAGCATGTGGAAGGCAAGCAGATCCTCTCTGCAGACCTCAGGAGTCCAGTAAGACTTGCCCAGCCGAACACGATCAGAGCTTTTTCCTTTTAGACCATGGATGTTTCTTACTTTCAATTGTACACACATCAAACCACTTCAGCCTCAGCCTCATTGATTTTAGTTGTCCCCCTCTCAGATTTGGCAACAGCTGAAGAAATTCTGAAAAGTTTTTTTTTTCTAATACTGTCTCTAAAGCACATTCTGTGAAAATTAATACTTGAAAGAGAAATATTGTACAGGTGTTTTCTTTTCTGTATTATCCCAGGTTTACCTTACAGTTCTGAAGCATGGGGACAGCTCAACTCTGGACACAATGCTAAAGGTAAATAAATGTGTAATGTAGGACATTTGCCACATTTAAGTTACAGACTCTAGACAGATATGGAGTAATCCCTACAATCAAGTGCAAAAACAAAAGTTCAGAGGTTCTTGTAAGTTGAAGTGCTTGAACTTGATCTACGCATCATGTGATAAAACGGATTCTGCTTATTTCTCCTCTGTCTAGCTACATAAGCAAGCTGATATGCAGGAGGAAAAGAATCGCATAGAGAGAGTTCTAGGAGCGATCTCAGCCCCTGAGCTCATCCAGAGAGTGCTAAACTTTGCCCTTTCGGTATGTTTGTGCAAACAGAGACACACGCACTCATGTACAAACCCATTTTCACAAGGTCAAAACAACAAAAGCATTGTTTGTGTGGTTGTGCAGTTTTATGAGCAGCAATGAGAGAAAGGAAGAAATTTCATAGTTACCGCAGGAAACCAGGCTCACTTGAATGTGGTTTTTCAGAGCAAAGAGAAAATTAAAAAGTAACTACAAATTTGAGAATCGTCTTTGTAGACTCGGTGTAATGTTATTTTGAAAATACAGCAAACAAAATAGTAACAAGATTTTGTTGATTAACAGATGTGAGTTTAAAAATAAGAGGTTGTTTAGAGATTATACAGATTAAGGGTAGTTTCTTATTTTTAATCTTTTCGGTTCCTCTGAAATATGTCCAGTCATCCAGTTAATGATTTCCATCATTTTAATATCCAGCTAGTAAAGATTACGATCTGATAATAGCCTTTGGGTTCTGCATTGAACTAACAAAATAGCTTACACTTTCTTCCACACTGCTTACTATTTGTTAAAATACCAAATCTGTAATAGTATTTTGGACCATTTAGAACACCCTAAATGATCAGGGTTTTTTTTTTTTTTTTTTTAAAGCTAAGAGGAAGTAACAGTGATGAACCTCAGAGTATTGCTTAAGTCTTGCTTAATACATTATACTGTTGTGAAATGGCTTTAAGCAATAATTTTATGAACAGGACAACTTATCGTGACAGTAATGCTTATATAGAATTCACACCCTTTCAGTGTTATATCAGCACTTAGCTAGCAGTGGTGTAAGATCAGATCACTTTTCCACACTTGGTTTGATACTTCATTACAGAAATTTCAAGCTTGTAACAGCCATTTAAGTGATTAATTACTTTGTATGCTTTATAGAGGCTCCTTCAGTAAAACAGCAAGGCTGTCTCTGTTATTGGAAGAAAATGTTAGCCTGTTATCCTACTGGATTGCATATCTTGTCCAAAGACAAGTGCTAGACTGTGCCAATCTGTTAACTCCTAATTAGTAGCACATTGTTAGTATTAATAATAACAAATATATATGGAGAATTACATTTAAATTAGTTTTTTTTAATTATTATTTATTTATTATATTTCAACTTACAATTACACAAATGTACACTAAGTAGAATAAAATGGTATTATGTGTTGACAAAGCGGAGGATATGAAATTGATAGGCTATATTTTAATTCTAACTGTAATGTATATCGCTGCAGGAGGAGGTCCGACCCCAGGATACAGTGTCAGTGATTGGCGGTGTGGCTGGTAGCAGCAAACAAGGCCGTAAAGCGGCTTGGAAATTCGTCAGAGACAACTGGGAGGAGCTTCATAACCGTTACCAGGGTGGATTCCTCATATCACGCCTTATTAAGGTGAAAAAGTTCAAACATTAAAAATTATAAGGGAAAATTTTTTGTGTTAAATAGGTGCAACCAGGAATCAGTCACTATGAAATAAATGTAACTGTACTTGAATTACTTGGCTATGTAATTATTTATGTCTACTGAATACAAGTGTGTGTGTGTGTGTATGTTTTTTATAAATATATATATATATATGTGTGTGTGTGTGTGTGTGTATATAAAATGTTAGTTGTTTTGTCAGTTTATATTGTAAAACAAGGACCGCTCACAATATTAAAGTGTGAAGTTTTTTTATAAAATTATTAAATTTTCCTTTTGTGTTTATCTCCTTCAGCTTACTGTTGATGGTTTTGCAATTGACAAAATGGCTGCAGAAGTAAAGGTAAGCCAATAGAGGTGTGAATTCAAAGACAAAGGTGTTTATATCTTGATTTAGAGGACCATAAGTGATGATACATGGACTAAACGACCAGTCTAATGGAGAGTTCTTTACAGCCAGTGTTTGATTTTTATTAGCCTTTTTCTTCTCCACATATTCTATGATGAACACAAACAAAATTACATTTTCAGTACTTTCTGTAAGCAACAGTATTAAAACTTTAAGAACATTAAATAATTGAATAGCATTATTTGATCTTTAATGCACCAAACTGATATTTTACTTTTATATTTCAAAAAATTACCTTTTTATCAAAACTTGAGTCAAATCTAGAGCTTCATCGAAACTAAGAGGCAACTGGCTGTTTACCACAATGAGTCCTGCATAATTATTCTACAGTATTCTACTTTAAAATAGTTTTAGCGTAGCATTGTTTTTTGCACTGATGTTATTTGCAATTCCGATTGGGCAAAATCAAAATAATGCATTGGTTGATTGGTGATTATGTGTTCTGAGCAGAAATCTGCCAGTTTTAATTTTGGCTGATTTTGATCATGTGACTCAAGTTGCTGGTGTACTCAAAAATAATTCCGTACACCTTCCTGACTCTAGAAGCATGATCTGTATAATGACAGGACTTGTGGAGCAGTCAGAGGAAGATCTTAAAATAAACAATGTGGTGATACATTCTGTTTAGCTGTCTGTTCGCACTGCACTCAAACTGCATCATAGTTTTGTTTCAGAATGTCTTCGTTTGAAATACACTACCAGCTTTGCCATCAGTTAATATCTATTTTTAACAAATTTCTTTGCTGTAGCTGTTTAGGATGCAGTGCTGATCCTCTTCTCCACTTTTTTGTGTGTTAAATCTCAGAGTTTCTTTGAGAGTCACCATGCGCCAGCAGCCGAGCGTACGGTTCAGCAGTGCTGCGAGAACATTCTCCTGAACGCAGCGTGGCTCAAACGGGATGCTGATGACATCCACCAGTACTTGCTGCAGCGCAAGGTGCCCCCCGTCTGACCCGTGACCTCTGATCCTGGCTTCTCCTGACCTGCTCACTCACTCACTCCGATCTCCCAGCAAATCATCGCTGCCTCCACCCCTCCGCCGTCCAGAGAGCGAGCGCATCCAGAAACCAAACTGGCTTTGTTTTTTCTATCTCCAGTGACAATAACACGAAGATTACGGCACTGCAGTTCCATCTTGAGAATTACGCAAGAGAAATCAAAATCCAGACAGAAGAACCAAAACTGTCAGAAGTGTGATGAGGAAAGCTGTACCCTGTTCTGCCTGCTGGAGTTGATGCACGTGCAAAGATGTGAACAGAAATATGTTTGGTTTTTTTTTTCCTTTTCTTTTTAAAGATGGTAACGCATGCATATGCTTTTTACAGTTAGCACTCATTCAGTACAGTACTCTGCCAGACATTTCCTTACGCACATTTAATACAATAGTATAACTGTGAACTGTTTTTTTTGTTTTGTTTTGTTTTTGTTTTTTTTCCTCCTCATCTCTTTAATAAGAGGCATGCTTGCAACATTTTGATATTGATGATTTAAAGTTTATTTCAGTTTCCTGCGAAAACAGTAATCTACTTTCTTGATTTTTTTTTCTTTTTTTTTTTTTTTTCCTGCCGTGTCATCTATGATGATAGCTATAGCCAGTTTTACCTGTCAGTACCCCGAGGCTTGGCAGAATGGGGTTAAAGGTCATGGTGGTGTGATTGTAGGATGGACTTTTAATGGCAGCGGCACTGACCCCCAACGCTAAACGGTTTTAAAAGGCCGAACAGCGTACGCATGGTACTGTATGTATATTGTGTAATGCAAGTGTTCTTGCTAAGACCTTCGGCTAATTGGAATTGCATTATACATTTCTCCCTGGGTATGAAAGGATCCCCACAGCATACACCCAATGGCTGTTTTTTCCCAAGCAACTACAGAAAGGGAGGATAAACATGAAAAAAATACTATACCCCTGCATCTGTCACATAAAAACTGTTGTAAAGACAAAATGCATTTTGTAAACTGTATATTCAGCAATTATTTTAATGTTGTGAAAATCACATCTAAAGAAGAATAATCATACTTGGAATATATCAGCTTGGTTTAGTTCAAGTCAAGGCCCTCTAATCTTTGAAGTGATGATGATTTACTGTTATTGTGCTCTGAGGCCTTAAACTGGTAAAACTGGTTCGCAATAATAATTATTCAGATCAGAGTGGCAATTGTACTTAAACAATCAGATGTTACAGATACACATAGGCTTGCTGAGCGAGTATATCTATTAAGTATATATCTGATGTGGCTCGTAACTTTACAGGAGATCAAGCTGTCCAACTCTTTCCCTGAAACATTTGTTGTGCTTTTGTTTAAGGATACAATTGGTGTTCATTAAAAAGGAAAAGAAATGAAAAGAAAAACATACTCTGAAGTAGTAAAACCATTTCGTGTTTGAAATGTCTGTTTGTATGCTTAAAATAATGTTCCTATTTTTAAAAAATACTGCAGTTGAACTGATCGTGCTAGTCTATATTAAAGAAGAGTAATGATTCAGAGGCAAATTGTAAATAAATGTCAACACAGTATCGCAACATTACTTGATATGCAAGTAGAGGATTTGAGTGTTGTTTAGTCATGCACCTGTCCCAGAGGTGGCCTTTAGACAATGCAGTTTGATAACGCTATTGCATTATTTACATAATTCTAAATTCATCAGGTAATTCAAAACTAAATGATTTTTTTTTTCTTTTCATTATTACATCCACAAGATGGAAACTTTGCGTCATTGTGGACATGCATTTAAAGTAAGTAAATGCTTGAGCCTACATAGTTGGGTGTACAGTAAACATTGATGGTATCTATGATAAAAGAATCCCTGGCCAAGCTAGTACGTTTTGGTTATATTTTATTTGTGAGCATTTACATCTGGTTGCATTATTTTTGCTTTTGTATGAATTACAAATATAATTATTGCAATGCAGTTTTGTGAACATATACAATTGGAAACATAGGGTTGTGTTGTCTTACAGGACAAACTGCTTAAACAGGCTGAATGTGTAAAAGCAGATCTCACAAGGAACTGTAAACAGAGTTGAGTCTACCTCTTCGCCCTTCAACACCACACACACACACATATATATATATATATATATATTAGTACACTTTTCTTTTCTTTTTTTTTACTTCTTACAGTCATGACAAACACAGATGTTCTCCACCTTTAGGAATACAAAAGTCAGTGTGTATAAGAAGAACAAATATTTTACATGGTTGTAATGTGCTTAATTTGATGAACAATTCTATACTGTTAAAACAACTAAATGGTTAGAGTGATATTCCATTGATTCCAAAGGCCCTGTTTGACCACGTAGTGCACTATTTACCCTGTTTGTGTAATTCAAATATCAAATGAAGTCTTTTTTCCATTATTCATACTGATGATTAATACACATCCCTGGACCAATGGTTCTCAAACCTGAGCCCTCCAGACATTTTTATTCTATCACTATGTGGTGTAAGGTAGGTTACAACAAGCGTAGACCCTGAGAGGGTCCCTGAGGAACAATTTGAGAGCCACATAGCCTTAAAGTGCTAAATTGACCAAGTAGAAAAAACACTCTTTAAAGTAGTGGTGTGAATATTTTTGGCTAATAGCAAATCAGTTAAATTCACATTGGAAGCATAGTGTCCAAATGTCTTGGTATGCGAAAGCATTTTTTTTAAATCAAACCCTGAAAAACGTGTGTCCCAATACTTTTGTCCATATTGCGTGTCTCGTTCTCACGTCTTAGTGAGCTGGTTTTAGAAGGGATGTCAATAGCACTGCTCTGTACTATTCTAAACGTAGCGCTTTTTTTTTTTTAACTTTTTTTTTTAGTTGCAACTGATTATAGTAATATTACAGAAATTTGAAAAGAGGAACAATAAAATCGTGCTTTTGGGCTCTAGCTACTGCTTTTCCAGACAGACCCCTGTGATCACACCTGCTACTAAAGAATTCAGAACTAACTACTGACACAGTTTTAAAAAAAAACAATAAAAACAAACAGTTTTCAGGCTTTAGGGTTCCAGCTCTTGCTAACATGCCTCTGTCCGGCGCTGGCGACTGGTCCCAGCCACGACCAGCAGGGGGAGCAATCGACCATGCGGGACTTCCTAGCTGAGTGAAGAAACACTACATGGACAAAAGTATTGGGACACGCTTGTTTTTCAGGGTTTTGAAGTTTATGTATTTGAATGGAATGTCATTAAAGTTTCTGTTGGTGTTATGATCATGCGTCTCAAAAACTTTAACCTAAATAGTGTACTTTTTCAGTGCACAAAAGTTGCAGCTTAACACGTTGGGCGTCTACAACTGAGGCTCAGCATCCTTTTTTTTTACCACTTTATATCCTGGCACAGGTTCCATTTCAAGTCATAATGGGGATTTAATTTAAAAATGTATATGTAAACATTTTTATTTGCTTCAAACATTTATTTTCTTCATTGCCACATTTATTATAAGAGAATGTGGAGACCCCACTAATGTGGTATTATTCTGTCATGTGAGAGGTGCCGTAATCTAATGTCAAGTAGGTGTATTGTTTTTTTAAGCCATATACACAGTACATGGTAAAATGAAACAACGTTCCTCCAAGACCATGTTACAACACAAAACGGCATAAGTGCAGACAGGACGAAATATACAGAAAGCAAAGAGAGCAGAAGTGCAAGAGCAACAAAACGGCAGAACGAAATTTAGTACAGTCGATAGTTTAATTAAAACTTTATTATGACATATTGTATTCTAGCAATGGAGATGTCAGGTGTGCAAAATGCAGAAAAGATGTGAATGCAAATGTGAGTGAAAACTGACTAAAAACTACACTTTTGCACCAAAGTGCTGGACCTAGAGAGGCCGCAGCAACATGAATATGTGAATCAATGTATTGTGTTGGGTTTCTGTTTCACTTCTTCCTATTTTATCATTAGTGTTTCATTCCTGTAGTCCACTAGGATGGCATAGTTTCATGTTTACCCCTTTGTGCTTAAGTGCTGGGATAACATTGTGTTGGTGGACTACAGGGTTGGATGTTAAGAAAGAACCTCGCAGAGTGTCTCCTAATGTACAGAAGTTCTAAATACACTTCGAAAACTAAAACCTAGAAATGAATCAGTAAGACCATCAGTCTCTTTGCGAGTGTTTTTAATTACATTTACAACTGCACTCCTGAGAATTGCATGGATTTCCATCAGATGTTACTATGGGCTGGTGCTCCCAGTTTGATTTTTAAAGTCTACCTTTCAACAAACTACATCACTCTCAAAGAAACTGACACTGAACCTTCAAGAAGAGACATTTTTCTTTTGAGAGTTTAACACTTGCTGTCTGCAGTGCCACAGACTATGATATGGCTATATGAAGATGTGTTATCAAACTTTAGTTGCCTATAGTCATATATAATCATGCAATGTTGTCTGTTACTGAGTATTATCACTGTATATTTAGACTTGACTCAGCTGGAGCCTTTTGTAGCATGAATGCATTCATTCTGAACAGGCTGTGTCCCATTCATAATTTATTTATCTCCTGAACCTCCTGCCTGGCCTGAGTTTGCCACCAAAGATATTTAAAATTTTTAGGGGAGATTCTGTTAAGTCGTGAAAAAGGATATAGCAATACATTGTTTCAGTGCAATGATTTATGAAACAAAAACCTTTGTTCTGGTCAGTGTGTGTGCCTTTCATCATAACATGAAGGTAAGAATTTTAATCAGCTGGAGTTCCCTAAACCTGCACCTTGTGATAAGTGTGTATGGCATAAGGTACTACTTATGTATCATGTGGAGCAAGTTGCAGGTTCGTTTTGTAACTCAGTTTTCTAACACCTCTTAGCATATTTGATATATTGGACAAACAAACGGATGCACAGCACCCCTCAAATTCCTTTCTATCTTACGTAGCACGTCTTTCTCATGATGTTTCATTGAGGAAAACGTAAATGTACTGGGGCTGTGTTAAAACATTTGAAATCAAATTTACACTATATGAGCAAAAGTATTGGGACACACCTGTTTTGCACAAAGCAAGCTCCATAATGACATGGTTGGATGAGTTCAGTGTGGAAGAACTTGACTGGCCCGCACAGAGCCCTGACCTCAACCCCATCCAAAAGCTTTAGGATGAACTGGGGCGGAGATTATGATCCAGGCCTTCTCGTCCAGCGGTCCCTGACCTTCTAAATGCTCTACAGAATGAATGGGCACAAATTCCCACAGAAACACTCAATATTGAGGAAAGCCTTCCAAAAAGAGTGGAAGCTGTTATAGTTGCAAAGGTGGGAGCACCTACATATTAAAGTCTATGTATTTAAATGCAATGTCTTTAAAGTCCTTCTTGATGTAATGGTTAAGCTTCCCAATACTTTTGTCCAAATAATGTATTTTGATGCACTGTCTCCTTTCCTCTAAGTGGCGCTAAGGATGTTTTTCATTTGCTAAAATCACTGAAGAAGACAAGGATAAACATGGCTGCGTCCGTTTGTAGGACGTTAAAGTATCTTAATCTGACGACATGCCACAGTGTGAAGGTATGGAATTATGTGATTATTATAGCGAGCATATTAATACATCAGTAATATTGATATGCTGCACTGCCTGACCGTCTGGGCTAACAGAGAAACAGGAGACAGGCAGAAAAGCGACACTGCTCAGCACGTTTAGAATGAGGCAGCCTGGAGGGAGAGACATTTCATTTTATGTGTTGTTTTGTCTTGATAGTAAGTGCACCCTTGTTCTTTTTAGTGGTCAAATCAACATGATGCCCATGTTTCAAAATAGAAAGGGTGCAGTCTGTCTTAATCCCGTTCCGGTGGACCCTGACCTGCACGGTGGAGGCCAGTTCTCTGCCTCATCACCCTTGATCCACCATATGAAAAACTTGACAATTAGCTGATGAACTGAATCAGGTGTCTGGAGATATGAAATCATCCCCAGGAGCAATACTCGGAACTGTGTTTACAAACTAAACTATATGTACAAAAGTATTGGGACGCTTGACCATTACACCAACAGGGAGTTTCATGACATTGCAATTCATAGACTTTAATATGGAGTTTGTCCCCCTTTGCAGCTATAACAGCTTCCACTCTTCTTGGAAGGCTTTTGACAAGTTTTCCACAGTGTTTCTGTGTTGAATTTGTGCCCATTCATTCTGTAGAGCATTTATGAGAGCAGGGCTCTGTGTGGGCCAGTCCAGTTTTTCCACACCCAACTCATCCAACCATGTCTTTATAGTCTTTTACTTTGTTATTCTGAGCTGCTGTGTGAATGCCGTCACCACACAGTCTGACCTCATAGTGATTCAATATCATTGCTTTTGGACCAAAACCTTGTCCCGCCATATCTGTTAATTTTTTTTTTAATACCAGTTGAAAATGTTAGTGAGCACCCTTTACAGTGTGTGAATATGGAAATCGTGTAAAATGACTGTAGGATGTTGTTTCTTTTTCCACACTGTTTGACAATATGCTGTTCGATTATGGTTCTCAACCTTGGTCCTGGAGTGCCCTGCCCAGCACGTTTTAGTTGGGTTTTTTTTGTTTTTTTTAATCATCACACACTCACTTCAGCCTAGGAAAGGCTTGTTGATTAGTTGGGTCAGGTTGGATCATGTTGCAGAGCAGGGGAGTCTACTGTACCAGGGTTGGGAAACACAGCAATACACTTATCTGTCCACCTCACAGGGCTTAAAGGATCTGCTGCTAACATCTTGGCGCCAGATAACACCCACCTTCAGAGGTCTTGTGGAGTCCGTGCCTCGATTGGTCTGAGCAGTTTTGGTGACCCAGTATTAAGCAGATGATCAGTACAGACTGCACCAAGTTTTATGTTTACCAGAAGTGCCATATTTTAATAAATCTTCTTTCAGTCAAATTTAAGCACACAACCACTTATTGAACACTTTTGTACTGAATTATAATCTATACCAGCATTCCAATTTTTATTTTTATTTTTCATTTTATTTAAAGGCACCCTTTAAGGCACTCAGGGACACCTTACAGACAAGTAAACCAAATCATAAAAATAATGCAAAAGAAGACAAATAAAATGGCTAATAAATAAGCACAATAAAACAAATAACATATTGATGCCTGATGTCATGATATGGTCAGCAAGGGCCATTGATGGGCCACTGTAGGGTCATTGCACCATTGATGAATTTTCACACCCATTAAAAAAACACCAGCTGAACTCATGTTCTGTATCTTTGGATCCAGTGCATTGGGCCCCTGTTGGACGTCCGTATATCTCAGCCTGTGGTGATTCCTATCCGGACAAAGAAGCGATACTTCATCCCTCCTTCAGTGGGCCTAAAAAATAGGACTATCGCAGAGCAGGAGGCAAAGGCACGGGCTGCAGGTGTTGTCTTCAGGCAGGAGTACGTAGAGAGACCCATCAACATTTCCTGCACAGGTACACCAATTCTGAAGTCACATCAATGTTTCTCATCATCTCAATTTCAGCTTACCCTTTGTTTTGTGCTTGATCTTCTGAAGTCCTGTTCAGTGAGTTTTATGATTTCTTTTGAGGACTGGGATGTTTTTCTCAGCATTTTTTTTCTGATTTATATAATTGATAGCTGGGATCATTGATCCGTATGTCCCTCCCGAGGGCGATGCTCGCCTTTCCACTCTGTCGAAAGAGGGTCTGAAACAGCGCACTGAGCAGCTGCGACAGAGTGCTGCCTCACAGCTAGCGTAAGAGTCTCTACGTTTCATGTGTGCCTCCAATTCCATATCTAAAAGATGTGCACTGAGTTGTCAGTGTATTAAGTACATTTACCTTGTATCTATACTGACATGCCATATATGTTCTGTGATGTTCCAATGGTTGCCCTTTTGATGGTACGTTGTATCTGGAAAATTAAGCAGTACAATTGTGCAGTTGTTCAGTAATAGTAGCTACGATGTAGGTGTACCTTATAAACTGGCATGTAATCTGATACTAGTTTGTGATGCTTTGCCATTAAAAAGAAAACTGACTTGTAAGAGTATTGCATTAACATTTCTCATTTTGTGTGGAAATTTGTTTTTTTGTAGGGTGCGTAAAATAAAGGAACATGACTCAAATTTTTCTACTAAGGAGTTTGCTGTGCAAGCTCAGGAAATGTTCACTGAAGCCCATTTGTCTCTGACTCAGTAAGAAAGATGTTTTTGTTATGTTGTGCGTTATTCTTCTATCAGTGCCAGGCCTTAAAAGTGGTTGCCGTGTTTTTCCTGCAGGAACTGCATGTGGTGCTTTGGAGCAGCTCTAGTTAGTAAATACTGTTCTGTGTCTGCCACAGTTTTTATTTTTGGCATCTACTCGGACTATGAGATCAGCCTCATAATCAAGAGAATGGAAATTTAATCTATGGATGTGGTCCAGATTAAAAGCAATTTGAGGCCGAAATTTACCCTTAATGTCCTTTGGTCACTTGTACAAAACATCTGAAGTGAATATTGGCATGATATTTTCCCATTTACCTTAAGTGAGCTGCATCAAATATTTGAAGTGAAATATTTAACTACATTTTAGCATTTACGTTTTCACAGTTACAAAGTTTACAACGTTTTTTGGGGGGCAGCTTGTGGCGTAGTGGTTAGGGTGTTGCCCCTGCAATCAGAATTGTGGCAATGTGTCTTTTTCAGAATATTTTGTCTTCAAGTTGTTTTTATTTAAGTGCAGCTCTTAACAAAGTTAATTGTCTCCAACTGTTTAGGTTCAACAAAGAGAAGCTGCATTCTTTGGTGACTGAAAGATGTTACCCTGTATGTAAAGCACTCCTTTGTTTTTAAACTTCCAGAATATCAAAGCTTATTGAAGTGTTGTGAAGACAGTGATTATATATAAATAGACTCTTTTCTTGGTCAACACCAAGAGATTAATTTTGGTTCATGGTGTTTCTGTGTTGTAGGAGATGGTTAGAGGGAACCGGTATAAAACGCTGTGTTGGCGCTTCATTGAGTCATTAGAGCCACCGCGGGTGGTTCATGCCCGATGCCATGATATGGTCAGCAAGGGCAATCTATACGGTCAAGTGACAGTCCGTATGCACTCCAAACAGGTAAGTGGAGTACCGTACTGACTACATGAACGATGTATGCTGCAGTATACTTGTGAAGTTGAAGGGCAAAGTGCTTTTTGTAGATCGCAATCTATCTACTTATCCATCCATCTATTTATACTTTTTTTTGTCATTCAGACATTGGCAATCTATGACCGATTTGGTCGGTTGATGGTGGGTGATGAGGAGGAACCCAGGGATGTCCTGGAGTACTTGGTGATGGAGCGGCACCTAGTCAACCCCTATGGTCGTTGGAGGCTACATGGCAAAATTGTCCCGGCCTGGGCTCCACCTAAAGACCCCATCATTAAGGTTTGTGGGTTTAATAGACGGTATTGTTTTGTAGCAGAACTACATTCATGGCCAGTGTACTGTTTATTGAGCGTTTCATAGAGAACTTGTTGCTCTTTTAGATTTCTCGTTGCAAATGAATTGTCTACTGCACTGGTGATGATTTAACAAAATTCACGGCGCCGACTCAAGTTATATTCTCACTCCTTCCCATGTTTCTGTTCATTAACAAATACTTTTTCCCCCTTTTGTAGACTGTTATGATTCCAGGTCCCAAGCTCAAGCCAGATGAGGAGTTTGAGAACCTCAAGTATGAGGTACCCAAGCCCAAGGCAGTGCAGTGGTACAAGTAAACCAGAGGCATCCATCCCCTATGTACAGACTGTGTTGACTTTTGAAATAAATTGCTTTCACTGAAAATCTGTCCTGCATCATCACTGGAGTCCAGAAAATCTAACATGTAACTTTTGGCCCTCCAAAACCTGCTTGTTAATGTCTTAGAAAGTCTGCCATACAAAAAACATATTCTTCATTGAAATAAATCATGAAAGCTCACGTCAAGGTCAGTGCACTATTTTACAACAAATATCTTTAGTGGATTTAATTGAAAAGGTTATTGAAGGTGACCATTTTTGTTATTTTACCTCTGCACACAAATATGAATAAGCACATTACCTTGACGATGGTTACGTGTAGACTGGGGATCCCACACAAAAACCATGGCTGTTTTATACGTAGTCCCTCTAGTTTATGGGCTCAAAAGTAATTGAGCAGTTTTTGATTAGTTGTCTTAGCTAGCTATGTTTTATTAGATGATGCACGAGAAAACAAACTTAAGTACAAAAGCTGATTTTAAACTCCGTTGCATGCAAACAAATCTCAAGGCCAACAAATACTACAAAAACCTATTTTGGCAGGATCAGTGAAGCACCATTCCGGACACATTACTAAGTCCTGCTTAACCTGCATCTCACTTTCAGAGGACAACACTACAGGCCAAAAGAAGCGGAACAGAAAATGATTGCATTATACGCCTGGCAGAGAAGATACCTACTGACGTTTATGGTAGCAGTATTTGCAGCAAAGTACTAAACCTGGCAGTTTTATTATGCTAATTTGTTTACTCATGGTTTCCTGAGATGGTGGGACTAAGTTTGAATATAAGGGTTGTGATAACATTCACCCAAAATAGATGAAAATGTCTTCAGATTAAAGCTGACTTTCTGCACTTTACTGTACAGAGCCAAAACCACTAAAATGGTAAAAAAAAAAAAACCCAAAAAACATCCATCAAAATTTTAATATTGGGTTTGCTGACAAATGATAGATGTTCACTCTGGTTCTATGCTGGTCAGTCCCACCGGAAATGTACTCTCAAAGTATGTGGACAAAGACTTTTACTGAAAGTGAAACTTTTATATTAAACAAGCATATAAAAACCTTGCTGGCATCATTCTCTTATTTCTTTTATTCCACGGTCAATGACACAAAGGCTCTTTGAAAGTTCAAAATTGTTTATATTTACATTGCTTATAAACAAAACAATTCTGTTAAATGCATACTTACATATCAAATTTAATGTAAACATAATGGCTTTTATAAATTGCTCACGATAGCTTGCAAATGGCCTCGGACATTGCTGAACACTGTTCCCCAGACATACATCACTGCCACATCAGTTGTTTGTTTAATAAATGCATTGTAGATCCAGAGTTGATTATATCACAGAAAACACGTGCATTCAGCATAAATGGATGTAGAATTAATATTCTCACCTAAGCATTTCCACTACTCATATCAGTAAAATAAATTTGAAACTTAATAAAAGCTCCTCTGACAAATGTGCGTTCTCAGATTGTTGATCCTTCGATTGGGATCAGTCTCTGATTTGAAGGTGATGCAGAGATGGGACTGGCAATTGAAGAGACTGCACTGCCATACAAACACAAATACACACAAAACAATATAAAGTTCAAAGAGGGATTGACAATAATTTAGGACCAAATGGGGATATGCACTTAGGTGGGGAGACCAGTCCATCACAATGATTTTCAGTCTTGCCGTATTGCATGATGAGCTGAAAACTGAGGTGGACATTCACTATGGTAAACATCTTTAGCGGCCATTGCAGTTTGTCAGTTGGCCAAATTTTTTTGTTATTTCATTTGCATCTTTGAAGTTAAAAGAACAAAGCACAGTGCTAAGTAGCTCACAGCTTATAAGTCAGGTGGGAAAATAAAGGCCTCTGCAGCAGTTTCTGCATCACCTTCTTCCTCCTCTGGTATTGGTTCCTCCCATGTAAAAACATCAGAGTTATTATCATGCTCTATAATGGATACTTGTGATTCTCCTTCCATTTCCCATGGACACAGTGCATCACATCGAGTCAGAGAACGAATAGCTCTTGCGCCCTGTGAAGTATGTGGGCTAGTGTCTGCAGATAGAAGCATATCTGTTTTCCTAATCTCCATGACACTTTGCTCAGTGCTGTCCTCTACTGTTGCTGGTGTTTCCCAATTATGAACATCTGTACAAATACTTTCTTGTCTTACTGAGTTTTCTGAGTCCTTGGGCAGTCGAGGACATATGTCTGCTGGAGTACTGTCTTGGCTTTGAGTTGGCTGTGCTGACTGTTCTGATTCCTTTATGCAAATGTCTGAAGAAACAATCTCTTGATTCTGGATTGGCTTTTCTAGCTCACTTGCCTCCCATGGACATACATCAGCATGAAGACTTCCTTGTTTTTGGTATGATTTCACTGTCTGATTGGTTTCTGTCCCACTAGTTTCCCAAGGACAGATTTCTGCGACAACAATGTCTTTTTTTGTGGCTGTCTCACAAGATTCCCAAGGACAAACTTCTGCATGTATGCTTTCTTGTTTCAGGAGTGATTTCTCTGGCTCCTTAGTTATGGCGCTGCTCTCAGACTCCTCTGTCTCCCAAGGACATACAGTTGCTTTTGTAGATGCCTGTGAAGCTAATCCTGCAGTTTCTTGATTTGGATTCGGCTGAAACTTATCCCAGGGACAAGTTTCAGCCGAACTTGTCAGCTGTTTGGTCAATATATGCCGAGTTTCTGTAGTTTTCACAGCTCCTCTTGATTGCTCTTCAGCCACTGTCTTTGGTTTCTCCTCTGGTTCCATTGGACAAACAGCAGAACAAACACCTTCTTGACCTTGGGCATCTCTGACATCTGATTGCGAAGACTGAGGGAAGTCCCATGGGCATGTTTCTGCAGCACTAGTAAGTTGTTTAGTTAATGAATGCATTGAAGTTGACTCAGATTTCCTTATTGTTTCTGGATCTTTCCCTGTTGTGTCCTCTGAATCCCAAGGGCACACTTTACTATGAATACTTTGCTCATGTTTATCTGCTTCACTTGTTTCCCATGGACAAACATCAGTTTGAATAGTCTCTTGGTGTACTGGACTTTTCCCTTTTGATGCTGTCTCTGCCTGATGGGTGCTTACATATATAACTCTTTCAGTTGGTTTTGATGCTTCAGGAGTTAATTTGGCAGAATCTTGTTTGACCTGAGAGGTACTTGTATCTGGCACATCCCAAGGGCACACTTCAGCCCTGCTGCTCCGACGTTGTTCTGGTCCTGATTTTTGAGGATTACTGCCTGCTTCTTCTGGTATGTCCCATGGACAAATACTTAATAGGTCTTTTTTCTCTGTTGGTATTTGTGTTTGTTGGCTGTCTACTTCCCAAGAACAAACATCAGCACGTGCACCTTTGGCTTCTAATTGATCTGGTTCCTTTGCTTCCCAGGGGCAAACGTCAGCGATGCTGCTTTGTCCATGCACTGGCTGAATCTGGTTTGGAACATCCCATGGACACACTTCTGCCTTTGGAACAGATAGTGAAGGTCTTTTCTGGGACAATGATGATTTGTTACTGTCAATACTAGGGGTAAGCGACAGTCTGTGCTTGCTGCTCTGCTTTTGTATTACATTTTCATAGGGATTTTGTTTTTTGACTTCCATTACTATCTCCTCTGACTCCCATGGACAGATATGAGTTGGCGCATTGATTTTGGGGCTCCTCTCTGGGGAATCATATGATGATAATCTTATTGCTCCCTGTTTCACAAGACAAGGTTTTATATCGATAGTGGTCATGGCTCGTCGTGGTGTTTGTGGTGTCTTCCTTCCTAAACTTGCAGCACTGCCTGGAGTCAGTTTCATTGATGTAGCTCGGGTCTGTTGTGATGTTTCTTCTTTACTGCTATTTTCATTTCTACTTCTATCTTTGCCACTTCCTCTTCCAGACACCAAGCCCTTAGCTAAGAGAAGGCTCTGAGTAGCTGAACGGAAAGAGAACCCATGGTGATCCTTTGGTTTGGCAAACCCATGTGGTGATCCTGGAGCACTGGAGGAGATTGGCGGTTTTGGCCTTGGAGAGTCAACATCTGAGTCCGCAACATGCCCTGCCTCTGCAACAGGAGGAGGAGGGGGAGGCAAACCTTCCCAGGGGCAGACATAAAGTCGTGTGGGTGATGATGCAGTTTCAGGTTCTGGTGTTTGTTCCTGAGAGAGAGAATAGGTGACATGTTTTTGGTTTGGCAGGTTTTTCCCTGCAGGCTGCTCCTCTTCAACCTCCCAAGGGCAGACCTCAGCTTTGTCAAAGGACAGGCAAAGCAAGGCATTTGAGGTTTGCTCCTTTATAGAGCCCTGCGGTCGCTGAACCTTATCTCCTGGGCTTGCTTTGGCAGCAAGTGACGCATCCTCCATGCTTCTAGTAGGACAAAGAGGAAAATGATCTCTATGCTTTTCTGTAAAACTAAGAGACTTCTGGAACCGGGTTGAGACAGGTTGCAAAAGGTTATTATCTACTGCAAGATTGTGGGCACTGGCTGACTTGCAAATAAGTAGTGCTGTGTCTATGGACTCTGCCTCAGAGATATGCGAGGACCTCTTGTCCATTGAGTTTCTCATCGAGGATTTCCGTGAGCTATCCTTTTCTGGGACATACTCATAGGCACTAAGGGATTTTCGCATCTTTGGAGATGGCAGCTTTACTGTTTCATTCTTTATACTGGCGCTGTCAGGAGTTGCCATGTAAGATCCAGACCACTTTCGTGTTCCTCCAGGCCCTGAAATGTCCTTGTCTTCTCGACTACATTGTCGACTCAGACTCTCTGGGATCTCAGCTATGCGCTTGATAAGAGATCGTCCAAGTGTGAGCCGAGAGCTGCGCTTCTTCTGCAAGTGTGGGTTGTTGTTTGCCATCTTTTTGGTCTTGTGAACTTCCAACTGTGCATAGAGTTTCTTCAACTCATCCTAGTGCCAAAGTAAATGGTGCAGAGAAAGGGGATTCAAATAAGAATGATTTTGAGGGAACACGGAAATGGTGTTAATGATAATTGTAGTTGAGAGAACGAAACACTCAAAGATTCAGGGAGAAACAGGGAGAGGAAGAAATTGGGGGGAAAAGGGAGGTCATACAATGTCTATTGTAGAAGTAAATTGAACTGTAGAAGTCATTACAGAAAGTTAGCACATTTTTATCATCTAATTATAATGATCTTATTTGGTTAAAATTAATAGTGTGTTAGTCATTATTTAATTAGTAAAATTTTAGACTTTATTCATGGTTAATTTATTATTTCATAGGCACTGTATAATAACATCTGCATTTTTGCCAGTTATATACTGCCCATAGCATCCTAGTGTTGGTGCTAAATTTCACATTTTTGACAAGATATTTTTAAAACCCCCATAATTATTAGCACTCATTATTTAGAATTATGGCCTATATGAAGACATTATCATACAGTGATCATTAGAGAGGGTGTGGGGGTTACTAATAAGGCTGCATGGAGATTAAGGAGTTTACCCGGATGTCATCAGGATCCAGGCTGTGGTCACTCCAGCAGGCAGATGTAAAGCTGCTATTGAGATATGAGCATGAACGCCGTAGGTCCACCTCATCCTCATATACCTCTGCTGCAATCTCCTCTTTCACAGGTCGGGACATATGGAGGAACTATAACAACAAAAATTGATATTTACTTGAAGTATCCTAATCTCTTAATACATTTTTATAACTGCAATGGTTATTTAGGTTATGTACCTTAGGAATGAACAGCAGACCGAGAGTTACAGTGATTGTGACGTGAGTATGGGTGAAGAACAGCAAGAGCATCCAGTCAGGATGAAGAGATGGTCTTACAAACCTAAGAGTGTCAGAAATTAGCAGTATATTCAAAACGATGCATTATATTAGCTTATTGTTTTTACTCAGTCAGTGAGCATGACTTTGACTACTCACCTGAGAAGATGAAACATGGCGGAGAGGAGAAGCTCATTATGAATGGCAATGCCCATATAGCGGGGCTCATGGAAGGCAGAGGGCACTGCCTTCACTGCATTGCAAAGTACGCTACCCCAGCACAAAAACAGCAACTCGGCTGAGACAGAGAAATCAAAAGAAGTCAGTCTGACATGTACGCTTTATTGGATGGTATTTGGGTACTTTAGGCCATGGACTAAATAGTTTACTACTCATTTCTAATGATTTCAAATAACGGTTTCGAAATAAGATTAAAAATCCACTGGATTATTTTTCATCAGTTATTTATTCAATCTCCTGATGGCTCCTCTCAGGAAAAAAAAAACAACATTGTGGTTACCAGATACATGGGGTTCTGTGAACCACTGTTACTAGTCAAGAAGTAAAACCATAAGGAAGTTATGCTGGGCTGTAATCCTGTCAATTTTACCTACCCACAGCCATCATGTAATCCCAACGGTCCAGGTCGCACACATTGAAGCCCTGCCCATCTGAGGTGGTTGATGTGATCAGTAGAGGAATGTTGCGGTCTCGATTTTGTAAGACTCCCGCAGTCCAAGCACAAAGAAACCAACTCACAGTGAGCACCATCACTCCCAGCATCCTCAGTACAGTAGTGCTAGACATGTAAGGGACTCTCTGGGCAGTGCGTGAAAGAAATACCCTCAGCACCCTGAGGACATGAATACAGTGGTCAGAAACAGGTTTTTCAAGTTAATAGTCAAAAATAACGTCTAGCCTAATCTCTAAAACAGGCAGGGTATAAAAGCTTGAATGATTAATTTGGCCACATCCAAACCCAACTCCTAAACCTTGGCCTGTAACAACAATTGTATGGTCCGATTTACAAAAGTAAGAATGGACTATGTAAGTGTAAGTGAATTTGATTTGGGTTTTTTTCATGGATTATACCTTTTTAAAGGTATTGCTGTGCATCCTTGTCAATGTACACTCATTCTGCAGTACTTTTGCTCATCTGGATGGGATGGGTGAGTATCAGGTTAGTTTAAACAGATTAGAGATAGCACAAGCTGTACATACCGGTACATTTTCAGTGTTACAGTTCCGTAAACAATGGCAAAACCAAGCAGACGCACCCAGCGGAGCAGGATGCAGCGGAATGTGCTGGGTTTGAAATATAAGATGAAGACCTGCAAACAGAGATATATGTCAACATCTAAGCCAAATAATGATCAATCTATCTGGAACAATTCAATGGACTGGCTTAAATAAAGGCCTATTCAAACACGTGACATTTCCAGACCAAAAAAAAGCATGTTGAGTTAAGAAAAATGCACAAGTCTTTCACATCGAGTCTAATCTGACAAACTATGATGTTGTGTAAAATTTGTGAATGGGGTCAGCTTGATTTTCCGCGTTTATGATCAGGCTGGGCAGTCGGAGCTTTATTGTTATGTCTGCAGTCCAACAGCTCATCTTGTTCATGGCAGAGCACAAAAACTTAAATGACAAGCAAAACATTGACTATTGTCAGGCCTGGGGACAGTGACTGTGGGCGGCCGCTAGAGGCTGCCAAGGGTTTTGTTTTTGGATTCCTGAACACACCGGGTTTTAGTTTTTATTTGTTTCAGCTGCCGGTGTGCTCAGGAGTGACTGCATTTTGTATTTAAGTTCGGTTTAGGTGGACCTTAGTTGTCGGTCCACTGTCAGAATACCCTGACGTTTGTGTTTCATCTGACTCCTTTTGTCTTGAAGTATTGAGTTTTGATTTTTGGCCCTCGTGCCTTTTGATTTTTTTTGTTTAAATAAAAGAATCGGAAATGGAAGTCTGCAAATGCGCCTGCCTTCATTTGGGAGTCATGGAGAAACGTGACAACTATAAAAATGCAGCAAATATGTGGAAGAGCATATGACGGATGTGGAGGGAACAACATCAGCTACTTCTGTACAAAACAGTGACTGTTTATGGCTATTTTAGAGTCATTACATTGTAGCCTGTTTAAACTGGATGTTTTGTACGATGGGATGTATCAAATGTATGTGCCTTTTAGTTGCAGTGCTTAAAGGCAAAATTATGAATTCATCATCTCCACTACCTGAGAAATACATTTTTATCTTTTAAACAATAAGAAACTTAACAAACTGCATAATACTCAATGTGAATAGACCTGGAAAACTCAGAGTTTCAGTGGATTAATGAAGAATGGTTACCTACTCTGATGAATCACAAGCCCTGAGTTAAGATAATATAGATACCAATTAAATTATTGTGCAGTTATTAGGTCCACACAGCTAGGGCAGAATTAAGCACAGTCAGGCTAGAAATACTAGTGTCTCTATTGGGGGTGTAGAGAATACAGCCTTAAAAGTTGTAGTATTTCATGCTAATTTGTTTTTACTATGTGACCCATTAAGTGTGTAACTTACAACATGCAACAGGCTTTTGCAGTAATAAAACTTGATTAAAACGATTCAAAATTTGACCATTGACGTCAAACATCCCAGTGCATATTACAGTTGATTGAGGAGGTGGACTGTCATCAATAAAGTAAGTTTGAGTAACCTTAGGTTATGCAATGCCTCATTCATTCTCTTCTCTGTCAATCCTGCCCCTGCTCCCATTATGAAATAATCCCAAATGCAGGGCTGTAATCTGGAAAGAAGGTCCAGTTTTTAATCTCACACTCACAGGGAAGTAAAGGAGCAGAGACCCAAACAGAATCATCTCCAGCAGCAACAGGCCCGAAGCTCGGATTCGCTAACACACAGAAGTGGAACAGTGGAGTTGCCGATGAGGGGAATATCGATGTAGGTGAAAGGAGACAAAGACAGACAAGTTATTGTATTTGTTATTGTTATTTTTCTGCTTTTAATGAAACAAAAAGATGGACAAGTTAATCTCGTTCATGGGTGTTGCTGTGCTTTCCCATGATAATTCCTATTTCTGAACTCATTGGGGGTGACCTTTAATGATGGGTTAAGTAGTGGGAAATATTGCTGAATGTGCAGACTAGGGGTTTATTCCTGACCTAAATAAGTAAACCATGTTACACCAGTAAGAGTTCTAGGGCAGGCGCCTACATTACATTTGAAAACATAACAAAACTATAAACTGCATCTGCCACATGCATGAACATGCAGAAAATTAGTGGCATAACAGCTGATGCACCTATGCTCCGCCTCAAATTCATTTTATCCACTCTTGTAACTTTATATAATGTTGGCCCAAATCTAATTAAATTTAGTGATGAACAGTACTGCACAACCCAGTTTTTGTCAAAAATATCTACATTTAGAGTGTTGTTTTACTAATTGCTAAACATACTGATAGGACAGTTTGTGTGAGCATGTGTTTGTGTTTGTGTGTGTGTGTGTGTGTGTGTGTGTGTGTGTGTGTGTGTGTGTGTGTATGTGTGTGTGTGTGTGTGTGTGTGTGTGTGTTTGTGTATGCGCGCTAGCATGGTGACAAATTCACCATTGTCATTACCGTCCTCACTAGACTCAGTATGTTAAAACAGAAGGAAAGTCAACACTTAACAAGCATCACTACAGTTTTCCATTAGGTTTAATGAGATTTTTTTCCAAAGCTCTGTAAAGCTTGTCTAACCTGGCAGCAGTCACTGAGAATGTTTTTGAAGCAGATCGGTCAATTAATTGCACTGATCCATTACAGTAACTGGATTTTATGCATAAATCAGCATATAGTCAAAAGCATGCATTTTGACTCCTGTAAAAAATATCTAAAAAAAGTCACATGATATAATTTAGGCATAGAAAACTCAACATATTGAAAGCAAAACAAAAGTGTAATAATAACAATCCCTACACTACCCGAGCAATAAAACTAGGCATGTTTTAATTAAAATGTAAGTTAAAGGAGCATTGTGTTGTACGACACTATTGTATATATAAAAAATAAAATACTCAACAGTGTCAGAATTATATTATAACAACAAGCAAATCTAAGGATGTATTTCATTGCTTCTCTAAAATGTACTGATTTCTGCCCGCTAGAACAAACACCATAGTGGTTCTATAGAGACCCTTTACCTTTTAAAAGTCAGTGTATTTTGAGCTCAATATACTTTGAGCTAAACAGCTTAGTTGACTGGGCTATATGGACTGTGGGATGTACTGAGATTGCCGGACACTATGCTATAATGACAACAAGAGCATTACCCTGCTAGGATAAGATTACACTAATACAAGCAGTCTGACAAAAATAGTGACATGTAGATATAATGAAGACATCTGCCCAAAATTTAGGTAATGTAATTTATGTTTTTCTGCAGGCAGTTTAAGAAAGATTAATCTAATTGAACTGCAGGTGTAAGGGGACAAGACTGTATCCTTAAAAAAAGAGAAGAATCTATAATACTGTTTCAAGAGCTATACGACTTCTACAATCCTGTATACAGCTAATCTGTAATAGTTTGCTGTAATAGTTCTGTAGTAACCTACTATATTTATCTACTGCTTGCGTAGTGTCTTGCAGTAAAAGGTGGAAATTGTCCAAATTCCCTATAAGATTCTTATTGGAATCATGTTGGTGTTCTATAGATCTTTTACACAAAGGCATTTTTGTTTAAAAAAAAAAAAAAGGGGTGCCTTTTTGTTAACTTGCATCACAATTTAAGGCTCAGAAGTAGGTCCTGTTACTACAGATTTCTACCAAAGAGGTCTCCAAATACACACACATTATTAAGGATGATGATGAAACAACAAGAAACTCTACAGCTCTGCCATTTGATGGGTTTTGATGTAAATTTCCTAGACAAAATATGGCAATGTTATATGTCTCACATAGGAGAACCAGAGATGGAGTCAATAACCCCCACCTAGGAGAACTCACCCTGGTTCTGCGGCACTGGTATGTCCTAAGCATGCTGATGAGCACTAGGGCCATGAAGAGCCCCTGTACAGCCAGGACCCCTGCTCTCAGGAGCCAGTCTTCCTGCACCCAACATGGGGAGCCGTCCTTGCACTGCTTGCAGCCAGGCGAGCAGGGCAGGCACACGGGCAGGTTAGGGTAACAAACACGGCTACCATTCACACCTTCATCCACTGTTTCACCAAACAGAACAATACATAAAAGACTTGGGTTAGTATTGTAATGACAACAAAATGTTAACCCAGGATAGTAACATTTTGAGTATGACCATTATAGCAGCCAAAATTTATTATAAGTGTATTTAGGGCAAGATATTTTATAACTAGCCTATTTATGTAAATATAAATGCTGTATACAGGTACCAACATTAGGCACTAGCGTCAGCATCAGAGTGGTTGTAGTAGCCTAGTGGGTAGTAGTCTGTGAACCTGATGACCATGAAGTTGCAGGTTCAAACGCCACTTTCTACCATTGTGTCTTTAAGCAAGACATTTAGCCCTCACCTCCAGGGGGACTGTCCTAATGTAACTAATGATGAAACTTGCTCTGGATAAAGGCACCTGTCAAATGCTGTAAATGTAGATCATTTTAGGCCTACAGGTTTTATATCATGTAGCAGATAACTATAAAAAAAACTATTATATCACTATTAACAAACTACAGAAAGCAATAAAAGACAGTAAAAAGAAAAGAGCTGAAAATAAGTGGAATGTATAGTTTTTGAGTCAATCCTTCTTGTATCTAAAAGTATTTTGTTAGTTCATTTCATGACTGTTCCTTTAATGAAATGTGATGAATTTTCATCACTTTATATTGATTATTATTGTACTCTCAGTACAATAAAAGAGATATTCAACACAGTTTGCAATAATTTAGGAGTGACAACTCAACAAATATTCAAAAGACATAAGGGTCCCTTGTAGCAGTTAACAAAATGTGTGATGGGGTATGTGTAAACATTCACGATACTGGAGGCTTCGCGGAGGCAGCGTTTTGTACAAATGTCCATGACAGATGGAAGAGAGACCCTCTCAGCTGTCCTCCCTATCCTTTGTAGAGTGCAATCCAAAATGGAACAATTCCCGTACCAAGCCATGATGCAGCTGATGCGGCACGACATGAAAACCAAGGAACTTGGAGCTCTGTACACTCTCCACTGGGGAGCTGTTAATGTTCAGGGGAGAGTGGCCACGCCATGTCCTCCTGAAGTCAACAACCAACTCTTTTGTTTTTTCCACATTCAGAGACAAGTTGTTGGTTCTGCACCAGTCCATTAGCTGTTGCAACCGCTCTCTGTACACCATCCTGTCATTCCCGCTGAACAAACCCACCACAGTCATGTCATCAGCAAACTTGATGAAGTAGTTTGAGTTGTGCATTGCTGCACAGTCATGGGTCATTAGCATGAACAACAAGTGGTTGAGCACACAGCCCTGGGGGTACCTGTGCTCAGCGTGGTGGTGTGGGAGATGTCCCTATCCTAACTGACTGAGGTCACCCAGTCAAGAACTCCAGGATCCAGTTGCAGAATGAGGCGTTCAGGCCCAGTAGTTTACCAATCAGATGCTGAGGAATTATGGTGTTGAATGATGAACTGAAATCTATGAACAACGTTGTAACATAAAAGTCCTTCTTGTCCAGGGCTGAGGGCAAAATGAAAGATGGTGGAGATGGCATCATCTGTTGAGTGGTTGGGACAATATGCAGGAAGTGAGGGGTGCAGCTGTGATTTTATGTGTCTCATGAAATGCCTATTGAAGCACTTCATGATGTGATGGAGAATTTAATGATAAAAATACCAAAATAATATGGTAGCTTTTCTCTACCATTAATACTTGCTGCAGAATTGCTTAAAGCTGCAGGGGGGCCCTCTGTGCTATATATATATATATATATATATAGTGGCATATGTTCCTTTAAGGCCGGTAGAAGAAAGAGGCCCAAAGGTAAAGATAAGCAGTACTTCACTTAAAATAGGGAAGCCAGTTGCTGCAGAAGTGAAGGGTGAGTCTTTATGTCAAAAGAACATGCAAACACAGGGTTTTAAGGGAAAGCTATTCAAGGGGTAGTTTCCATATAAGATCAATAGACAGTAAGTCTGTGTACATAATCCATGAAGTATTTACACATGCACATAAGGCATGAGGCCTTACTATTTGAGGATGAGCAGTACTGAGTGAGTAAAATTTGACCTTCTATTGATTGAGAAATATTTAGAAAGGAGGAGACATTAAAGCAGAGGAGGAGTTTTGAGCATTCAATTGAGTATGCTTATGGGCATAAAGCCAAGAGTGTGTGGAACCAGGGAACAGAATGGGCATTCTCTGAAGGTCTTGGAAGAAGTCTATAAAATTCTGTAATTAGAAATGCTAATGCAGAGCAACTGGCCACTGCTCTCAAAAGATCACGAAGCTGCCTTAATAAACAGCATCATCACAGCTCACTGACTGACTCTGACTTATACTTTTAGAACAGAAGATGTATTAGACTTCAGTTTCTGCAAAATTCTCTCCAACAGATGATGGGTGCGAGTGTGACGGAACTATAGTCACTGAGGCAGGACACTGACTTCTTTGGCCTGGGAAAGACGGTGGGGCCATTGAAGCTCGTTGGAATGCTGATGGTCTTCAGAGAGATATTGAAGATGTCTGTGAAAACATCTGCCAGCTAATTTGCACATCCTCTGAGCACATGACCAGGAATATTGTCTGGACCAGCAGTCTTCCCTGGGTTGACTCTTGTCATGCCTGTAAGTGATTGTGGATTTTCTGAGCATGTGTGCACTTCTCTGATGACCCAGGACAGGTTGGCACTTGCTGTTCTCAGGGCAGCTTTATCAATTGATCTGAAGACAGCTTTAGATAGCTAAACATGTCCCAGTCAGTGTGCTCAAAACAGTCCTGAAGAGTGGAGATGGCTCCGGGGGGACCGTGTTTTCATCTGCCTTTTAATAGAATTGGCACGTCTAACGACGTTTAAATGTCGACTCAAAATTACACTTTTGCACCAGAGTTGGATGCAAAGATGCAGCTGCGACTTACTAGTATCTTGTGCTGCTGATGAGAATAAATTAAAAGGGGGGGGGAGTCACCCTGGTGGCCAGAGCAGAGATAAGAGCCCTGGACCTTACCCCAGTGGAAAGCGTAGGAGTGGCTGTAGATCCAGCCCACGCTATCCCCTTACAAAAGGCCCCACATTCACCTTTTTTTGTTTTTAACTTTACTTCTTTAAGGTTCACATCTTATGTTTATACGGATTTATGTATCAAATACACATTTGCTGCCATTTTGGTCATATTTCCTTTTTACATGCCTATTTCCTACCTTTCTATATCCATTTGAATGGTTCTGTGCCTTAAATAAATGCCCTCTGTTCTCATTCTGCCCTGTTTTGTGCCTATTTAAAAACTAGTCTGAGCTGAAACTCTCCTTCTAACTGAATGTGTGGGACTAAACGCTTATAGGCTGAGTAGGAAGATACATGTAAATGCATTGTTGTTTATGACAGTAATTTCAAAGCTAACTCTGGTTCATACTTTCTGCAGAAACAACATTTCTCATCACTTCAACTGCTGTAGGTGGAATAGGCTGTAAATTGAAAACATGGTCATACTTTTGTCATCATAGACATGACGAAATGAAAGAACTGTCTGTTTTAAGGACGCAGTTTCTTTATGTGGATTCAGTGTCCTGGGGAGTAAACGAGGAGTTACCAGCGTTACACAGTACATCAAATCTCTTTCATCAAGATTATATTGACTCTTTAAAATGAATTAAAATCCTATGTGAAGTCTTTAAGGGGTTAAAGGTTTGTAAAAACGTTTAAGTGATTCCCTGTAAAATGTAACCTTACTCCACCCACATGCATTCTTTCAGATTGACCTTTACAGGACCAGAGTGACAGTGTACACCACAGCTGATTAATTTCCCTACTCAACCACACCTTTTATACCTAGTCATTGTTTGAGAAGGAAATAATTAAACTGTATTAGATACCAACCCTCTAGGACAAGAGCTGAACATCCCTGCTTTACAGAACGCCATTAAAAAACTCATTCAAACTTAGGGGAATACCCCAGTGTAGGTATACTATTAATTTAAAATTATATCTATTGTTGCATGCAAAATAACACTCTTAGGACAGACGAGACGTAATGTAAAGCTACTTTCAGGCTACATTCAGCATATCATATTGTTCTCATTTCCAACCTGCAGTTTCAATTAGCCTCAACAAGGTATGGAGCATAGTTCCACATGGGAAATGTAGCATTATAAATAACGTATCTATACAAACAGAAATACAATTTCTCATTAGGATGAACTGGATTTTTGACAACAGTCTGTAACGTTTGTTCAACCTTGCAACAGTTGTGAGGAAAAAATGCCCTTGTAGCTGGAGTTTAGAATTGGTCAATTTAACTCTATGACAAGTGGAACTGTTCTATAACAAGCGTGTTAAAAGTGGTCCTACACATTGCAGAGCAGACAACTGGCCTTACACTGGTATTTGTTGTCTGGTGGTGGACTGTAGTATCCCTCTTTACATCGGCAGCAATATTGCCCCAGTCGAAAGCCCTGCCTGGGAATTGGGTCACACTGGGTAGAAGATAGAAGAGAGAGAGAGAGAGAGAGAGAGAGAGAGAGAGAGAGAGAGAGAGAGAGAGAGAGAGAGAGAGAGAGAGACATTGGGTCATTGCTGTAAAACATGCCCCCTCCTCCTCCTCCTCCTCCTCCTCCATGCCTGAGCTCCTTCCTCTGGTGAGCCATTCTTTTGAATGAGAGCGAGAGGGGCGCTGGTGGGAAGGGAGACAGAAGCAGAGGGAGAAGAAGAAGCGGAAAAAGAGGAGACGGGATCGGGAGCGCAGGAGCGAGGTCGGAGCCGAGGATGAGGCTGTCGTGTCCGTGAGGGCGGGTGATGGAGCCGAGAGCCGGAGCCGGAGCCGGAGCTCCGCGGGCGTAGCGGCGCTGGCGGCGCCTGTTCCCCGGCCAGCCCTCACCCACAGCCGGATGCAAAACAGGACGGTCCCGGGCGCCTCCGGCTACTCCAACTCCAATGTCACTTGTTCCTGCAACTGCACCGCATCCCAGCCTCAGGGAATGGATAGATGTAAGTGCGTGTGCGCCGTGCCTTCTTAACCGGGCTGGTCTGAGCGCTGGGGGTCTAAAATCCCCCTCCAGAGCGCCGGAGCCCCTCGCTGCTGCTTCCATCTTTCCCTCGTCTCTCTCTCTGCTCGCCAGGCTGTGGCGTATTTCGTTAAAACCTCTTTCATTTGTGTTTTGTGGAGCAGGAGCGGCAGCGCAGGGCCTTTTATTTATCTGCGCGCGAGCTCGGGCTGCTTGTTTTAACATGACATGCAGTGCAGAGCTGGTGTGTATGTATGTGAGTGTGTGTGTGTGTGTGTGTGTGTGTGTTGCCTTTGCACTTGCATACATTTGGGTGGTGTGTGTGTGTGTCTGTTTTTTTGGGAAGTGGAAGCAATGCAGTGCATGAGAGGTGTTGCTGTGGGGCTGCACACACACACACACACACACACACACATTGGTGACCCTGAAGGGGACCTCTTGACATGCATGGGGCTGCAGTGTTTGTGGGGGGGTGTCTGCAGATTTGGCTGAGATTTGAAACAGTGCGGGCAGACAGAAGGAATCCAGCCGCTCCGGGTTGTGTGGAAAGAAAAGGACGAGGCGTCTGGAATAGCAGACTAAGCTTTTTTTGGGACTATTCTCACCGGCCCTGACCAGCCTAGAGGCTCCTAAAGTCCTTACCTTGAAGTTCTAGGCTGCGTCCTTTCTTTTAAAGAAGAGTATAAAAAGACTCCCCCCTTATATGCGTCAGGATGAGTCAATTAAGTATAAAATGTTGGCATATTTAAAGTTTGCAGGTTCTTTTTTTGGACCATAATTGGGTCTCAGTTGCTTGTTTGGGCCGTCCTGCTAATTTCAGTACATTTATATATACAGTACTGTCCAAAAGTCCCTTTTCTTCACATTCTGCTTCCAGAGATCCAGACCTTCTTGTATGTTAATGTGTTCTTGAGGAACAGTTCTCCAGGCTTCCTGAAGGACTTTCAAAGTCTCTCA